>JAYKAV010000021.1:87894-161879 GCA_035582835.1 Phoebastria nigripes
CCATTACAGCACTCCAATCGTGAGAGTCATCCCACCATGTTTCTGTGATGGCAACTAAGTCGTAGCTATCCCGCTGCACAATGGCTTCCAGCTCCTCCTGTTTGCCGCCCATGCTGCGTGCATTGGTGTAGATGCACTTGAGCTGGGCTATCGATTTTGCCCCCAACATTGGCATGCCACCCCTAGGCTCGTCTCTAGTGAGCCTGGTTTTATCCCCTTCCCCCTGCAAACCTAGTTTAAAGCCCTCTCAATGAGTCCCGCCAACTCATGAGCCAGAATCCTTTTCCCCCTGTGAGACAGCTGAGCTCCATCTGTCACCAGCAGGCCTGGTGCCGTGTAAACCTCCCCGTGATCAAAAAAGCCAAGATTCCGCCGATGGCACCAGCCCCTGAGCCATGTGTTGATCACGCGTGTTTTCCTGTCCCTGTCAGTATTCTTCCCTGCCCCTGAAGGGATTGAGGAAAACACTACCTGTGCTCCTGATCCTTCAACTAATCGCCCCAGTGCCCTGAAGTCCCTTTTGATCACTTCTGGGCTTCTCTCTGCAACCTCATCGCTGCCAGCCTGCATAACCAATAGCGGGTAGTAATCAGAAGGCCGTACCAGACCAGGGAGTTTCCTAGCAATGTCTCTAACCCGGGCCCCAGGGAGGCAGCAGACTTCCCTGTGGGATGGGTCTGGTTGGCATATTGGGCCTTCTCTTCCCCTCAGGAATCGCCTACGACAATTACATTCCTTTTTTTCTTAGCAGAGGYAGTCATGATGCATGGGGCTGGCCGCCTCACCCTAGGCAACCCCCTGGATGGACCTTCATCTACATCCTCATTTGCCTGGCCCTCAAGTTCCAGAGCCCCATATCTGTTGTGTAAGGGCAACTGGGAAGGTGAGGGAGGCCGGGCGGGGGTTCGCCTGGCACCCCGAGCAGGGACCTGTTTCCATTCCCCACCATCACTTAGGTCCCCTCCTTCTGCCGGGTGGCAAGAGGGCAGGGGATCCTCTGCTTCTTGCGGAGCCTCCATCTGCYGCCTTTGCCWCAGGGATGGYAGGGTGTGGCTCCACCAATCTATCTCCCTCTCACACTCCCTGATACTCCTTAACCTTTCCACYTCCTCTYTCAGCTCTGCCACCRGGCTGAGCAGATCATCCACCTGGTCACACCACACACAGGGGTTGTCTCTGCTGCCCCCAGTACAAGTGACAGGCTCAGGCACTCCCTGCAGCCAGAGACCTGGACAGCTGTATGCTTTGTGTGAGGGCTCCGTCTGGGTTGCCACATTCCTTCATACAGGGTCATACAGAGTTTGTCTGAGGAAGGGGCTCGCGACCACCCGAAGACCACCCAAAAGACTCCTCGCGACCACCCTCCCCCACAGTGACGCCTGTGCAGAAAACCAAAAGCTACGTGACTGACATAATCCGGGAGGGTGGAAACAAGCCTCTAAAAGGACACCAACCCAAGGAACCAGTGCGTGCCCATCACCAGAGGATTGCCACATTCGTCATCGTCATCGCGGGATCCAAGGGTGGTGATATATCTCTATCTCCTTTCTCTCTCTCTCTCCTTTTTCTTTTCCTCTCTTTCCTCTTCTTCTCCTAAATGTTTCAATAGAATCCACATTGCCTACCATTACACTTTCCAAGTTCAGGTTGCTTCTACCTTAAATAGAGCATTTAATCGATCGTTTGGTGTCATTTCACCTTAATTTAGCCTGAGGGAATTCCAAAACCTCTATGACCCAGCCCCGCCCCGGTTTGCCCAGTCCGGGTCATAACGCAGATCAAACCCGTAATGCGTATCAGCACACACTTGAATAAGTATTAGTTTTAAATCCTTTTGCATTTGGCCTCTCTAGCTTACACCATGTTTGTTTCTTGTACAGCTTAATGACAAAACAGGTAAATTCCATGTAGGGAATTCCTCCCTTAATTTTGAGTTAGTGGTCACTGTTTAGTACCTGTTAATACAGAGATGTTGAATTTGGAAGCCATCCAAATGAGCTAAGTCACTATCAGGTGTGTCATTCTTGATCCCCTAACAACAGAGAGATGACTCATATGAGACTATATTGTGGTATGGTACTGGAAAGACAAGTGACTCCAGAATTTTAAGACGTGAAAGGTCACATTAGATCCTTCCTTCTCATAACTGTCTTGTCTGCTGTTTTTAAGGATAGGAGATTTTTTGCCATCATGTGGAATTTAGCAACCCCTGGCCCGTAGTGCTTGATGGAGTCATTTTGAGGAAGGGCTATRGTCATCTTCTGTGATGCTGTCCTGTAGACTGTCATTTGCATCTTCACAATTTCCAATAGCTGTATTCCTGTAAGGAGTAGCTAGTCATAAGAATTTTTTTCCACATACTGCCTCGAGTTCTGTTAAACATACTATTTTTTTATAAAGATTTTCTGCACCATTGTGGCAGATTTATGAACATCATAACCGGCTACACTCGCTAACTTCATAATGGTTGTACCTTCTGCAAATCACTTAGCTTCCATTGTGGGCCGACTGGCACCCTGTTGCCCGTGTAATCTGTGATGATTTCATCAACTGATACTACCAGTGTTCATGCCTGGTTAGCTTGAATCAAGAAGACTTATTCAGATACTGAACACTCACCAGGACATTTTCTGAGTTCTTACAGGTTTTGTTGAGATTTTGTCATCAACTGACAGAATCTGAGCTAGAATAACAAAGGCAGTATTCAGTTACAGTTCACGTTACACCTTGTTATGCCTTAAACAGTCTATACAAGCAATGCTATCATTTTCACAGGGAATGGCCCCAGAAAGATTGGGATTTTCAGGTTGTGTCAGTGTTGTTGTTTAACCCCAGCCGGCAACTAAGCATCACACAGCTGCTCTCTCATTCCCCCACAGTGGGATGGGGGAGAGAATGAGAAGGGTAAAAGTGAGAAAACTCGTGGGTTGAGATAAAGACAGTTTAATAGGGAAAGCAAAAGCCACGCACACAAGCAAAGCAAAACAAGGAATTCATTCACTGCTTCCCATTGGCAGGCAGGTGTTCAGCCATCTCCAGGGAAGCAGGGCTCCATCACGCGTAACGGTTACTTGGGAAGACAAATGCCATCACTCCGAACATCCCCCCCCTTCCTTCTTCTTCCCCCAGCTTTATATGCTGAGCATGATGTCATACAGTATGGGATATCCCTTTGGTCAGTTGGGGTCAGCTGTCCCAGCTGTGTCCCATCCCAACTTCTTGTGCATCCCTGCCCTACTTGCTGGTGGGGTGGTGTGAGAAGCAGAAAAGGCCTTGACTCTGTGTAAGCACTGCTCAGCAATAACGAAAACATCCCTGTATTATCAACAACCTAAAACATCCCTGTATTATCAACACTGTTTCCAGCACAAATCCAAAATATAACCCTATACTAGCTACTATGAAGAAAATTAACTCTACCCCAGCAAAACCAGCACATTCAGCCTGCCACCACCTTTGTCAGCAGCATCCCAGACTGCCAGGGTGGGAGAGAAATGCATAATGCTGTTTGTTTGCATGCAGTTTAGAATTCATACATAACACATACCTGCATCTCCCTATAACTATGTTTCTGGTCCCAATACCTCAAACAATTTCTTCACTTCTGCATGGGAGACTGCTCCCTACAAGATATTTAARCACTGTTGTCCTTATATAAAACATGAGTATCCTCTTTCTATTTGCAAAACCCGAAGAACAGAAACAACTTTCCTCCTTGCTCTAAGACACTATTCCTTACTAACCTCGAAATCATGACCGTAGTCCCCCTCATACCTCTGCTAGAGAGGCAAGGAGTAAKTAACTTTGTTTGCAAAATCCAGATTTGGGTAAACTCAATATAAGACTCCAAAGTATACTAGTAATTTATTCTTCATATGTTTTTACCATGGTATTGCTACTGTTCCAAATCTGTGTTCCTTCAGACTTACTGAGATGCAGCTCATGAGTTTTGAACTCTGTACTTAGTGAAAGATCGGTTGAGGAAAAGATGTTGAAATCTCTACATAGAAAAGTCAATATATCATTAAAATCTAAACACACAGTATATAACAATATACTTTTTTAAAAGGTTATGCTTCTTTTCCTTACCATCTTGCTCTCAGAATTTTGTGAAATATACACAGGAATTGTTACTTTCATACTTAGTTTCCTTTAATGGCACATACTGGGAGTTGCAACAGAAAATCCTACTGTATATATGTATCTATATTGCATTTTGTTTGATATATTCAAATCTTTAGGTTCATTGTTACAGATCTAGAATAGCTTTGGGCTCCTCCAATGACAACCCAACTGAACTCCACTTGCCTGGAAAGGCTATTGCATGAGATCATTGCCTGTGGCAGAGGCCAGCTATAAAGGACATGTTCTGTATCGGCAGAATGCACAGCCAGGCATGGACATGTCTGCAACACAGATGAAACTGTTGTTCAGGCAAGGCCCAACAGGAGATCATCAGGTTAAAAGCAGCTCCCAAAGGTGGGACAGGCTGAACCTCACTGAGGCCTCTAGCTTTCTTCACAACAACTCTCCTTAAGTTCACCAGATGTGCTCCATCCAACTTGGCCCTGAGCCTAGGCAACCAAATCCCCAATATGGGAGTGGGGAGACCATGCTCTCAGGGACCTTACAACAGAAACCCATAGTGAGTAACATGTGTGAAAATACTAAAATTAACTCTCATTTCTTTCCCTTGTGGGACTATATCTCATTTTGCTCTATAGTCAGTCTTGTGTCTGGAACCTGTTGCCTAAGCTAGAGAGAGATGGCCATCATCCTTTTTCTGCTAGAGAACATCAGGTCCCCTTGCTAAGCCTGTCAACTGGGTGCGACATTGGCGTCCGGTACTATCAGTATTTTAAATGTCACCTCGCATTTGCTTGTAATGTTGCCAAGTAAATATGATTTTGCCATTACTAGTGAAAGGACATGGCATGGACTCAGGACTTGTTCGAGCTTGTTTTGGCCTTAGCTTGTTTTAGCTGTGATAGCAATTGCCTAGCATTCAGGCGACTATTGTTTAAATTTGTTTTAGCATTAGTTTAGCTTTGTGCAGTTGTGTGATGTAACATCTGATGTTAATTAATAAATAGTAATTAATAAGTAGTAATAAAAAGTATTTATTCTGTGTGGAATAACCTATTTATGACCCAAGAATAAAAATGTGACGTAGACGACTACAGATAAAGAATGATACTAGAAACTGTGAAAACATATCATAGTGATTAATTAGTGGTCACTAAATAAGTGCAAGCCTGTGAGTCAGGTGCTGCTGTTAGGGCTGACAAAGAGAAAAGAAGTACAAATGTATTGTGGAGTTGGTAACCAATGAAGAAAGAGCAACGGAGCAGATTATGTTAGAAAATATTCAAAACCAACTTAAAGCAGATTCAAGTCTGAGGAGGAAGAAGCTCTCCACTATGAACATCATGCTCTTCCTAGGGGAAGAAGTAAGGATGATTTGTTGTAACTCCCCCGTACTCTTTTTGAAGAAGTCTTTTTGAGGAAGACTAGCTAGCACCATCAGCCTAGGACTAGAGGAACGTTGGGAGGGTGAGCACAATACCCAAGAAAAGGTAGAGAATAGTCAAATATTATTAGACAATAACAGTTTTAACTGCATTATCAAGGAGAATTTTCTGTACTCGTTAGGTAATTTGGACTATGATGGTTAGTATTACTGTAACTGGACTAATAAGAGCTGTTTGCTGTATTTTGATTACACCGATAAAACATTAATTGTAATAACAATAAATTCTTGGCTCTGTATACAGGGTGTGTTCCCCTGTGCTCATAACAAGATTTTGAGAGTAACAGTAACCATCTGTGGTGTGTTGACCATATGGCAGGTATGGTAAGTGACCTCCTGTTGGGAATCCTCCCAACAACAAAACTTTGAGACAACACAAGGTCCCGACAGGTAGCTGATCCCTTCCAGCTTTTGTGTGCTGATACCTGAGACAGAAAAATGAATAATGAGAAGGCTTTTGCAATTCTCCAGATTGTTTTCTTACAACACTGTGCTGAAACTGGGACGTGTATATTGTAGGAAGTAGCGTGAAAGTATGACGTTTGCTGATGTGAAGGACAGCATTGAGCGGAGAAAAGTAAGTCTGCTATTAGAAGACTATTTCAAGCAGGAGAAACAAAATTATCCATACTGTCTGCTGGGTGTAGATATGGGTGTGTACAGCTGATCTGCTTCCCTGCCAAGTAAACAGTTTGATTCCTTCCTGAACAGAGCCCAGGAGCACACACACATCCTTGCAGGTATGATCAGGAGACTAGAGCACTGGAACAAAGCAGTGAAATGATTTCATAATATGGATGCAGAGTCTGTGATTCTTCCATAAAATGCTGACAATTACTTAAGTTCAGGCTAATACTATTTTAAAACTCATAGCAAGAGGAGCTTCTATTCAAATTTTCTGAAATTCTGAATTACTAATTTTCTCATTCAAAATTAAGTGTTATAAAGATAATGTCACTAGGACAGGTTTTTTGATCCAGGATGGAATTTCTGTTATTGTGAAAAATCCCAAACAAACAAACAACACCTTTCCTGATCACCTAAGCTCCATGTTTCCTTTGCTGTTAATGAATAAGCAAGACCTGAAGCTGTGAAATGCAGCTTTATTTTCCTGTTAGGAAAAAAAACCCTGGATTTCAGTTAGCTCTTCTTCTGCCCTCTGCAGATTCTTTTAAGGGGGCACCTATATTTCACCTCTCAACAGCACATAGTCTGCAGGGCCTGACAGCTAATAACTTGTAGGAATGTTGAACATCTGTGAGTCCTTACCTCACAGATGTTCTTTTAGCTACATGAAAGAAATCCCTTGTCACCTCTCTCCATGCAATTCCAATTCTCAACTAATTATGTATTTGTGTATAGTGATGATCACCCCCATGTGTCACTGAAGGAATTATGAATAAAAATTTGATGCACATGAAACTCTGCTTGTGTCCCTCCACCAGGAGATGGAAGCAGAGAGTATTTTTTTACATTGGGACACATACATTTTGGGTTCTCAGTGAATATTTTCTGTAGAAGTATACACATTTGACTATTCTTTGTGTTCATATAGGAATGGGAGCAGAGACCTTCTTAGTCTAGAATAGTAATTTCAAACACTTCCAGTTTTTCAACTAATTCAGTATTATAGCAGAAGAAGGGATTCTGCCCTGTAAGTTTAAGTGTCTTGACAAAAGACTTGTTTTTTCTGAGTTACTTTCCCAAATTCCTAAGGGTAGGAAGTCTTCTTAATACTTCAGGCTATATTTATTTGTATTTCCATGGAAAACCAGTTCTTGGACTAATATTTGTATTACTTTAAGAATTGCTGAGCTCCAAAAAGAGAAAAGATTCCTCTTTCCCACCCCAACTTCATTGTGAGCTGTTGATACCCTTACTAAATACTTAATTGAGAACATTTCAATTCATTCCCTTAGTTTTAATATGAGAAAATAATAAGATAAAATTCACCCAGAAGGATTAATCAAATAGTAAGAGGAAAATATTAGAATTTTGTTTGCTTTTTTCCCACCCCCAGAAATCATACAATGTCACTGTTACAATGTATAATAAAAATATGCGACGTCTTAATTTATGAAACTCCTGTCTCATTTTCTTGAAGTCTGAAGTTCATAGAATCATAGAATCATAGAATCATTAAGGTTGGAAAAGACCTTTAAGATCATCGAGTCCAACCGTCAACCCAACACCACCATGCCCACTAAACCATGTCCCTAAGCGCCTCATCTACACGTCTTGCAAATACTTCCAGGGATGGTGACTCCACCACTTCCCTGGGCAGCCTGTTCCAATGTTTAACCACTCTTTCAGTAAAGAAGTTTTTCCTAATGTCCAATCTAAACCTCCCCTGGTGCAACTTGAAGCCATTTCCTCTCGTCCTATCGCTAGTTGCTTGGCAGAAGAGACCAACACCCACCTCGCTGCAACCTCCTTTCAGGTAGTTGCAGAGTGCGATAAGGTCTCCCCTCAGCCTCCTCTTCTCCAGGCTAAGCAGTCCCAGTTTCCTCAGCCGCTCCTCAGAAGACTTGTTCTCCAGACCCTTCACCAGCTTCGTTGCCCTCCTCTGGACACGCTCCAGCACCTCAATGTCCTGCTTGTAGTGAGGGGCCCAAAACTGAACACAGTATTCGAGGTGCGACCTCACCAGTGCYGAGTACAGGGGCACGATCACCTCCCTACTCCTGCTGGCCACACTCTTTCTGATACAGGCCAGGATGCCGTTGACCTTCTTGGCCACCTGGGCACACTGCTGGCTCATGTTCAGCCGGCTGTCAACCAGCACCCCCAGGTCCTTTTCTGCCAGGCAGCTTTCCAGCCACTSTTCCCCAAGCCTGTAGCATTGCGTGGGGTAGTTGTGTCCCAAGTGCAGGACCCGGCACTTGGCCTTGTTGAATCCCAGCCTGTCCAGGTCCCTCTGCAGAGCCTTCCTACCCTCGAGCAGATTGACACTCCCACCCAGCTTGGCGTCGTCAAGTTGAACGGCCGTCGTTGTTTGCTGAAGTTTTTCAGCTTGGGAATCTAATGACACATCCTGTAGAGACCTTCACAGATAAAATGCAGTGGCTGGCCAATGAAGCAACAAACTCATGCCCAAATGTAATGACAAGCTAGCAAAGGCAACTTGTATATTCGATTAGAAATGCAAGTAGAAGAATGAATCCTGTATTTAACTTTGGTGTTAATATTTTTTCCTACTGTATCTAAATTAGGATGGCATAGAATATAAAGTGTAACCAATAATTGTGATAACTATCATTGATTTGGCATGGAAGCATTTCTAAAATTCATTTCTCAGAGAGAAGTAAAAGTAATTGAGTACTGTACAGTCCACAGCTAAACTGGAGGAGATTTTTAGTTAAGTGGCATGTTGAGCCCTTTGACCTATTTCTATCCAAGGCTGAAACTGGAACAAATTTCTAATGAATAAAATTCATTCAAATTGCAGAAGGAGGAATGGCAGGAATGTATGAAGGAATGCATTTACTAAAAAGAAAGAAATAAATGTTTACTTCAAAAAGTAATCAAATTTTAGTTATGCTATCATTATTAATACTCAAAAAATTATCTGAAGGTGAGAAAGGAATTGTAACAAAAGTATTAATTTGTTACATTTGAACTATGCATGCAGAAATATCATTAGGCTGAAATATGCTGTCTAAAAGGAGATAAGTTAAACACTGTAGCAGTATTAAAGTGTAAGAAGGGTATGTGGAAGGTCCGATCATCTGCTCCTTTAAGGGTGTCTGGTCAACGGCCTTTACAGAGCAAAAGGAGATAATAAGAATAGGGGAAAGCCATAAACAAGACCATATAGAGACACAAACCTGACCAGGCAATAATGAGAATCAAACATGGTCAGAAACACTAGCTAATAGGAGTAGGTGGAACATAGAAATATTTATTTCAGTAAGATTATCTGATTGAGRACCTTGTCAAATGGTGTACCAAGGAAAACGGGAAAGCCATTGACAAAATATATAGAGATACAAACCTGACAAACAATATGGAGGCAAAGACAAGAAACACACCTGGTCAGTTGCACTAATTAATGGGCTATCACAAAACTGCAGGCAAACCAGGACTTTGCAAATGGTAAGGATGCAAACCTGAGGGACCAGGATGTTTGAGGGGATCAGTGGGACTGTGATGAGGGAACACACAGGGGAAGCAAATCAGGGGGGAGTGAAGCAGGGAACACAAAGAAAGGGGTATAGAAGGGTCCTGTTGCATGTAAAATGGAACCAGTCAGCACACCTGTCTGGCTGAGCCCTGTGTCTGATCACCACGGTCTATCCTATCTTATGGTATCTTCTTCTTAAACCTTTTCTTAACTTTCTCTCTGCATAATCTCACTCTCTGTCACATGTGTCTGTGTCGTGGTTTAACCCCAGCCAGCAACCAAGCACCACGCAGCCGCTCGCTCACTCCCCCCACGGTGGGATCGGGGAGAGAATCGGAAGGGTAAAAGTGAGAAAACTCGTGGGTTCAGATAAAGACAGTTTAATAGGGAAAGCAAAAGCCRCRCACGCAAGCAAAGCAAAACAAGAAATTCCTTCACTACTTCCCATCGGCAGGCAGGTGTTCAGCCATCTCCAGGAAAGCAGGGCTCCATCACGCGTAACGGTTACTTGGGAAGACAAACGCCATCACTCCAAACGTCCCCCCCCTTCCTTCTTCTTCCCCCAGCTTTATATACTGAGCATGATGTCACATGGTATGGAATACCCCTTTGGCCAGYTGGGTCAGCTGTCCTGGCTGTGCTTCCTCCCAGCTTCTTGTGCACCTGGCAGAGCATGGGAAGCTGAAAAGTCCTTGACTAGTAGACTACTTAGCAACAACTAAAAACATCAGTGTGTTATCAACATTCTTCTCATACTAAATCCAAAATATAGCACTATACCAACTACTAGGAAAAAAATTAACTCTATCCCAGCTGAAACCAGGACAAGCTGAAACCTTGTGCTGCAAGGACTAAGTGCCAGCTACTGGTGAGGCCTCTGTGTGTGTGAGTGAAAACTGGTGCCAGCTACTGGAGTCAGACCAGGGGTGTCGTTGTGCCTGGCCTGTGGTGTGAGCTCCTGGAGCGAGTGGAGGTCTTTAACCTCCAGCTGTGGGGTGGGAACGGTGCGTGTCCCAAAAACCAGCTACCTGGGGGACTGGTGTAATTGAGGAGATCAGTGCTGTCAGCTGGAGCGGGACCTCAGGACACACCCCATGCGCCACGTGCCAGCTGCTGGGGCTCTGAGCATCTTTATCTTCCCCAGTCCTGGTGTGCTTGGGGTATGCATCTGCATTTGCTGGCAAACCTCAAGCTGGACCAGTGAGCGAGTAGGGGGGCCTCAGGTTGGGGCAGAGGTATCAGGTGGGTGGAGCATCCATGCTGGTATCCCCACGCCTGTGGGGTGCCTGAGGGACAAGTGTGCAAGTGCTGCATGTGTGCAGCAAGCACTGAGCTGGACCGGTGGGTGAGTAGGGGACCCGTGGGGTGGGTAAGGGGGCCAGGATGCGGGCAGGGGGGCCAGGCGGACAAGAGGGGCTGTGCCAGTACTCAGGGGATCCACAAATGTGTGTGTGCTTGTGAACCTGGAGAGGGTCGTGTGTCTGCCTGCACTAGTGACCTCCTGTGTCTGCCAGCCCAAGAGGAGGAGGGGACTTGGCTGTCAGTGCTTGCATTTTATTTCAGTCCTCTATGTAGGTGTTGTTGAAGGCAGCGCCTTGTCTGTGGCAGCCTGTGTGACCGGCTGTGTCAGTGTCCTGTTTGCGTGTGTCTGTGTGTGTCTGTCTGTCTCTGGGATACGTGCTCAGCTTCACTACGGGTTGAACCTAAAAACAGGAAAGTGGCAGCTGCATCCCTCAGCCTGGGCAGAGACCTTGGGTCCCTGGGGGAATGGGGCTGGGCACCAGTGGCTGGCTGGAGGGAGTCCTGGGCTGATGCTACTGGAGGCAGCCTCGCTCCTAACATCCCTTAACATAAAGTATTAGAGCTACTATAAATTGATCTTATAATATTATTTTCTGTTTTTAAGAACTCATTTATCTGAATGGGAAAAAATACCTTAGGCATTTGTTAGCAAACTTTTTCATCCTGTCTCTTGTTGCTTCTAGAAGGATTTAAGCCACCATAATGCTTTGATACTCTGTATGAGACCTGCATATATAATTTACTTCACCAATTTATTTGCATGGATTTTTCAATGACCATAAACTTCAAAAGACATTTAGGAAAAGATAAAATGGTCCCAGTTGTACTATCCATGCATAAAGTGGCACAATGAATCAAGATTACCTGGAGGACTGTTCTCAGGAATGTTATTATTACGTCTCTACTTTTTGTATGTATTATCTCCATACATACATATCCATAACTTAAAGGATAAGTTATTGTAGATATAACCATTTATTTAATAAATGTGTATCTATCTTCACAATTTAATAAATAAATAATTGTAACTCTTACAGATAACCACTTCAAAGATTACTCATACAAACTAATTTTGAAGTATGTCTGCTATTCATTACTTCATTCAATGGCTGCCTAAAGTTTTCTTTATTCATCATTTACTCATGCTACCATCCAATTCATTACTTAAATCACCTGATATTAATTTAATTCTCTTAAAATCTGAAAATATGCTGTTCACAAGTGGTTCACAAACACTTTGTTGTATCATCATATTGTGCAAAAGAAAAAAAAATACTTGTGAGAAACTAAATACCACCTTTTTCAAGTCATCCATGAAAATACTTCCATTGTAAAATCACTTTCAAATATTTGTACTGATACTCAAAAAAGTTCATTTTCCAGAATCTTTCCTGCAAATTACAACTGGAACATGGAAATATTTTGCAGTAAAGAAACTAGAAACGTTATGAATCCTCACAAAACAAAGTGATATGCTTCCTGTCATTTCCTGGAAAAGGCAGACAGCAGAATTTTTACTGTGACAACTTCCCAATGAGTCATACAGCATTTGGGTATTGTAGAAGCTGATACATTCACATAAATTCCACTCATTCATTTAAAAACTGTTTGTTATACCCAACAGAGAAAATTTTGTTTCATATGGACTTGTCTTACATAATGATTTTAAGATTAACTGCCATATTTTTCACCCACATTTTGGTACATTATAATCACAACAGATAACCATAGGTGCAGGGGTTTTTTTAAAGTAGTTTATTATAGCAGCTGTTATCTGAATACAGGCCACATGGAAAATTATTCTTTACACATTTTGGAAAAGCATACTTCATTGATTTCTGAAGCTATGCCAAATTCATTCTTAGAGTAGTGTRTATTACCCTTCCTATTTATCAGATRGAGAGATACATAATTCTTCAATACTGTCATTCTTAGGTTTTGCTGTTGTCCCACTGTAAGAGTAAAATGCAGAAATGTTCCCTACAATATTGATTTTCCAGTGGAGGATCAGTACCGAACAACAAAGGGTGAAATGGAGCAGCACTGACAGCCACAAAAATGTCCCATATAAATTGTGAGGAGAGTGAAGGTAAAATTACCTCTATCAACCTTTCTAAAACAGTAAATCTAGTCTGAGGTGGGAGTTGGATCAAAGTGACTTTTACACTCTGTCCTCTGATTCTTTCTTGAAAACACCTCTTTCTGATGGTAAGGAAGTGAAGCTGTAACAAAGAACAGGAGAGAGGAGGCTTAAGAAAAATCTTTGACGATAAGAAACTGGTAGATACATAATCTCCCTGATATTTTAAGAGGGTTTTCACTCACTATCTGGGGACAGGAAAAACTTTAATTTACAGCTCAGCATAGTCAGTGGTGTCAATAATGCTTTTGATCCATAACATCTACTGTTAAAACATACTGTGATAATTAGACTTTCTTCTATGATCATAGATAGACTGGATGCTCTGGCAAACACAGTTTTAATTAGTCTTTTTTCCTTAATATATACTCAGTTCAAAACTTACTATAATACAAAGAAAAGAAATACTATTATGCTAGTAGTACATGGCTTCATGTACTCTCTTCCCGGTGATAAAATTAACGAGCTTATATTGTCTGACCATAAATTCACTTTTAATATGTCATATACAAATTGAAAGCTATTTTTCTGATTATGTACATACCCAGTCTGTACTGATGGATTTTCTTATCCTGGCATTTTTCCTGGATTATTTCTTTGACTGAGGTAGAAATGACTCACATTACATCTATAAGATTTTCCTAGATATTTTCAATTTTAGTTTAAACTTTTTTGTTGAAATATGAACTTAATGTAAAAAGGTAACATTTTTCTATTAGTCAAATTTAATGTGATTTACATTTGATGATCTATCATTTGTTGTGAGACATTAAGTCTGAACGAAGTTAGGATTCTGTTATAGAAAATGTCACTTTTTGTCATTTTCTGTAGCACTATAGAATTTACATCTGATGAACCATTGCATATTTTGTCCATGTGTTCTAAAGTATAAACAATCAACCAAAAGACAGGTACAGTGGAGAAATCAGATCTCTAGGATTTACTGTACTGGAAATGCATTTTCCTTCAAATTTGGTGACTTTCTAAACAGTGCTAGTGAAGCAGAAGAGTTTGGGAATAGACCCTAGCAGGAAAGGGCAAAAACCTTGCTCTCTGGTGATCATACATCTTTCTATCTGGTGAGTAAGGTATGCCCTTCCACTGTCCCTCTCCATGAGTTCAGGAGTGACGTAGCACTCCCTCTCTATGAAAGGGATTAATAATTTTATCTCTTGCAGCAGATCTATCCTGTGCTAGTGCAATTTAGTCTGTTTGGTCAGCCTTTTGACTGATTTTTATAAGGTAGTAAGTGTTTTTTTTTTCTATTTAGGTGAAGTTTCCCAACAGGAAGTATGCATAGATTGATTATAGTACCATAGATAACAAGTTCTATATACTTGGTGATGAATCTCATGAAAAATATATTAAAATATAAATATTAACATTATGCACCTGTAGTCTGGAAGGATAGTTTTCTCTGTGAGTATGAACTTGGTGTTAGACTGATAGCTTAGTAGTAGTATTTCATCTTATACTTCAACCAATCAACCTCACATTGACTATGTTTTTCTTCCCAGCTGTATTAAAACTATTATACCATCTTTTCTCTCTACTGCCCTCCTAGCATGACCCTAACCATAAAGTGAGAATTTTCATTTATTTTGAAAACTGCTGTAATTTTACTTTACTGATTTGACAGCTTCAGGAAAGATAATGTCTGTATTTTCTGAAAAAACCTTTGCATATTTTGAATTTCCTTGTACGTCTGGTGTTTCAACTTCTTTTGTAGATAATATTTGCAATGGTTGGAAGATCAAAAGCCTGTTCTTCATTTGTAAATACATTTATGAATTTTAATGAGCTATTTTATAATTGTTAACCTAACTGCATAAAGTACTGCATAAGAGACAATGTTGATACTCGCTCTGTGTAAACCCCAGATGCAATATATTCACCAGTGTATGTATTTATGCCAAAAAAATGTGATTATTTTTCAGTATCTCATATTTGTTTGCTCAGCTGTAAACATTTTTAAAGGTTTGATTTTAAGAAGGACTTTTACCCTCAAATACTGAATTTTTAAAATTGTTTCTTAAATAGTTCTAAATAAAATTGTTCTTAAAATTGTAGCACTAACACTAATGGTTACTAATGAAAATCCCAAGCAAAATTTCTCTATAAATGGCAACCTGCCTTGATCATTTTTGGAAGATATCATTTCATACTGGGTCTGGCTTTCTTCTTAGCAGCCCATATTGTTCTGTGCTTTGCATTTATGGGTAAAACACTGTTGATTGACAACACACCAGTGTTTTGACTATTGCTGAACAGTATTTGCACAGTGTCAAGCTTTTCTATCCCTGCTCCTTCCTCTTCCTTCCCCCTGCCCACCCTACCCCCCTCAGTGAGTAGGCTGAGGGTAGGCAAGAGCTTGGGARTATCGTAGCCAGGACAGCTGACCCAAACTGACCAAAGGGATACTCTGTACCATATGATGCTGTGCTCAGGAATAAATTCTCGGGAAAAGAAAGAGGAAAGGGAGATGTTACTGATTATGGCATTTGTCTTCTCAAGCAGATGTTATGCATGGCCCTGCTTTCCAGGAAGAGGCTGGACATCTGCCTGCTGATGGGAAGCAGTGAATGAGTTCTTTTTCTTTGTTTGCACACGTAGCTTTTGCTTTCCCTATTAAACTGTCATTATGTTGATCCACGAGTCTTCTCATCTTCCTTTTATTTTCTCCCTGCCTGTGGAGAGGGGAGTGAGAGGCTGGATGGGCGTTGGCTGTGGTCAACACACTACACATTTGAAAAATAATATTCTCTACTTTACAGCTCTTTTTTGTTTTTATTTTCTCTGTCACTGGGACATTGCAGTGTATACTGTTAAAGTTGTTGCATTTCAGTTCTGAACTGAGAGTTTTCCATATAGACAACTTAATCTTACCATTGCTTTCCATTGAATTTAAAGTGCATGTCACTTCATCCAAGACTGAGAAAAAAATATGCACAGTTATGTACTAGTGTGTTTGAAATTTAGCTCTATGTTTGAGTGGTGGGTTGACCTTGGCTGGATGCCAGGTGCCCACCAAGCTGCTCTGTCACTCCCCTCCTCAGCAGGACAGGGTGGGGAGAAAATAAGATGGAAAAAAAATCGTGGGTCAAGATAAAGGCAGTTTAATAAAGCAAAAGCAAAGGCCGTGCACAGAAGCAAAGGAAAACAAAAGATTTTATTCTCTACTTCCTGCCAGCAGGTGATGTCCAGCCACTTCCCAGGAAGTAGGRCTTCAGTACGCATAGCGGTTGCTCCAGAAGCAGACGTCATATGGCATGGAATATCCTTTTGGTCAGTTTGGGTCAGCTGTCCTGGCTATGTCCCCCCCCCAAGATCTTGCTCACCCCCAGCCTACTGGTGAGGGGGGAATGTTGGAGAGACAGCCTTGATTCTGTGTGAGCACTTCTCAGCAGTAGCCAAAACACTGGTGTGTTGTCAACACCCTTCTGGCTACCAATACAAAGCACAGCACTATGAGGGCTGCTATGGGGAAAATTAACTCCATCCCAGCCAGACCCAATACAATCTCCACCCCTTATTCCATACCACTTGCGTCATGCTTAGGTCCCACATAATTTAATACACATATATATATATGTATCTTCTAACCATCCCATTGGATTTAATTTGCATTACTGAAATCCCTTCTTACCAGCACTTACAACTTAAACTACATACTTAAACCACCTTTATACCCAACATACAGATCTATAYATTCTCATTAACTACTATCCCCTGTCCTTATACAGATAGATATTACTCTCCTGTTCCATGGGCTTCCTCCACTTCTCCAGATGTTCATGAGAACAGGCTATGACTTGGGCCCCATCTATCAAGATGGGTGCTCGGGACAGGAGAAGCAGTATGTTCAATTGTTGGGCACCAACACCGGCTTGGTTTGGGTCATCATTGCACTCGTCTGGTTCCTTGCGAAACTCACTCTTCATCAGTTGAGGTCATTCCTGCTACATTACTTCCTACAACATACAACTCACATCACAAATTATTTTTCCCCCAAGGTTAAATCCCCTTGAGGCACACACCGGGTCTCCCCATCCTTCCACATTACCCACCGAGTACACCCAGGTCCTTGAGCGAAGACAATCCCACGAATGGGTTTGCCTTTTCCCATGGGAGGAGCAATCCATACCGCCTTCCCCAGCTACTTCCCTATGTGCACTACAGGGACCTTATCTCCTCCCACAGTACGTAGGAGTTTTGTTTGGGCAGAACCAGGACAGTCAGCAGATCCTCTGGTGTTAACCAGCCGAGTGGCTTCTGCTAAATTTGTATCCCAGTGCTTCCATGCCCCATTGCCCAACGCTCTCAACATAGTCTTTAACAGTCCATTATCTCTCTCAATCTTTCCAGAGGCTTGTGGGTGATAGGGGATATGATATACCCACTCATGCCGTGTTTCTTTGCCCAGGAGTTTATGAGGTTATTTCGGGAATGAGTCCCGTTGTCTGATTCAGTTCTTTCTGGGGTACCATGTCACCACAAAATTTGCCTTTCAAGGCCTAAGATGGTGTTTCGGGCAGTGACATGGTTTACAGGGTGTGTTTCTAGCCAGCCAGTAGTTGCTTCCACCATGGTGAGTATGTAGTGCTTGCCGTGGCGTGTTCGTGGCAGTGGTCCAATATAGTCAATTTGCCAGGCCTCGCCATACCGAAAACCCAGCCACTGCCCTCTATTCCAGGGAGATTTTACTCGTGTGGCTCGCTTGATTGCAGTACACGTTTCACATTCATGAATGACCTGTGTGATGGCCTCCATGGTCAGGTCCACCCCTCGATCACGAGCCCATCTGTATGTTGCATCTCTTCCTAGATGTCCCAATGTTTTGTGGGCCCATCGAGCTACAAATAGTTCACACTTAYGCTCACAGTCCAGGTCCACCTGAGCTACTTCAATTTTGACAGTCTTGTCTACCTGTTCATTGTTTTGATGTTCTTCAGTGGCGTGGCTTTTGGGCATGTGAGCATCTACATAGCGTACTTTTAGAGCCATGTTTTCTACCCGGGCAGCGATGTCCTGCCACAATGCAGCAGCCCAGATGGGTTTACCCCTGCGCTGCCAATTGGTCTTCTTCCATTGCTGTAGCAACCCCCAAAGGGCATTAGCCACCATCCAGGAATCAGTATAGAGACAGAGTACTGGCCACTTTTCTCAGTCAGCAATCTCTAGGGCTAGTTGGATGGCTCCAGGTGAGATCATGCTCCCCAGMTGCAGTGTAGAGTACATTTTGCACAGCTGGTCCTGTCAGGACAGGGCCAAGAGCTACCGCACAAGCTATTTCCTGTTGGATATGCTCAAAGGCTTGTTGTTGCTCAAGGCCCCGCTCAAAACAGTTCTTCTTTCAGGTTACTCAACACAGAGGGCTCACAAGCTCACTATAACCTGGAATATGCATTCTCCAGAATCCCACAAGGCCTAGGAAAGCTTGTGTTTCCTTCTTGTTAGCTGGTGGAGACATAGTTGCTACCTTGTTGACCACATCCATGGGCACATGACAGCGTCCATCCTGCCGTTTTATTCCCAAGAACTGGATCTCCTGCGCAGGTCCCCTGAGCTTGCTTTTTTTTATGGCGAAGCCAGCTTTCAGAAGAACCTGAATTACTCTTTTTCCCTTCTCAAACACTTCTTCTGCCTTGTTGCCCCACACAATGATGTCATCGATGTATTGTAGATGTTCAGGGGCATTACCCTTTTCCAGTGCAGTTTGGATTAGTCCATGACAAATGGTAGGGCTGTGCTTCCACCCCTGGGGCAGGCGATTCCAGGTGTATCAGACAGCCCTCCATGTGAAAGCAAACTGTGGCCTGCACTCTGCTGCCAAAGGAATCGAAAAAAACGCCTTGGCAACGTCAATTGTAGCATACCACTTGGCTGCCTTTGACTCCAGTTCATATTGGAGCTCTAACATGTCCGGTACAGCAGCACTCAGTGGTGGCGTCACTTTGTTCAGGCCACCATAGTCTACTGTTAACCTCCGTCAGACTTTTGCACCGGCCATATGGAACTATTAAAAGGTGAGTGAGTCTTGCTGATCACTCCTTGGCTCTCCAGTTGATGAATCAGCTCATGGATGGGAGCCAGGGAGTCTTGGTTTGTGTGATATTGCCGCCAGTGCACCGTCCTGGTAGCAATTGGCACCTGCTGTTCTTCAACTCACAGCAATCCCACAATGCAGGGATCTTCCGCGATGCCAGACAGGGCAGATAGCTGTTTGATCTTCTCTGTGTTCACAGTACCCCTTTGGGTCCTTGAAGTACCCTCTCCTGAGGTAGTCTATGCCAAGGATACAAGGGACCCTGGGCCGGTCACAATGGAGTGCTTTTCCCACTTGTCCCCTGTTAAGCTCACCTCAGCCTCCAATACAGACAATTCTTGGCATCCCCCTGTCACTCCAGAGATCCAGATGGGTTCTGTGCCCCTCTACCCTGATGGCACCAGCATACACTGTGCACCAGTGTCTGCCAAAGCCTTATACTTCTGTGGGTCTGATGTGCCAGGCCATCGAATCCACACAGTCCAGTATAACCAGTCATCCCTTTCCTCCTCCTGGCCGAAGCCAGGGACCCTCTGTTCCTGTTCCTGGTCAGAGTATTCACTGTCTGACGCTTGCAGTGCCACACCAGAAGCCCTCTCATCAGGATCAAGGGAGGTGATCTCAGTTCTTCTATGTCTGGGAGATTGCTGATTGCCKYCTTKTGTCTCTACAGCAACTAAGCTGACAGCCTTCTTGGGTGGCCCCTTCTTAACAGCTGTCTTCCCTCTCAGTTCACGTACATGGGCTTCCAGCTTAGAAGTGGGTTCACCATCCCACTTCCTCATGTCCTCCCCCTGGTCACACAGGAAGAACCAGAGTGCGCCATGCAGCATGCGCCTGGGGCTCCCTTTCCCTCTGACCAGGGCAGGAGAGGACTGATTTCTTGGGGCACCCCTGACAGCCAAGGTGCTGGCCCACAGGAATGAGGAGGTACAGAGATTTTCTTCAAAGTTTTGGAGYCAAGAAGATACTCTCTCCACAGTTGGTGTATCCATATCAGGGCAATACATCGCTGCCAAGCTGTTAGAATATGACGCAGGGGCACTTTGAATCACCTTCCTCCACATGGCCCATGTGCACAGGACATCCTCTGGATCTTTGGAGACCTCATCATTGTCTAGATCACTGTAGCTGACTTCCAGCACCGCTAATTCTCTCAGGTACTGGATGCCTTCATCTGTGGTAGTCCACTTTCCTGRGGAGTTCACAAGATCTTCCTTGAATGGATATCTTGCCCTCACACTTGAGAGGAGCCATCTCCAGAGACTGCAAATTGCTGCCTCTTTTCCAATTCCTCTCTCAATTCCCCGGTTTCTAGCAAGGGATCCCAGCTGTTGGGCTTCCTTACCTTCCAATTGCTGACTGTTGGCCCCGTTATCCCAGCATCGGAGCAGCCAGGCAGCAGTCCGCTCATCTGGTGGGGGCTGTAATCTTTCCACATGGCTCGAAGTTCYGATGAGGTCAGGGACCGGGTACTTTCCGCTTCCTGAATTCTCTCACTCCTTCCTCCAATTTCTTTGTCAAAGGACTGGCTTCTTGATCAAACCTTTCCTCTTCTTCCTCCTCCCTTACTAATCGATGATATGGACCCGTTGTTTTCCTTGTCCACTATTTCTTTTTCATTACTGGGGCAATTACTGTAGTTGTTGTTGTTTGGGTCCCTGCCTCAACCATAGTCTTCTGAGAGTACTGAACTGTGGCTCGATAGGCACAGGCCAGGCCCCAGTACAGTGCTAGAAGCTGCTTGTTTTCATTGGGGTAGGCAACGCACCCTTTTATCAGGTGGCGCATCAGTTTGCCAGTGTTGCTTGCCTGTTCAGGTGTAAGGTCCCAAGTTATGGGAGGTGATGGGAAGAAGGAGCAGGCAACTCAGGAGGACTACAAGGATGTCATGAGGTTATGCAGAGAGAAAATTAGAAGGGCCAAAGCCCAACTAGAACTTAATCTGGCTACTGCCATAAAAGACAATAAAAAATGTTTCTATAAATACATTAGCAACAAAAGGAGGGCCAAAGAGAATCTCCATCCTTTATTGGATGTGGGGGGAAACATAGTGACAAAGGTTGAGGAAAAGGCTGAGGTACTTAATGCCTTCTTTGCCTCAGTCTTTAATAACAAAACCAGTTGTTCTCCGGGTACCCAGCCCCCTGAGCTGGAAGATAGGGACGCACAGCAGAAGGAAGCTCCCATAATCCAAGGGGAAATGGTTAGCGACCTGTTACACCACTTAGACACACACAGGTCTACGGGGCCAGATGGGATCCACCCAAGGGTACTGAGGGAGCTGGCCCAAGTGCCCACCAAGCCACTTTCAATCATCTATCAGCAGTCCTGGCTAATTGGGGAGGTCTCAGTTGACTGGAAGTTAGGAAATCTGATGCCCATCTACAAGAAGGGCTGGAAGGAGGATCCGGGGAATTACAGGCCTGTCAGCCTGACCTCAGTGCCGGGCAAGGTTATGGAGCAGATCATCTTGAGCGCCATCACATGGCATGTACATGACAACCAGGGGATCAGGCCCAGCCAGCACGGGTTCATGAAAGGCAGGTCCTGCTTGACCAACCTGATCTCCTTCTATGACCAGGTGACCCGCCTACTGGATGAGGGAAAGGCTGTGGATGTGGTCTACCTGGACTTCAGCAAAGCCTTTGACACTGTGTCCTACACCATTCTCCTAGAGAAGCTGGCAGCTCATGGCCTACTTTTGTACTCTTTGCTGGGTAAAAAAATAGCTGGACAGCTGGGCCCAGAGAGTTGTGGTGAATGGAGTGAAATCCAGTTGGCGGCCGGTCACGAGTGGTGTTCCCCAGGACTCAGTTTTGGGGCCAGTCTTGTTCAATATCTTTATCAACGATCTGGATGAGGGGATTGAGTGCACCCTCAGTAAGTTTGCAGACGACACCAAGTTGGGCGGGGGTGTTGATCTGCTCGAGGGTAGGAAGGCTCTGCAGAGGGACCTGGACAGGCTGGATTGATGGGCTGAGGCCAACTGTATGAGGTTCAACAAGGCCAAGTGCCGGGTCCTGCACTTCAGCCACAACAACCCCATGCAACGCTACAGGCTKGGRGAAGAGTGGCTGGAAAGCTGCCTGKCRGAAAAGGACCTGGGGGTGCTGGTTGACAGCCGGCTGAACATGAGCCGGCAGTGTACCCAGGTGGCCAAGAAGGCCAACAGCATCCTGGCCTGTATCAGAAATAATGTGGCCAGCAGGAGTAGGGAAGTGATCGTGCCCCTGTACTCGGCACCGGTGAGGTCGCACCTTGAATACTGTGTTCCGTTTTGGGCCCCTCACTACAAGAAGGACATTGAGGTGCTGGAGTGTGTCCAGAGCAGGGCAACGAAGCTGGTGAAGGGTCTAGAGCACAAGTCTTCTGAAGAGCGGCTGAGGAAACTGGGACTGTTTAACCTGGAGAAGAGGAGGCTGAGGGGAGACCTTATCGCGCTCTACAACTACCTGAAAGGAGGTTGCAGTGGGGTGGGTGTCGGTCTCTTCTCCCAAGTAATTAGCAATAGGACAAGAGGAAATGGCCTCAAGTTGCACCAGGGGAGGCTTAGATTGGATATTAGGAAAAAATTTATTCACCGAAAGGGTTGTCAAACATTGGAACATGCTGCCCAGGGAAGTGGTTGAGTCACCATCCCTGGAGGTATTTAAAAGATGTGTAGATGTGGTGCTTAGGGACATGGTTTAATGGTGGACTTGGCAGTGCTAGGTTAGCGGTTGGACTTGATGATCTTAAAGGTCTTTTCCAACCTAAACGATTCTATGTTTCTATGATTCTATAACTGCCCTAGGAACCTGTCCAAATCCTTCCACACATGCTGCCACCTGGGTATCATCCACCTCAGGGCACATTTCAGGATTGCCTCACCCAAAAGTTGCCTTCTTTTACACCAGGATGACACCATATTCCACAAACTCCATAATATCCTAACAGTGTTAATTAATAGTATTAAACAGCTCAYGTAAGGGTGAACAAGGACTTCAGGAACCTGCGTAATAAAACCATCCACAGCAGTCCTGGGTAGGAAGAGGGAGATGTGTTCCCTCATCCTCTGCACAAGATAGCTCCCCCAGCACAGCAAAGCCATCAATGCCAGGGCAAAGCACATAGGCATTATTTGTGTTAACACATTCCCAAGCTCAGCAAGATAAAGAGATAAGCAGTGCAGCCAACAAACTCCGTGACCTGCACAGGAGCTTGCCTCTTAATAACTACTATAGCTATAGCACGCTTAATACAAAACTGCCATTGTCTCAAGCCCCACGTTGGGTGACAAAAAGGACTGTGATGGGTTGACCTTGGCTGGATGGCAGGTGCCCACCTAGCTGCTCTATCACCCCTCCTCAGCAAGACAGGGAGGGAGAAAAACAAGATGGAAAAAAACCTCATGGGTCAAGATAAAGGCAGTTTAATAAAGCAAAAGCAAAGGCCATGCATGGAAGCAAAGGAAAACAAAAGATTTTATTCTCTACTTCCCACCAGCAGGTGATGTCCAGCCACTTCCTGGGAAGTAGGGCTTCAGTACGCGTAGCTCCAGAAGACAAACATCATAAATAACAAATGCCCCCCCCCTCCTTCTTTCTCTTAGCTTTTATTGCTGAGAAGAGGTCATATTGTATGGAATATTCCTTTGGTCAGTTTGGGTCAGCTGTCCTGGCTATGAACATAAAAATGTCTGTGCTATCACCTGTGATCATTTGACTTGAACACCGTTTCAAGTCTCTTTACACTTTTGTGTAAAAACAACAACCTTTACTATAATAAAAGCTCCCATGATGATTGGTTCATTCATTCATTCTCCTGTCTTCTGACAGAGATTGCTGACAAAATGTTCGTGAAATACTTGGTGAAAGGTATAGTCTATCCTTGTATAGGAGAAAAGTTCTGTTTATGTTACAGGTAAATAGACATCATTTTCTTCTAACAGCATATTTTTTCAATATCTATATCCTGAACATAGCTTCTTCCTACAGGATATTTATCAAAAAAGATATCCTGTTCATGAAGATCAATCTTGTGGTCACAGAAGATTTATTGGGAACAGAGGACTATGTTCAGAATATGAAACAATAAATATGCAGAGCCCTAATACTTCTAAAGCACTGAAATAAGATTTTTTGGAGTATGAGTTTTTGCCTACTACTTTTGCAAAATATGTTAAAAGAGCAATAGATAATTGCATAGTTATACTCACTAGATGACAATTTGTGAGAACTTTCAATAATAAAACAGAAAGAAAGGTTATGATGATACATTACTCTTGCCAACAGAATAGATGCTACCGATAGATTAGACCTTCCTCCTCCTCTATCCCTGCAGCTGCTAGATTCTTGCCCGCAGCTAAAGTTTGTTAAATTTTT
Source organism: Phoebastria nigripes (assembly GCA_035582835.1). NCBI lineage: Eukaryota > Metazoa > Chordata > Aves > Procellariiformes > Diomedeidae > Phoebastria > Phoebastria nigripes. The sequence goes on from JAYKAV010000021.1 coordinate 112,402, forward strand.
AGGGTCCCTAGATTAATGAGTGTTGTAACTTGTTTATATTTAATGCTTTCAACATGTCATAACTGCATAATCTAATGTAATGTACCCATTGTAACATTTTTCTGTCTTCTGACAATTTACAAATTTCACATAATCAATGTTAATTTTAAAAAAATAATGAAAAATAAGCAGTTTGATGAACTGGTTGAACTAAATGTGTTTTGGAGCTACCAGAATTCATGAATTACAGTGAAAGACAATAAAATGAACCAAAAAGGATATAGAAGAAAGACCTTATTAAAGAATTTACTTCACCCAAGGGTCTAAGAATAGTGTTCCATATGTAAATGTTTCCTGCTACCCATTCTGCCTTTTGTGGACAAGAAAGTATTTTAACTCTGCTATTGGTACATAAAGATTATATTATACTATGAAGTTGCTAATACGGAAGTTCACCAGTCATAACTTTTTGTTTTTATAATTATCAAAACTACTCAGCCTATATTAATGTTAAGCCTTCAGTTACCTTTGAGTTTCTCTGATGATAAATTTTATATATAAAATCAGGAAAGACTTAGAAAACATAAAAATGTCTGTGCTATCACTTGTGATCATTTGACTTGAACACTGTTTCAAGTCTCTTTACACTTTTGTGGCATTTACACCAGTTTTAACCCATTGACTTCTGTAACCCATTGACTTTTCCAGACTTCTGGAAAGATCCTGTGTGGATTTAAGAGTTTGACTTGACAACTATTCCATGCCCAGATCACCATTTGATTTCAAGAAAATATTCATATGCAGCATAGTTCTTTAGTAAAAAGCACATCTTGATAAAAATACAGTTTCATTTTGGTACAAGCCACTGTAACTAAGAACACTTTGGTATTCTTAGAAAAGTCAATGTCAAGGTCAAAATCCATCAAGAGATGAATCTGAAGGAAGAGAATGTATTTGCCTTGAGAGAAGATTTTGTAACTCTGCTTGTAGATACTCCATAGATCCCTGTTGCATGCATTTGTAGGCAAATAAACCAAGTCATAACAAGACCAGAGAAAAAGGAGGAAATTATGTGATGCAATATTTAAAGGGAGCAAGAAGAATCTATTGGGACCACCGAAGTTTTTTGACAGAAGGAAACAACAACCTTTACTATAATAAAAGCTCCCATGATGATTGGTTCATTCATTCATTCTCCTGTCTTCTGACAGAGATTGCTGACAAAATGTTCGTGAAATACTTGGTGAAAGGTATATTGTGTTATATAAATTTGAGCCTTGTGCAGTTTTGGTGCATTATGAAAAGACCAGCCACAAACATTTGTTTGTTTGTGTGTTTTTAATTAAATGCAGAGTGGCTCATGGTGCTTCTTCATAATGCAAAGATGTCACAGGCTATCAAATAATGTAGACGCTATCAAACAAGATGAAGTACTAGTTGCATTTAGCAGCAAGTGATCTTCTAATATGCTCTCCAAATGTCAAGCAAAATCCTGAATAAACCACTAAATATTTTCTGGATTAAGTAAGCGGTTCCAGGGGACCTATTGCTCTTTATTGTTAAATTCGACTGAGTATTTCTAAAAGGTAGTCATTGAATACTGTTGTTCACATTAAATGGCACAGTATTTGATTAAACACAGGCAGAACTGCACCAATTGCAAAACTGTTCCATCAATAATTTAGTTTTACAATATTCCATGTGTTCTATAAGCATCCAATGAAGGTCTCATTTCCTTTCTCAGAATCCTATGAATGGGATTGTTAATATTAATCAGGGATTATCCCCATACTACTTGACAGTTTCAATACTCTTTGTTAACACACTGAAGTGGTATCAAGCTTTGGCCATCAACTCTAGGCATCTGCATTCTTAACAACCATTTCAAGGAGTTCCGTGTTTTGGTATATCCTGCTAGCTTGGTCATGTGAATGAACCAACTCTATTATTCATCTGGCTGATATACTGCAGGGAATTAAGCACTGATCTCCCGTATGTTATCTCTTTCTTCCCCACCCTCCCTCCCCCCCTTTTTTTTTTCTTTTATTTTTTTTGATGGGTGGGGAAGGGAATGTCAAGTTTTTTCTTTTTTTTTTTTTTTTTCCCTATCTTCGTAAGCCTGGTTCATTTCAAAATATTTAATCTTTCCTTGAAGAAGAACTGCTGTTTTGCTTTAAGTGAGTTAGAAGCATTGTGCCAACATTTTCCATTCCTCAGAGGAAATAGAATTATTTTACATCTCTTTTCTATGTAGTTTTCTCCTCTGATCAAAAGCCTTGCTAAAAGGCCCTATCCTCTATGCATGTCTGTCCCAAAAACCTGTTCTTTTCTCTGTAGGTGCACTCCACCTTTACAGTTCTCTTAAGACCTGTTTAACACCTACTGCACTGGAGTACAGTATAGTTTGGGGATTCAAATATTCTACTGGGAAGCACAGTTTTAAATCATCTTGAGGKAAGCAAGCTATAAACCAGTATTAACTATTTCTCATGCTACTGGGAATTCTTTCAGAGGAAATGAACTTTTTCTCCAGCAGTTTTTAAATACAGCATCAAAACTTTTCTCCAAGATGAGTCAAACTGCATTTTTACTCAATTTATACAGTAAAAAAGAGCTTTTAAAGCTAGATCTTTTTCTCCAAACCAATGCATAGGGGTCCTTCAGATTTACAGAGTGCTACCATAGACTAGAACATAGAATGACCTGGACCAACAATACAGGGTGAAATATTAATGCACAGGGAAGCGACAGAAAAGCTGCTAGCAGCAGTTAGAGGAATGCTACCTTTATAATCTTATTTGTGCTTTGGGTATTGTAAAAGAGACAAAACAAGCATAAGGTCTTTATGATAGTATTATAGTTATCAGTTGAATATATGATACAAATATGTACAAAATTCTGTACTGGATTCCGTAATGGAAGAACTTGTCTAGTTCAATCCTGTTTCTTACCAAAACAGCAGTGTGGGAATGCACTGTGTCCCACTCGGCACAACTGAAGAAAAGTACAACTTCAATGAGCCCAATCCATACTGTTGTACCGAAAACAGTATGGATTTTCCCCCAGAAAAATGCATTTAAATAGTTAAAAAAAAAAAAAAAAAANGTTTCTTACCAAAACAGCAGTGTGGGAATGCACTGTGTCCCACTCGGCACAACTGAAGAAAAGTACAACTTCAATGAGCCCAATCCATACTGTTGGACCGAAAACAGTGTAGAGATTGCCCCAGAAAAATGCATTTAAATAGTTAAAAAAAAAAAAAAAAAAGTAGAAGTCAGAAAAGATCACTAAGATGTTATTCTGTAACCATTCTTCCTTTCTGAACTGGTGCATATGCTGCTTTGACATTTCATATTTACAGACATTAAATTATACAAACATATTCACATACAGCGAAGTAATTGATGAACATAAAATGATAGGTCCCAAAGTGCTGTAATGTCTATAATTTTTTTTTTTTTTTTTCTGTTTGGACTTGTGGCCAAACAGGGTTTAGTCTATTAGACTATCAGATATTTTTACCTGTCTAACATAGATAATCTGTTGACAAATTTTAGTTATTCTACTAATTTGCATCTTGAAGTAATATTTTTTGAAACCATCTGTATTATCCTTTCTAGTTTTTCCCCTTATTCCAGTGTCGGACAACTTTTTTAGTACATTGTTTAGTTTTCTCTTCTCCAAATATAGCAACATATCATAAAAATGTTACTCTAAGAAATGTAGATATTGGCAGGTGGAAGATGACTAAAATAACTGGATCAAATAAACCTGTTTTTTGTTGTTCTTTCTCTAGCTAGTTCATTACTAGACTTTATTTCTTAGAGCAATGCAAACTATATGAAGTTGCTATTGTCTGGCTGCAGGAGCTACTGTTAGTCAAAAGGCCTAAAACATCATTACTCAAGTGAACTATGATTGTTGAGAAAGCCTTAACCAATTTCCCATGCTTTGCCTTTGGCAATAAATACAGCGATATATTTTACAGATCTCTGACTTCTCCCCAGCTTTCTATCCAAAAGCTTTGAAGCTATTGTAATACATGGAGCAGAGACACAACTTTAATGATGTCAGTTTTTCTGTGTGGAAAAAGATTCATTATACTTACATCAAAAAAATAAAACACTTGTTAATTTCTTTAAAACCTGCTTTGCAAGGGAAAATGAAATTATTAAATGCATTTAACCAGGACAAAGTGATTTACTCAGACATTATTTATTTTAATTTGTCTTTCAATCTCATTTAGTACATGTATTGCCTATGGCTGCAATCAGAGCTGCTTAGAATCCCTTGAACCAGATTAAAGATCAAAATCCTTCTTAGTGCCAGCTTATTGCATAGCAAATACAAACTCAATGCAATCAGCAAGCTTAAAACAAGACTCAGATGTTAGTTAGTAAAGCCAGTGGAGATCAAGAAAAAAATGCAGAAAACAAGGTGACCCAGAACAGAATATCAAAGGCTTTTTTGTATTTTTCAGTTCTGGCTAAACCCATGAATTTATTCTTGTGTATATAGAAATATCCCCAAAAGAGATAGTTCTTCTCTGGAAATTTAAACCTATTTCTAGTTTATAATTCCAATTGTTGGATCTATTTTTACCACTATTCATACATAACTTCTTCTGTATGCTTTGCACACGTATATCAAAGCACCCTCTACCAACTTATCACAAGCAGAAGAAATAGCTCATTTCTTCTTTATGTTTTTGTAATGAAATAGAGGTTCAAGACAAATAGAAACAGCTCAGAATTATGGTGGTTTTGGCCTTCTTCAATGACCAGAAAGTTTCCTATTCAGCACTGTGCTACTGGTAATGTCTTACTATTTTGTCACGACTTCATAGGATTTGTTCAAAAGTTGTCTCTTTAGAAGACTTTGGGATTGCCTTGCACAGCTTCTGTCACAGTTTAAAATGTGTTATTTATTTACTTATTTATTATATTTTAAAAAAACCAAACAAACAACCCAAACACCACAAACTTTAAAAATTATCACAAACTAAGTTTCACCCTAGTGTATACTCATGATGATCTCTGCCTTCTGGGAAGTTAATAGAAAACAGAATTCAGTCTTTTTTCCCCATTAATTCACAAGTTCTCAACCAGATTTTTCTGTAAAACTGCTAATAATCCTGTCCAGAACTTATTCTTTATTACATGCTTAGGAAAGAGGCCACAGATTTTTGGAGAAAGAAGTTACTGAGTGTACACCTATCATGTCAGCACTTTATGAGGAAGGGGTTTCTGTCATGCAGTAGATACACATTTGCTCATGTAACAAGAGTTTATCTATTGGATAATGTGAACTGAGACAACTTGTGTGTTCCATCCTGTGAAGGGACATGGGCCTATGAAATGAAAAGAAATGTGTTTGACCAGTTGATGAATGCACATCCAGTCATGCAGGTGTGCAAACAGATTTGGTAGCATGACTTATGTTCCTACAGAGTGCCAACACCTGATGAGAGACAGTATATTTTTTAACAGCCCATAACACCTCTGAAAACAAAATGAATTATTTAATTTGTCTCAAAAGTGTATGCATGTATATTTGTTCATTTGTTTTTGTTTTGAAATGAAATGAAAGAAAACCCAAACTTGTTCAAGAGCAAAGCAAAGCTATCTTTCGCAAATTAGACCCTTCCTAAACACCATATGCATAAATAGTTGCATAGCGTATGATTAGTATATTTAAAGGTGAAATTTTTAAAGGGCATTAATATTCAGTTACCACTGAAAACCAGTGATAACTTTGCCTTTTAAAAACTACAGCCTAATGATGTTATAGATTTGTGTGGATCCAGGTACTGTTAAAACAGGCTCAGCTGTACAGACATAAAAAGAAGAGATTCTGTTTACTACAGCATAGCAATAAATGAAGTCCCTGCCATATATTTTGATTTCTAAAAGTAATTTCTGTCCTTTTACTATACCTGTAGAATATTGTGGTGGGTTGATCCTGTCTGGATGCCAGGTGCCCACCAAGCCTCTCTATCACTCCACCTCCTCAGCTGGACAGGGGAGAGAAAATAAAACAAAAGGTTTGTGGATCGAGGTAAGGACAGGAAGATCACTCGCCAATTACCATCATGGGCAAAATAGACTCGACTTGGGGAAATTAGTTTGATTTATTACCAATCAAAATAAGAGTAGGATAATGAGAAATAAAACCAAATCTTAAAATACCTTCCCCCAACACTCCCTGCTGCCCAGGCTCAACTTCACTCCCAATTTTCTCTACCTCCTCCCCCCGAGCGGCACAGGGGAACTGGGAATGGGGATTGCTGTCAGTTCATCACACGTTGTCTCTGCCGCTCCTTCCTCCTCACTCTTCCCCTGCTCCAGCGTGGGATCTCTCCCATGGGAGACAGTCCTCCATGAACTTCTCCAATGTGAGTCCTTCCCATGGGCTGCAGTTCTTCACGAACTGCTCCAGTGTGGGTCCTTTCCATGGGGTGCAGTCCTTCAGGAACAGACTGCTCCAGCGTGGGTCCCCCACGCTCTCACAAGTCCTGCCAGAAAACCTGCTCCAGCGTGGGCTCCTCTCTCCACAAGGCCACAGGTTCTGCTGGGAGACTGCTCCAGTGCGGGCTTCCCACAGGGTCACAGCCTCCTTCGGGTGCATCCACCTGCTCTGGCGTGGGGTCCTCCATGGGCTGCAGGTGGATATCTGTTCCACCGTTAACGTCCATGGGCTGCAGGGGGACAGCCTGCCTCACCATGGTCTTCACCACGGGCTGCAGGGGAATCTCTGCTCTGGCGCCTGGAGCACCTCCTCCCCCTCCTTCTTCACTGACCGTGGTGTCTGCAGAGTTGTTTCTCTCACATATTCTCACTCCTTTCCCCGGCTGCAGTTCACAGGTTTCTTTTTTTCCCCTTCTTAAATATGTTATCACAGAGGCGCTACCACCATTGCTGATGGGCTCAGCCTTGGCCAGCAGCGGGTCTGTCTTGGAGCTTTCCTCTATCGGACATGGGGGAAGCTTCTGGCAGCTTCTCACAGAAGCTACCCCTGTAACCCCCCTGCTACCAAAACCTTGCCACGCAAACCCAATACAAGTATGTTTCAGTTAATTATCTTAGACTACAAAGATTTTAGTTAAGTTGTGCCTCATTAAGGAAAGACAAAATTTTCATTTTTTCCATGCACAYGTAACTGAATTTTTCCTCCACAAAGTTAAGGAAATGCACCTAGATATTTTGATAACATTCCACTGTATTGTACTGTATTTTTAACAACAGAGTAATGTGACTTACAAGAGGTATAAGCTTCAGGCCATACTACAGTACAATACTCTGTGTGCAAACTAAAAGGATAAAGACATTATAGACTGGATTTTGGAATAATTACTTTTTTATTTGAAATTATGGATAAGGCTGCAACAATAGTACAGTAACTATATATATATATTTTTTTTTAAATAAACAGAAACAAAACCAAAAGCAAACCCACCACCAACAAAAAATGCCCGAACACCTAAACCTCACCAATAGAGAGGTTTCACTGTTGTGCCTATTCTGGGAGATAACTCTTTTGTTCTAAGAATATCTCTGTCGGGAACATTGATGAAATCTCTTTACATGGTCAAAATCCAACCATACACTGTGTATTGAACCCAAATAATGACTTCGGCATTGTGGAGCCCAATGCTGTGCTATCAAGTCTTGGCTTGGGGAGAATGATTCACGATACTGGTGAAGAAGTTGCAATGAATGGTGAGATCTAGCTTTCTAACACTGGCATTCACAGCAGTTGATACCCAAAATGCTTCTAACAGAATATGCACTAGAATGGATTTTGACACTAACACAAGGATGGAGAAAAACGTCTTTACAAAATAGGATCCAAAGGCTGCAGTCATTTCCTTCATGTAGAGGCTTAAGTCATACATTTGGATGCACCTAGTTAGGTCCCTGGTTTTGCTTCTTCCACAGCCATGCAAAAAGGACATGTTAGTGTCAAATTTTTTCACAAGAGGTTAAAAATTGGCATTGGCTACCTGAGCTCTCACTCCAGCTTGGTCTGCAGGGTTTGAATCCATATCTTCCATATTCCAAAAGAAGACTGTTTGCTGGCTGCAGATCGTTCCATTTTTCTCTGCAGTATTAAAGAGATTGCTGTGCATGTAAAACTGCATAAGAATGTAAAAGTCCTAACACTAGGAGCAGAGGAGGTGAAAACAGTATGTTTCGGATGCTTACTCCTAGGGCACTCAGGTGAGAGGAGATAGACCAGGCTCTCAGAAATACTTTCTTAATATCCAGTGACTGCTTAATATTAAATACACAAAAAGGACCTAAATCTTCTGAAATTTTGCAGACAGCTTTTTCAACTTCTTTTAAAAAGCATATATTTATCAGTACCAAGAACTTCCCATTACAACGACTGATCTTCTTGAGTAGTAAATTCAAGATCAACTCAGCTTCCAAGGTACTCATTGTTCTTTTGTAGTTACTCAGAGATCTGAATTCAACAGCTAATGAGAATTTCTGGTACTCTTGTGTATTTTTATTAATACACAATGCTACAGAGTTTAATGCAGATGCAATGACAGGACTTGATGCAATCATTATATGATTTTATTGATGTTGCTTTAAAACTCCCTAGAAGTTAGTAAAGGGGAGGTCCATTCTGCAGCTTTGTTAATTGTCCTGCAGATTTTTATATCAGTATGTTCCTGAAATACCTCTTACTTGTTAGGTATCAAAATACCCGCAAAGTCGTTATGATTTCTGCTTTAGATTGACTGCAACCTCTCCAGCAGGGATATAACAGATCTAGAAACTATGTAGTTCAGGTACTAAGAGCTGCAAGAAAAGTTTACACATAGTGGGTGAAGCATCCCTGGAATAAAGTCAATAGGCAGCACTGATTTGCTTCACTCAGGCAAAAGTGACACTAATGAGTTATTTTGGGCATCCGATATACATAAAAGTAGAAAAGAATGTAAATGTACACAGCATCTCTGTCTTAGTAAACATTGTACCTAATAAAGTTCAATATGCTAAGCTGTCTTTATTAAACAACAGATGCCTCTATCCTAGATCTGGAACTTTTATTATACAATAACCACAGACCTTTGGTGTATTTCTCATATATTTATCCATACATATATATGACTTGTAGTACCTGCTACACCTATCAAACCTGCGTGATACAAATAATTAATTTTTTGGGGCAATAAATAGTGATACAGAAGAATCTTGGGTAGGAAAGAAATGATGGGTGATAAAGGAAGGTAAATATTAACTTTACTTTGTATCATCTACTGATGATAAAAAATTAATACAATTAAAAAAAAAGATCAGCTGTTTTAAAATAGTTAAAGATGGAAAAATGTGTATACACTGAGATTTTTCATTGTAAAAAAGGTAAATATGTGCAAATTGAATTAGTTGGCTTTTCAACCCAAAGCTAGAATCCAGAACATACATGATCATAAAAAATATTAAAAATACATACTTTCTAAAATAATAACAACACTGTTATAAACACAACTTTTAAAAACCAGGAATGAAATATTTACCACTTAAATCTCATCAGCAGTGAGTGTCTGGTACTTAGGTACGAGACAGCAACCCTCTTTGAGTGCTTATAGGGTTTTCTGGACCATTGGATAAGACGGTTAAGCCTAAAAGTTTCCTGGGTGGCTGATCTTAGCCTCACATAGGTTCTATCTTCTGAGTAGATATCTGCCTCTGAGAGCTGTATTCTGATCCAGGATTAGGTAGCTAGCCTATCTTCTTTCCTCAGAAGACGTTTGAGGAGTTAATGGGAGCAGCACAAGAGGTAAGAGGCAGAGTGGTGGTGAAAGTAATGCCATCATGATCATAAGAGTTTGGTAGTTAGAGCTCTCACTGGGAAATGAGGGGCCTTGCTATAACAATTTTAATGATATTGTCTTCAGCTAGTCAGTCAATCAGTCTGAGATTAAAAAAAATTAACAGTTGCAATCAGTGGTAATCATGAAAAATGTTGCTTCTGAGATATTTATCTAATTAAAATGGTACTTTTTATTCATGTCCCTTAAGTAGTAACTGTAGTAGTGTGGATGCTTTTTTACAAAATACTTTTTTTCAAGGATCCCTTGAACTAATCCTGTGACTAGGGCACAACAATATACATAAATTGCTGGCACAGTCCACACAAAGTAGGAAATAAGTCTCTAATTCATTAAAAGTTTAAGATGAGTCACAGATGTATTCCTTAGATAGTCCATGAAGAGTTACTGGAGATATATGCTCAGTTCTAGCTGTGTAGAATACTACATTTCTTCAGTGGACCTCAACTGGTGTCAAAAGGAATTTGTGCATGACCAGCTATAGAACTGAATTTATAAACTGTTTAGCTATGCATTCTAATATACTTTAATCTGTAAGATGAATTTTCTCTTTCATGAAGGCAGATTTTTTTTCTTTAGGTTACTGAGCTTCCTTTAGGCTTTTCTCTGCTGCTCAGCATCTTACAGAAGATTTATAGCAACTTATAGAAGCAAGCATTGCACCAGGAAAGGGAATTATGAACAAGAATGTGGTGTCTTTAAATTTTGTAGAAGGCAAAAGCTTTTCAACCTAGAAGAGAAGTTTAAGGAATGGGACTGTTTCATTGCTCTACTAAAGTTCATTTATTCAGTATTTGTAGAAAGTGATTTTTTTTGTCATGGGAAATTTTCTGCATTTCCATAACTAGATTATCCACTGTCTAAAATTAAAAGGGAATTAAGTAGCTATTGTAATAAATGTTTTCTTTCCTTCTGCAGGAACAGAAAGGATTGTTAACATATTTACTTTTTTTAATTTTATAACTATCTTTTAAACTTTTGCATGCTCTAAATATTCTATTCACAGTGGGTCCATGCTTCTCTACACTTTATGATTCAATATCCTTCCATATGAATTCATTTAACAGATTTCTAAAATGGCCAAGGTGACAAGCTTTGTTCTTGCATAGATATTAGCAGAAATAGAGATGTCAAGTAAAGCAGCAGCAGAGACAAGTAGGGAGTGTATAGTGTGTTTTAGTGTTTCAGAGAGGATTGTGGACTTCCCACACACACACACAAAAATGACTTCAGCAGGGCTTTGATGTCTGAGCGGGGTCAGTGTGGTTGCTTTCTTAGAAAGGCTGACTTTAACTTTTACATCAAATGCAGATTACACATCCCCTTATTCTTTCAAAATGCAAGGACTTCAGCTTTGTAATTGCTTAAAGCTAGTAGATTTTGCAATCAGGATGATGGTCTTTACCTAAGAGCGTGTAAGTGGCTTTCTGAGTAAAAGCTAATTTAAAGATTTTGCAAGTGTCCAATGAATGCAAAAGACAAAGTTAGTTGGAAACAAAAGGCTGTATAAGAAATGTGGGATTTTTACATCCCACTGACCTATTTTTGCTATCAAGTCATTTGAATAAGTTCATAAATCTAGTCCTATTTTTTGCCAGCATTGTGAAAGAGTTTTGATTAAAGAGCTTTACTAAGAATGGTTTTGGATTAAAATATGATTGTACTTATTAAGACTCTTTTTAATACTTGATTTTCACAAGTGATGTGGAGGAAATTTTCATGTCAATGCCATTACTGAAAAAGGATTTTAGAATGGAGAAATAAGTTACTACAACATAAACTTATCAATCCCACAGGGTACCATAACAATATAGGGTTGGGACCTTATTGGAACAAGTCATTAATTACTAAGGGAGGATATTAAAACCTGAGTTACTAACATGAGGGATGTTGTAATCACACATGGTAAAAAGGAGAAGGTAGAATAGCCTATGGCAGAAGGTCCTTGGTTCTTAGATTTGAACTCTTTTAAAACATAGCCCATTACTTTAACAAATTGAATAAATCTTGTTAGAGGATGTGATTTTTCTCTAGAATTAGCTTCACAGCAGTGGGACATACTTGTAAAGACTACTGTCAACTAGTGATAATAGCTTACTAGACTTAAGAGTTGTGGCAGTTGTAGTGTAGGCAGTTATGTTGTTTAAATGAAATAGGACTACTGCTTTGAAGTTCTACTGAACACTGTTGGGTGTGGTTTTTGAAGAAATGTCTTGAAGCAAGCGTTTTTTTTTTTCTTAACTCACAAAATTAAAACAGTGTCCTTCAAACTTTGACCAAAATTCCTATTAACCTCAAGCTCACTGTTTACACTTTTACAATTAATCTGGAAAGCGGTGGACAGTAGAATCTCTTGAACCACAGGTATAACTGATTTTTTAACATTTTTATTGCTGCTACTTTACCTGTTACCCTATGGCAGTCACAGAGATTTTAAGGTTAAAAAATCCTGAGATTATCTAGGTTAAACTTTGTCATATTAGATAATTTATATAATACTGAACAAATAATGCAGTGTGGACATAAAAAACCTGCATTTGAATTAAAATATATCTTCGTAACAGGTATTCAGTCTCCTTTATAAGGTGTCAAAAGATGAAGAATCCACACCTTCCTTGGGTACATTATTCCAGTGGCTAATCACCTTCACAGTTAAAGAAGGTATGCTGACTCCTAATTTGRATTAAAATGAACCATGAAATATAAACTACTGGCTAACATGTCTTTATTTTTACTCTTTTGCTTTAGTCTTCTGCAACTAACTTGCTCTAAGGATACCATATCTGTCTATGAAAGAGTATTGGCCTTCATTTGTTACTGGAAACTAAACTATTTCTGCTATATTCTTTCTATTTTTCCATTATGGGAATTGATCTCCTACATGGTTTTAAAAAATTCCAAGTTGCTGTTGTTGTTATATAAAGTCTTTTAAAAATCTGACCCTAAATAATAAATTCAAGGTCAACCTGGAAATTTGTATTGTAGTCAGTTCAAGGTCATCCTGGAAATTTGTATTGTAGTGAGTGACTGCACATAAGCTTTTCAAGATTCAGATTAGTCCCTGAGTCACAAAATAAGATTTTCTGCTTGTTTCTTCTTTCCTTCTCTAGTTGACAATTCGATCATTTTTTGATCTTTGATTCACAGCAAATGTTTCTCAGATTGGATTACATACAGACACTATCAGGCAAGATTACTTTGGACTAAGTTTCTCAATTACCTATAAGTTGCTTGAAATCACAACAGCAACCCTGATATTATACTAATATCATGAAGCAATACAGTTATGACACATAATGGTTAATGAATAAGCAGAAGGATCAAATTAATTAAGGAAAAAAAAACTTCCCCCAAAAAACCTTTTTCTTCCTTTCACCCCTGTTCCAAGTTCTCATTTGTTCCCATAAAAATATCTTTATAATACTAATGTTAAAGTTATAAAAAAAATTGTATGATATGGAAGTGTTATTGACAGACAATATTTTTCAATATTTTGAGTTTTATTTATTTTTAAAGCATGAGAATAAACTTTACATGTAAATAACATGATATAGATATGAAAAAACCTGCAGTAGCAGAACAATGCAATAATCAAGAAAACAGGTTAAGAAGATTATCACATTTATCCTGTTTCTCATTTGAATATATAGATAATTTGAAGTTTTACCCAAGCAAAAATTCCAATGCACATTTTATCTGAGTAAAGCCTGGAGGAGATGGACAAGAATTAATATTGTGGAAACAAGCATTTTCTATCATCATCTCTGAGCCAATGGAGAACCTCCGATAATTTCAGTATAGTCTGTATCACCTTGGTTGTGGATAACAGGAAAAAGCTCATTATAGGGTAGATTTTTATAATGATAGGAAGGAAAAATGCTTACTTTGCAGATGCATCAAGAGGAAAAGACTGTTTAACCCTGCACTTTGGAAACACTGAAAGATGTTTTTGCATTGTATTCTATTCCAGAGTTTACTATGAGCGTAAGGTATGCTGAGGAAAAAAAAAAGTAAGGATTTGTTTGATGTTGTGTGCTACGGGTAGAATTTTAAAATAATCAGTAGAACTGATAGTTATGCATAGTTATGCATTTCAATAGCCAAGCCTCAACGTGATGAGAAAATTCTAGTTAACACTGAATCATTACATCATAATTTCAGAATAATTTCCTTATAGTGTATTAAAATGAAAGCTAGGAAAAAATGAGATATAATCAAGGATAGAATAAAGACATCAGTTATTGTTCATTTTAGATTGTCTTCTCATACATAAGAAATGTAAAATTCTCACAAAATATTCCTCAATACAATAAACATGTCATTAAGTTTAGGTGTAATAAGTGTATCTTTCCAGAGGACATATTTTTTTCCAGAATACATTTAATTTTCTAGAAGCTTTTTTATATATTTTTTTTTAATTTATATACACTGGAAATCTCATAATTAGTTAATCAAAGTAAGTTTATTTCAATTTTTCCAACATTTTTTCATCACCAAACTTCAAAATAAAAATACATGTAGACACCTAAATTTAAATGGGAAGTTTGGAATCTAAGTAGAAGTTAGGACCTTAAATAATCTTGGATTCCCCTGTCTTTGAAAAATCCTAAACAGTATCTTAAAAAGTCTTTAAAACGTAAATCCTAAAACCATGAAGTACAAAGAGGTTAAGCAGTTTTAGTAGTTCATTTAATGGTTACTTTTTGAATTATGAAAAAAGCCTCAAACCTGTGCTCGGTCATTTTAGTGTAAAGTTTCATTTAAACACCTGCATAAGGAGAAGTGCTTGGCTTCTTTGCAAAATTAAGAAAATTTAAATAAATTAGTATGTTATACATATGTGTATTTTATGCAAGGCTATATACATGTGTATGTAGCCATAGGCATGCATGCATATACCTGCATGCAGACACACTGAATGACTTTCTAACCTACCAAAGATTTGGGTCCTTCATTGTACTTCTTGGTTTTGGTGGAAAGTTAAGTCAGAAGACCAAGCTACGACCCTCTTCCTCATTCATTGAAGGTGCCTTTTTTTTTTTTTTTTCTTCTCATTGAACGCAATTTCCTTGATCTTTGCCACAACTGTTGCATTAATCACCTGTAAGGTTGAAAGAATGAATAGCTTCTGCTAGGGTGTGTTGATTGGCACAGTGTCAAGGTATATTTGCAGTATGGTCTTCAACTTCCTGTCATATTATTTACTGAGGCATTAAGGGATGCTTTTTCTGTTTCCCAGAATGAGGAACCAGAAGTGATCTTCACAGTTGTCCTGTGATATAGCTCAGAGCTGTGCCACTGGACTGGTGAGTAAAATAAAATTTATGAAAGTTGATGGTACAAACTGTATCACTAATTGCAACCTTGGGAACACTGGTCTTTTCATTTATTAAAAARAAAAGAATGTTGAAAGAATGCAGAACTATAAACACAAAAATACCAATTGATTTATTATGCCTTATGTACTGATGACATTTGTCATGTGGAAAGAAAGAAAGAATATTTAGCGAACTTTTATTTGCCTCCCTGGTTCTTATTACTTTAACTAATGTTTAGAAAGAAAAAAAAACCCAAATCTTAATGATCCAACAGTGCTCTCTGGTGGCGTGAAACAAAGGCATTTTATCCTTGGTAAAAAACTTACACAAGTCCAGTACACAAGTCCTTGAAGACAGATAAGTGACAGGAATTCTCAACATGTTCCCTAGTGATAAGAAAAATAGAGCAATAAACAACTTTAAAACCACCAAGGCATGAAATGTGAAACCTGGCTTAGTAAAGGTAATGTAAATAAAAATATTAAAAAATAACATTTCTTGTCCAGCAGATGTTTTAGACTCTTAATGTTCACAAGGAACAAATTCCTTCATCATGCAATGCATATCCAAAAAGTGAGAGAAATATACTGCATATTAGTATATTTTACCATGAAATAATTTTGAACTTTAAGAAATAGCTTCTCTACTTTTTTGGTTTAATTTGTATTGTTTTTAAGTGGGGAGGGGGAAAAAAAAAAAGAARAAAAAAAAAAAAGCTTAGCTAAAGGAAATATTTTGCAGAGGTGAAAGAGCAATTATAAACCAGGGTCATTAAGCTGCTGAGTTCAAAACAATTTCCTTTGCTATTTTCACGCAAAGATTCTGTCTTGGATTTTGATTATATAGAAATACTTTGAATATAAAGAGATAAATAACCCACACACCACTGGGATCCACCACTTTTTGACCGGCAAGTAGATAAGGACATTGTACATGTTAGGCTGTATTTGTTTTAAATTTTGGTTYAAATTTTTAGTTTTGAGGGGCTGGTGTGCAGTTTGTGTAAGTCGGAACCTGTGCAATTTAACACAGTCTCCCACTACATAAATGTCTAATTCTTTCCTTTAAAAAAAGGCTAAATATAGGTCCTGTTCCCCTAACCACGCTATCAAAGCAAAAAACCCATGTTTTCCTATGACACTATCTTTACAATGATGGGTAGATTCTATCCACACCAAACTAAGTCAGAGGTTTCTGCTGTAGGTCATCCTATATTGTACTCCTTCAGTTTTCTTGTAGTGTTTTGTGGGATTTTTTTCTGTGTCTTTTTTTCTTTTCTCTTCTTTCTTTTTTTTAAATATCCCTTGAAGCCATGAAGACATAACATATTATGTAGCAAAACAGGAAGAAGTAAAGGAAAGGACTGAAGAGACAAATTTACATGGAATGTAGCCAAAATCCCTGATCACAAAGATATTTACTATCTAGACAAATTTCTGATAAGTAGTTTGGCTGAGGTTAAAGTAAGAAAAATGCTTCCAGCGCTTTCTGAGGTCAGAGTTATTCTGAAGTTATTCTGTATGGCTCAAAACAGATATGTTTAGCCCCAGTACTGATACACTAGAAATATTTTTATTGATACTATTGAAGTGTTAAAATGTATGGAGAGTGTTGGCCAGATAAAGAGAACAGACCTAAGAACTTGTTATGATGTTCATAAGAATAATGCATTCTACATATATCAAGATGGGACTTTCAAGAGTTTGTAGAGCTACAGGAGGAATAGAGGTGCATGAAAAGAACTTTCTTTGCAAGGAACAAAGAAGAATGTATATGAAGTCAGCCTCCATCTTGAACGAAGTATCTCAGGTGAAATAACAATATAAATATATGGAAAGGATAAACTTTTAATATACATCTGATTTTTAATGACAGAAAAAAATGTGTGTAAGACTCTCTAAAGTAAACATAAACTGAACTTTTTCTTTTCTGCAGTATTTGCTATCTCAAAAAAAATTCAAGGCACACCTTTGTTTCAGTGAACTTTATATTGTGCCATAGAACCCAAAAAAGCCTCTTGAAAACCACTGGAAAATGGATAAAGGCATATGCAGATCTGTGAAAGAAACTGGAAAGTAACAAGATCTTCAGATTCAAGGYTTAGAGTCAAAGGAAAGAATGACACAAATTAAGTTTTCTTTAAAAATGTATTTGAACCTGTAAGTCACACTCCTTTATTGTCTCCTCATACCAAATCTAAAATTTTTCACTGATTTCAGACTATTGACTTTTGGTGTAGGTGGGGAGTAGATTAATGAAATCTTGGAAAAGAAGAATGAAATTACACTGCCATATAGTCTTTCTTGAGCTTGTCTTAAAGAAAAGAAAAAAAATTTAATTGTTTTTAATTTTACATAGACATAAAAAGTATTCTGACTGTATGCTTAGTTCTTCATTCTTCTTTTGCTGTGAAGGGATAAGATTTCCATAAGATGCATAGGATAAATTCTG
This sequence comes from Phoebastria nigripes, assembly GCA_035582835.1. Classification (NCBI taxonomy): domain Eukaryota; kingdom Metazoa; phylum Chordata; class Aves; order Procellariiformes; family Diomedeidae; genus Phoebastria; species Phoebastria nigripes. The sequence goes on from JAYKAV010000021.1 coordinate 129,994, forward strand.
CATTTAGCTTTCTACTTCAGTGAGAGGTGATAACAAGGAGGGGACTGACTTGCCTAAACACAGATGTCTACTGCCATATGGGCTTGTCCAAGGATAGCCTATCTCATTTGTCCTTTTCTGCCATCCAGAAAAGTGTGGGTTTTGTGTAAACCCCACTTTTGCCAGCCCTGATCAGATGCCCTTGGGTATCCCAGGGCATGTCAGTTTCTCCAGTGCTTGTGTTTAGCCAACTGACTCAAGTCTTATTATTGTACAGGTGGTGACTTTAGGGAGGAGAAGTTACCACATGATGTAGGAAAAGAACAGAGAAGTAATATTTTCTTTTGAAAGCTTTTCTCATCTTACTTTTTGTGGCAAAATATAATGTACTGTCTCTCTGAAAAGATAGAGGGAGGAAGACCTTTCCAAAAAGTTTTGAGGAGGATGAAATAGTATTGTTGGGTTTACTTATAGGGAGTATTACACGATCAGAGTCTAACAAAGCTGAATCACTAAATTAGGTACAGATGTTTCCAGTAAAAACCATGCAAGTACCTCTTTCTCAGAAATAGCAGCATACCTGCAACAAAGCATTTGCCGGTCATTGGTCATAAGGTTGAGTGAGGTTGGTGATAGTCACAGAACTCAATTATATGAGTGGGGGAATAACGTGAAGGGGGAAATTCTGCTTCAGAAAGACATCAGAGAATATTTAATTTTGATGACTTTTTTGTTTGTTTGTTTGTTTGTTGGGGTTTTTTTGGGGGGATGGTAGGACTTGTGATATGCAGAAAAAGGACCGAAAAGGAAGCAGAAAGAGGAGAGAAAGCTTAGAAAGAGTGTTCTGAAACCAGTATTTGTCATGCATGCTATTAATACATAGTATAAAATCTCAGTGGAAAAGTAAATGTGTTATGGAGACTCTGAATTGCACAATAACTATGTAAAGTAAATACTTCTTATGATACACAATTTATAAAATATTGTAACAGTCTTGAAAATAGTGTATCATTCCTCCCTCATCCCCTGGTAAAACGGAATGCTTAATTTACAGTGAATCAACCCTAAGGCCAAGTACTGAATGTTTCATTTACATTAAAACGGTTTGGGAAAAAGATCAACACAAGAGATAAAGAAAAGATAGGAGAGAGGAGGTGGAAACAACAAAGTGAATCAGAGTAGATCTATTTGGGATAAGATATGTAAATCATTGAAATTTAATTCCTACTGGAAAGAAAAAACTGGCAAACAAGGATATAAATGAATAAAACCAAGAGAGTGTCAATGTTGAAGAAATGAAAGTGTGAATTGAAAACCATCTTTCCAAGGTAAYTTCACAAATGTAAGGCAATCGCTAGACAGATTATCAGTCTCCAGTTTGTTTATCATTTTATACCTTCCTCAGTTTGTTTCCTACTTTATAATCAATAACTCAATCTCTGATTTGCAAAAAAAAAAAAAAATCTAATTTTTCAACCTTAAGCTAATCTGATGCGAAAATGGAAAACAGACAAAACTGACAGTTTTGGCCCACAACCCTTTTCTTAAGTATTAAATACAATTAAAACAGTTCATGCAGGTTACCTTTTTAAGAAACGTGTGTCTTAAGACAAAATTATGTGACTCAGTATCTGTGTTTGGGAGCTGATATTCCAAATTAAAGTGGATCCCCAGCTGGACTTTTATCAGCTGCAACATTATGAAAAGACAGAAGATGCTGGTGTTGATACTTTCCAAGGCCACAACAAGCTTCAGAATAGTTTATTTATTTATGAAGGCTGCTGATAAATTGAGCTTTTTCTCTGTTGCAAACCAATGGTGGTTGTCAACACAAAAAAAGAGTTTCCTAAGTGTACCCTTGTACGATTGCATAGCATGCTAGACAAAAAGAACCCCACAGCCCCAAATTAATCTACAGGTATTGTTAATATGACTATTTTACCTAATATAAGTGTTTTGACCTTAAGGTGGTGGTGGAATAATTTATAGTAATGCTCATGCAATGAACAGTAACATTTTTTTTTTTTTTAAAACACACATCAGCAATTTATTATTTGGTTTTATAAAGAAGAAAGCTAGATAAGAAATTATGGTGGGTTAGTGTTGGCTGGTTGCCAGACCCCCATCCAGCTGGCTCTCTCATTCCCCCTCCTCAACAGCACATGGGGAGAAAATAAGATGGAAAACTCTTGGGTTGAGATAAAGATCACTTACCAATTACTGTCACAGACTAAACTTGAGGAAGATTAATTTAATTTATTGCTAATTAAAAATAGAGTAGGATGGTAAGAAACAARGACAAAACTAAAAATACACCTATCCCAACCCTTCCTCTAAGGCTCAACTTCACTCCTTCATTCCTGATTCTTCTACCTCCTCCCACTCCCAGAGTGGTGCAAGGTGGATGGAAAATGGGGTTTGTGGTCAGTTCATAATACTTCGTCTCTGTGCTCTTTCTTCCTCAGTGTTGACCTGCTCCAGCGTGGAGTCCCTCCCATGGGATACAGTCCTTCACAAACTGCTCTAGCATGGGTCCTCTCCATGAGGTACAGTCCTTCAGGAACGGACTGCTCCAGCATGGTTCCCCCATAGGCTGCAGTTCCTGCCAGGAAGCTTGCTCCTGCATGGGCACTACAGGGGGCTCCAGCTTCTTTCAGGTCATCTCCACCTGCTGCAACGTGGGGTCCTCCACAGGCTGCAGTGTGGATATCTGCTCCACCATCGATCTCCATGGGCTACAGAAAACCTGTGTTACTATAGGCTTCTCCATAGGCTGCAGGGGAATCTCTGCTCTGGCACTTGGAGCGCTGCCTCCCCCTCCTTTTTCACTGACCTTGGTGTCTGCAGGGTTTCTCTGACATTTTTCTCACTCCTCTCTCTCACAGCTTCTGTGCAGTGTTTTGTACCCTTAAATACACTACCACAGAGGGGCCACCACCTTGGCTGACAAGCTCATCTGTGTCCTGTGGTGGGTCTGTTTGGAGCCAGCTGGAACCAGCTGTGTCTGGCACGGGGCAGCCCCTGGCCTCTTCTCACAGAGACCACCCCTTCATCCCCCTCACTACCAACACCTGGACAGGGACACCTAATACAGAAATCTTAATCAGGCATTAGACATACATTTTAAAGTCATTGATTCACATGTACTTCTGACTGCTGGATGTTTTGATGGAAGTAATCAACAAATTGACCAGAGAAGGAACTTCATTGAATTTGTTACTCAAGAATAAGGAAGAACTGGTCAGGGACCTGAAGACCAATGGCAGCCTTAGCAGCTGCAATCATGAACGGTAGAGTTTAAAATCTGGAGACAAGCAAAGAAGACAAAGAATAGGATTAAAATTGCAAACTTCAAGAAAGCAGATCTGAGCTTGTTCAGTGATCTGCTTGGTAGTTTCCCAAGTGATACAGACCTAACACAGTCCAGAAAGTCTAGTTAGTCTTCAGCCTCCTCAAAGCACAGAATGGTCCATTCCAATGTGCAAATTGTTGGGGAGGAATAGCAGAAGGCAGCATGGCTAAACAAAGAATTTCTGACAAACTCAGATGCAGAAAGGAAGAGCACAGAAAACAGGGGCAGGTACGGGTTATGTGAAGAAATAAAGACATTGTTTGAGTGGAAAAGACTGAAGCAGTGAATCGGTGAAGGAATGAAGCATTACCCACAGCAGAGAAAGACAGGGCCTATGGGAGTAAATTGGACATACAGAAGTCCRTGAGATCACATGGCATGTATCTAAGGTTTCTAAAGAAGATGGCCAATATCATTGTAAGCCTGCTGTCTATGAGTTTTGGAAGGTCATGGTGATCAAGGGAGGTTCGTGATGAGTGCAAAAAAAGGCAAATCCAACTTGAAGAAGGGAAGAGGGAGGATCCAGGTAGCTTCCAGCTGGGCAGGTTCATTTCAGTCCCTGCAAGTATTATGGAACAAATATTCTTGGATGCCAGGACCAGGTACACGGTGATTGGGAAGGTGGTTGGGAAGAGACAGAACAAATTTACTAAGGGAAGGTAAAAGTTGTTTAAGAAAAATGTAGCCAACAGGTCAAGGGACATGATTCTTCCCCTTTATTTGGTATTTTTAAGGTCATATCCAGGGTACTGTGTCCTGTTTTGGGCTCCCTATTATAAGAAAGACATTGACTGGAATGAGTGCAGTTGAGGTCCACCAACACGGTTAGGAGTTTGGTGTACATGATGTACAGGTAGAGGCTCAGAAAACTGACTTATCTCAATCTTAAGAAGAGAAGGCTAAGGGAAAATCTTTTTGCTGTCTTCAAACACTTAACCAGACTTTTCTTGGAGGTGCAATGACAGGAAAAGATGCAAAAATACAAGTTATAAAAAGGGAAATTCCAACTACAGATAAAGAAAAAGAAATCACAATGAGGGTGGTCAAACAGTGGAACAGATTGCCAAGCAAAGCTGTGGAATCTCCATCCTTGCAGATATTTAAATCTTGACTGGACCTGAGCAACCTGATCTAAGCAACCAGGTCCTGCTTTAAGTAGGAGTTTAGACTAGATGATCTCCAGATTTCCTACAAACTTAAATCTGTGACTCTATTATGAAATTGCATTCAAAAGATATTTTCCAGGCTTTATGAGACAGATCATTGTTTCTTACAGTATTGTTATTAGATTGAATTTGCAAGAACTTAGACACAGTCCTTGCAAAGCAGAAGTTATTGTTTTGTATTTTAGAACTTTGATAATAAGATGAATTTTGGCTAAATTATTGAACTTAGTAATTCATAGTAGACAATTTTAAACTCTGCTTAGTGCTAAGGGCCAAAAGAATTTGTGTTAACTTCTAGATTAATGTGGCTGTATGGATCAGACAAATAATTAATCATATCTGTGTATAGAGAAGGATAGAAACCATTGAAAATTTCTTATTCATCAGGTAGAACTTCATGTTAATGTCATAAATCTTATGTGACTCTTAAATAGAACAGATTGGTTGGTTTTTGCTTTTTTTAATAAAATTGACCTTTTTCATAAGACACTGAGGGATATATTAATAGAAATTTATATATTCTACCTCATAATATTTCAAGTATTAAGTGTATTTAGTGCATTTTAAGCTAAGATAAATCTATTAAATATGTCTATCAACATCCTCCAAGGGATTTGACAAATTATCTTTACTTCTGTAAGGGAGAAAAAAAAAGAAAAAGTACTTCCCCAAGAATCTTTAAACCAACACCACCTGAAAACAGATATTTGTGGACAGAATTCATTGTAGAATCATAGAACCACAGAAAAAACTAGGCTGGAATAGACTTCCATAGCTCATCTGGTCCAACATTCTGTTGAAAGCAAGGCCTCAGGTTAGGTTTTCCAGGGCCCTGTTCCATYGCCTTGTCAGGCTGAGTCTTGGACATTTCTGGTGAGAGACGTTCCATCACTTCTCCGGGCAACATATGCCAATGATTAATTGTTCTCACAGTGAAGCATTTATTATATTCATATAGAATTTCCCTTAAGGCAACTTGTGCCCATCACTTCTTGTCCCATCACTGTGCATCCTTATGAAGATATTCATCCATCTTCTCTGTAACTRCCTTTCACTTAATGAAAGAGTGTGACGGGAGTATGGTTCCCCCCGACCCCCACCAGTCCCGAGTCTTCTGTTCTCAAGGCTGAACAGACACAGTTCCTTCAACTTTTTTCTTCATAAGTCAAGTTCCTAAGACTTCTTATCTTCTTGGTAGTCCTATGCTAGACCCTCTCTAGTTTATCAATGTCTCTCTTAAACTAGGAGTATCAGAACAGTTTACTTTTCCAGGCATGGCGTACCACATGCTGAGTAGTGTGGAATAATCATATCCCACAGTCTGCTGATACAATCTTTCTGATGGACCCCTGGAGTCTGTTGCCCTTCCTTGCTGCCAGGGCATGCTGCTGGCTCATGTTGAGCTTACTGTCCTCCAGGAATCCCAGGGCCTTTTCATCAGAGCTGCCTCTCAGCCATCAGTCCCTAGCCTATAGTTAGGGAGCTTATAATTATTTTGTCCCAGGTGCAGGACTTCACGTTTATTTTTGTTAAACCTTATGCAATTCTCGCTGGTCTATCTTCCAGTGTGCTGAGATGATTCTGAGTGGTGACTCTTCTCTCCAGCCGTATCTACTTCTCTTCCCAATTTGATGTCATCCACAAACTTGGTGAGTGTGTATTCAATCCTGACATCCAGATTGGTCATAAAGATATTTAACGGTATTGGGGACAGTACTGACCCCAAGGAACTCCACTTGTCTGATTTCGAGCCACTAACTACCACCACCTTTTGAGCTCAGTAGTTTAGTCAGTTTTCCATCAATTTTGCTATTCATCTGTCCAGTCCATATATTACCAGCTCATTAGCAAGGAAACTGTGTGAGAAACCAGATCAAATGCCTTGCTAAAATCAAGGCAGATCATATCCACAGCTCTCCCCTCATCCACTGAGTCAGTTGTTTCACCATAACAGGCAATTATGTAGAGATCAAAAAATATTTATTTTAAACAGGTGTCACTAACATGAATTTTAATCACTCAGTGATGATCTGAATTATCTGACTTAATTACCTGATTATACTATATTTAAACGTTTCTATGACCTTTTCATATCTAATTTTCATATCTAAAAGGAACTAAACACATCTATCATGAGGTAACCTTTTACAATATGAGATCACTTGCTTCATAAAATTTGTCTAGTTAATTTAAAAATCAGTTAGCCACTAAATTTAGATCATAGAATGCTTGTCAATAAAGCTGCATTGGTTTTTTTTGACTTAACACATCCTAAATGCTGAATATAGAGTTAATATAGACATTATACTCTGTTGCACAACTACATTTTTATCAGTACATTGAAAAGCATATACCTTTTTATGGGAAGTATACTTACTCAGGTGTTTCAATGTTCTTGAAGCCTGGAAGATGTAGTTAAAATATTTTAGCTAAGTAATAAACTTTTCAAAGCTTGCATGGATGTGCACTTCCTCTGAGCTAGCCTTGCATATTTGGTTTTATAAATTGAGTTTAATTTGCAGCTGCCAATCACTTTCACTTCAATGTTTTTCTTTTTGCTTTTATAGAATCTTTTCCTGCTGAAAGTTCTTGTTTTGCATACAGTGAAATAACTTGTAGTGAAAATATAGCTTATAGTGAAAATATAGTGAAAATATAGTGAAAATGATAGAGTTAGGAATAGCATGAACTAAGAAGCATCACTAAAATTCGTCAAGGTTCCTCTTTTAGTCCTTAAGCTAACATGTTACTTAAGCATATATTTAACTTTTACTCAATGCTAAAGTAAAAATCCACAGAAATGTTAAAGAGACTAGGAATCTTTTTTTCTTTCAAAGTCCTGTTCTGAATTCATAGTCATTTTGTTATGACTGGTAGAAGAGTAAGTGGATGGAAGTGTGTATTTTGTCACAGGCATATATATACTTTTCCAGTTGAGCAGGGCTAAGGAACTTATCACAAAATTTTCTCTCTCTAATCATCTCTTTGCAAAAGTGTGTTAAGAGATGTGTTAAGTACATAACAATGCTCTACACTATTTGATCTCAACTGAATATGATCTAGAAATGTGCAAGGAAATTTTTCCCTACCGCTTCAGGAATTAAATGTTAAATCATAATTTAAAAATATCTACTACAGAATAATTAGTCTAAGACTTGCAACCTCCTAATAACCAAAAAAATCTGAATCCAGTGGGGTTAGTACTGTGTAAGACTTAACTGTTTACAGCAGTCTCTGGAAGATAATTGTTTTCTTCTATCCTGAATTCTGAAAACAAGTTTATTATTTTTATCGATATTATGAAGCTGGAGTGTTTTAGTTTGAATGTTTAAAGAATTCTATTTTAAATGGTTTATTAATATCATGAGACTAAGTAGATTAAGAAAAGGAAAACATGATTCTTCATCTTTTCACGCCATATTGCTTCTGATCGTCCCCAAACTCTCCAAGAAAGGTTGGAAAGTTGGCCTAGCCATTTTGTCACTTTTATCACTTGGGAAGACAAGTACACACCTGTGAAGTACTGTGCCCAGAGTACAGAAACCTCAGAAAGTAAAGAGCTCAAGAACAGAATGATTAATGATGACATATGCTTCCATATATATACAGTTTTATTGTTGCTTATAGTTTCAAAGTGGCCTATGTTTTACATGAACAAATGTATTTATTATATATCATCCCCATTTTATCTGTCTTCTGTGAAGAACTTCTGATTCTTTCCTTTTATGCCTATTTATGTATTTGAAGGCAATTGTATCCGTCATCTTTAAACTCAACAAACCCACATCTTCCAGTGATTCATGATGACTATGTTTTCTAGATTGATCCTTAGTCATTTTCATTGCTCTTCTCTTGATATTCTCCAGTGCACTTCTTTCTTGAAGAGCTATGCTTAAAGTAGGCAAAGTGTTTCACGTAAGGGAGTATTACTGTTAGTAGATTAATAACTACTCCACGTGTCTTTATTTCTACAGCTCACTATGATATTTACTATTTTTTCAATTGCAAATATAAACTACTTTGAGCATGGTTAACCCCTCTTTAAATTGTCGCGCACCATACTCTGCAGCTTTGTAAACCTGCTATTTAACCAGCCATTCCTATCATGTATTTCTTCAATGAATTCTTCTTATGTGTGTGAAAGACCTTGTCCTTATGGAATTACTTCAATTTTTTTCAGAACCTCTTCAAAATATTAAATATAGTTTGAAATGCTAACTTTATGCTATGATGTGCCTTTAGCCCTGCCCTACTTAAGATTACCTTCAAATTTAAAGTTATAATGTATGTCATTAATTGAAAAGTTAAATAGTACTGGATTTAAAGCAGCTTTCTGTTGAATTGAAATGATCATACTGTATCTTAAAAAAGATCTCTCTAACATATTATCTTTTGTCTGACAGTGGCCAGTAACAGTTGTCTACAAATAAACAAACAGGGAATGTATATGATGACTCTTTTCCAAAAATCTTCTCTAACATTCATTAAGCTGTGGTTTAGAGATTTCCTGATACATTCTTCTGGTGTAATGTTTCACATGTAATGACAAGAAAAAAATATGATTCTTAAACATTACATTCTAAAATTGTCTTATAAGAAGAATTCTCTTTCATTCTGGGTTGAGATCCACCAATATCTAATAAAAGAAGTGTTTCTGAGGTATTCCACAAACAAATTTCTGAGGGGTGCTTGCCAACATCTATTCTTAGAAATAGTTTGAATGGATTCCAGATTTCGTATTTTCTTAAAGAGTTTTACAGACTCTGTGTGAACACCAAAGACATCTGTGAAAAATTGTTAATAAATACCCATCTTTTATGTAGTATAATGACTGAAAAGCATCATTATATTTTCAGGCTGTCTACTGATGACAGTCACATCTCTTTGTTTTCTCCCTTATGAGACTCTAATTGAAAAAAAAAACCAAAACATAAATTATTGAAATAGATCATTATTTTAAGGCAGTTTTCAGTTCTTTGACTGGCTTGGACATATTGGCCATAGTCCATATTGGACTAGCTTTGGGGATATTTTCCATTTCTTTATGATGCCTTTCAGAGATCAGTAATGTAAGGCAGCATTTGCTATCACGTAATTATCCAAAATTAGAATTTAAACTGATTGTAAATGTGAAGACTTTGCTGGCCATTCTGGAAAAAATGTTGCCTAGGCTGAAATATTACCTGAAATGAAGAATGATCTCTGACCATCTGGGAAAAGGACATATCATACCTTAAAGACAAGGGCAGAGAGAAGGTTCTATTAGCACCATTTTCTTCTATAGGTAACAGATAAATGTAAGAACAAAACACTTCCAGTTAAGTTCTTGGTTCATTACAAGAAAGGGAACATAAATCGTCACATCACATGTTTCTTTTCTTCTCTTTTTTCCCCCCCCCCCTTTTTTTTTTTTTTTTTTTTTTCTTTAATGGGAATTTTTAGATCTGAACTCTTCTGCTATCATATTTCCTTTTAATTCATTGTTTGTATTATGAGTCCCCCTTTTTTTTTTTTTTTAATTTTATTTCATGTTGATGTGAGCAGCCATAAAGGAGACCTGGTTATAAGGGAAAAATACTGAGAAGAATATGTCTGCTGAAGTACTGACAGAGAAAATACCTGGGAACTGTTAGCGTGGGAACTAGGCCTATGAACCAGAAGCATCCTTTAGAAGTGCAGCTGCCATCTTTGAAGTATGGTTGGGTAACTAGAAAACAGAGACATCCTGAGATACCATCAATAAGCCAAAAACCAGAGAACTGTAACAGCAACTTATCGTCTGAAAAGGTGAATATAATCTGGAAAAAATGGGAAATCTCATAAGAAAGTAAGAATCGTTAACTGCCATTGGCTATTCTAACTGCAAGAAGAGGAAAACAGTCTGGAAAAATAAAAAATTGGTCTGGTAGAACAGAAAACATTATCATCTATTGGGTTCCAGGTGAAAAAATAGAAATTAACAGCATCTATTGGCTGCTTGAAGTGGTAGTGTCCTATGCCCTCTTATATCTCTACAATAAAAAAGTGACTTAATTTTTATCCAAAATGGAGCTTCTCTCTCTGCTAACTTCCTGTGCTGCACATACTTTTCCCTTTCCTAAAAAGGTCTGTGTGAACTTTCTATGAGATCTTGAACCCTTGCTGAGGACACCTGGCTGACTCCAAACTCCATGATGTGGGCTGGTCCCCCTCTGGGACTACCTCTGAGGTCGGTTCAGTTAGTCCTCCCACTTCTGGGACAGTTGGGTCCCCTCTGGGATGGTTTAGCCCCCTTCTGAGATCTGTTTAATGCACTTGGTATTGTATATATTCATATAAATAATAGATCATAAGTACATCTGCTGTTATATTATTGATAAGTTGCTTTACTAGTGATAAGAGGTTGTTTTACTAGTGGTAAGTTTGTAGTAACCTGTAATATTATACATACTTGTTGCTGCTATTATTTATTCCTGCTATTATTGATTGCTGTCATACTATTGATTGCTGATAATAATTTGTAATAGCTGGATATATATATATTTGCTTTATTAATCACAGGTATACTTGCCAGTAGTGATTTTTTTCTTTTTTTTTTTTTTTTTTTGTATTTGTGATAATCTCTAATAAAGTAGAGAAACTTAGAGGATAAAACTTCTGTGACCTTGTGTCTTATGGAACCCTATGAGCCCACAGTTACGAGCTCTATCACTAGCAGGGTGGGTAACCATTTAGGTTGTGACACATGTAAACAGACTTTATTTTTAAACATAGAAAAATAAAAGAACAAGAAACATAGATTATTACTGATCTTTGCCAGGCTTGACTTGTGCCATGAACAAGCAATGCAGCTTTAGAGGCCATAAGTGGTTTCTCACAGACATGTCTCCAAGCAGAGATTTAATTTTCTATTATGATTTGTTTACACCCTACCCTGAACAAACATGTATATTTGTGCATGGCATTGAAAACAACATGAGATCAGTACAGGTCAATTATCATTCAACTTAACTAACAATACTAAATAATATTAATAATGGCTAAATTTTAATAGCTCTAAATGAGTACTAGCAAGCACTCACTAAACTAAAAAAAAATCCTATTTTTTAGGCTTAGAACATAGCAGTGAAGTGAATTAACAGCTAACGCTGAAGCAAGCAAGAGGTGTATTATTTACACCTGAAGATGTTTGACAGGCAAGATTGTGAATGACCCTGGCACAAAGCTTATGGTTATGGCAAAAAAACCTGCTCAATAAAGTAAGAAAACAAATAAGACTCCTGTCCTCACATTGTCTCATTCTTTAGAGGTTGTGTGCATGAATTGTACTGAGAACAGCACAAAAACTCTGGGAACATACTTGTGTTGAGATGGATGCTGTCAATCAAGTGTATGCCACTGATAATGAAAAAGAGAAATTACTGTTTGGAAATGATTTGTTATTGAAGTTCTGTCCACTTCTCAACTTAATTCATAAAACTATTTGACTTTGGTGAAGGGACGATATTCCATGTAGTAGCCTGACAAGAGAAAGAAAGTAGAAAATACTGTTATTTGCTGTCACTGGAAGATCAGCAGCTCCTGTTCTCCTTTTGGCACTCTAACTGTTAAGAGAGGCTCTATCTCTCCTTCTCATCTCTATCATTAAATGTGGAACAATTATTTTCTAGCTCATCTCTTTTATTCTATTTCCCTATTTATGTGTTCAACTTTCTGGAGCAAAGAAATTCATTAACAATGTGTATTGGGTTTACATGGCAAGGTTTTGGTAGCAGGGGGGGCTGGGGGGGTGGTGCAGTGGTGGCTACTGTGAGAAGACACCAGAAGCTTCCCCCATGTCAGACAGAGACAGTTCCAGCCAGCTCCAAGATGGACCCGCCACTGGCCAAAGCTGAGCCCATCAGTGATGTTGGTAGTGCCTCTCAGATAACTTATTTAAGAAAGGGTAAAAAACGCTGCACAGTAACAACTGTGAGGGAGAAGAGTGAGAATATGTGAGAGAAAGAGCTCTGCAGACACCAAGGTCAGTGAGGAAGTAGGGGGAGGAGGTGCTCCAGGGGCCACAACAAAGATTACCCTGCAGCCCATGGAGGACCACGCTGGAGCAGATATCCACACTGCAGCCAGTGGAGGACCCCGCACCACAGCAGGTGGAGATGCCCTGAAGGAAGCTGCAGCCCGTGGAGTGCCCACGTTGGAGCAGGTTTTCTGGCAGGACCTGTGGCCTTGTGGGGGACTCACTCTGGAGCAGTCTGTTCCTGAAGGACTGCACACTGTGGAAAGGACCCATGCTGGACCAGTTCTTGAAGAACTGCAGCCCATGGGAAAGCCTCACCTTGGAGAAGGTCATGAAGGACTCCCCCCTGGGGAGGGACCCCACGATGGAGCAGGGGAAGGGCATGAGGAAGAAAGAGCGGCAGAGCTGAAGTATTATGAACTGACTGCAACCACCATTCTCCATCCCACTGTGCCACTCGGGGGGAGGAGGTAGAGAAGTTGGGAGTGAAGTTGAGCCCTGGAAGAAGGGAAGGGTGGACAGAAGGTGTTTTTTAGATTTGTTCTTATTTCTCATTATCCTAGTCTGTTTAATTGGCAATAAATTAAATTAATTTCACCAAGTCGAGTCTGTTTTGCCCATGACAGTAACTGCAGAGTGATCTACCTGTCCTTATCTTGACCCATGAGTTTTTTGTCATATTTTCTCCTCCTATCCTGTTGAGGAGGTGGAGTAATAGAGTGGCTTGATAGGCACCTGGCAGCTAGCCAAGGTCAAACCACCACACAATGTCATCATGGATTTAGACATATTTCTGAGTAATGTTGCAGTTACCTGAAGACACATTCATTTAAGGACAACGTAATGCAAGTTTTTAGTGAACTTTTATTCTTCCCTAAAATACCTGAGCTCAGATGTGGTTTGTGATAGCAGTCATTGAATCTTCCTGTTTCTGGTAGTTTCACATTAATCCCACACTAACAATTATAAACTAGGGAAGGAAGAAAATTGAACAGATTGTAGGAATTCAAGGCTGAAAGGTATCTCAAGAGGCCACTTCATACCTTTTCTAAATGTATTAAATTAGTCCTCACTGATTATTCTTAAATATTTCCAGTGATAGAATCTCCATATTGGGTATTTTCTTTTACCAAAAAACCCCACCCAACCAACTATTATTTGTAACCTACGCACTCTGAAAGCCAGGGTGATTTAGTACCCTGAAAATATATGGAGGAAATTAAAACAAAGGCTTTTGTTTAGAAATATTAAATCTAAATATGTGAAAAGTATTTAAATAAATGGSTTCATTACAAACATGGATTTTTCTAAAGCAAGTTAATAACCTGAAAGACTTTTAGAAGATCATTTTTTATTCTCATGAGTCTTTCTTTCCTTTTCATGAGACAACCTTGAATGCCAGTATATATATGTATAATTTCAAGTTAGTAGAACAGTATGTATTCTACATTTGATGATCATGATGAATATTGGAAGCTTCTTGTGTAGGAAACAACCAAATTTGTCTTTTCCAATAGTCTGAATAGTTTTACTGGTCCTAATGGTTTTCCTCATTTGAAATAAAGAATATATTCCTTAAGACATTAGTGTTTTACTGAAAAAGAACCAAAACCAAAAAAACAACCCCCCCTCTTCTATTAAATACTAAAATAACATCATTTTAATAGTTTGAATTAATCTTGACTGTCAAAAATTGCAAGAAACTAAAGGACATTCTTCTGAAACATGAAAATCTGATTTGACTTAGATAAGAAAGAACATAAGGCACATATAATATATCATCATATGAGTTGGTCCAATCCTCAAGTGCAAGTTAATTATAAATATATTGTAGGTTCTGGAATATCCATTTATTCTCATTTAAAAAAAAAAAAAAAAAAAAAAAAAAAGATGTAACAGTATGTTAGAGATGAGACCCATTAACCAGAATAGTATGTTATTGACAGCATCAGTCACAAATATTACCCCAAAACCCCTCTATTTTTTTCCTTTAAATGTAACCTGTTTTTAGGTACAAATGTTAGAAATCCTAACCAGTGAGTTACTCTTGTACAAAATATGATGTAATCTGTACAGGACTTTTATGAATTTATTCCCTGAAGAAAATCAGAGGTTGCCTGAAGTTTCCCAAGAAATTGTGTTCTCATCACCAAAAATGTTTTATTTTTTCTGCAGTAATTGAATAATCAACAAAATCACAAAGTTCTCAAGAATGTGCTGTTGACATTCCAGCACATTCCAGACATTACCAGGATGGTAATTCTGTTTCGTCAGGTTGAATAGTTATTTTTCTTCTCCAGTAGATCTATTAAATTTCAGGATGAGTGACCACTGCACATGGTCTAAATAAAATGACTGTATAGATGTGTTGAACTCACTACATATGTGTTATGTAAAGCCATTGCAAATATTTCAGATGTATAGGATACACCCTGCCTATATAGATTAACTGTATTGCATAAATGCACTAGGCCCAGACTGTAATTATTTTCCTGTAAATATCACCTGTGCCTGTGCAGCAGGTCTAATTCTGAAACTGTTGGTACATCTCCACTCTGCAAATCTCTATATACTACAAAACAAACTAGCCCGGTATATAAAGCACAGGAGAGAAGCACACAAATCCTGCTTACTATGACTAACAGGATTTGTGTGAATTCCTTTTAGTATCCACCTTAAAATTTTACTTCTAAGATTTTTTCTTTCTATCTGTGGTTACACTGATTGATATTAATACCTAAAATGGTTTTAAATATTATTGTTATGCAGACAAAATACAGATTTATTGCTACTTTAGGCAGATAATTCCTTGACAAATCCTATTTCTGCACTTCAAGAGTGTTTGATGGTGATTCAGCAGTGGATATATTCCAGCAAGCTGTCTCTTCACATCTTGTAGACTAAGTTATTATTATCTCTCCATCTGCTTGTAAAAACTGTATGGTGTCTTCTGTGTTTGCCTAAAATCTAAATAATTACCATACAACATCAAGTCTTACAAACATTCTGGTTTAGCACCTAAATCTGTTTCTTTTTTTTTTTTTTTTTTTTTTTTAACACTGAAACAGTTGCAGCTACCTTGGACTATTGTTTCAACAAGTCCCTAACAAAAGCTCACAGGTTTCAGAACTAAGGTGTTACAACCAGCACAATTAATCCCTTTCATCCATTTTACAGAGTCCCTATAGTGAATATGAGTAGTAAACTTGCTATTCTTAAAGATCAGCTGTTTCAAAATTGTTAATACTCTTACTCTTTAAGATTAAATGTAATCTTGTATCTGTATTTCATCTTCTCCATTCGCTCCCTCAAGTATTTTGCTGTTATTATGGACTTCACCCAATGGCATTTCTAATTTAATATTTATAAAATTAAGTCGATGATTTTTCCTTAATTTTCTTAAGACAAGCTGAATAGAGTGAGAAATATACATTATGGATGTCATTGAAGGCAAGCATATGAGGTTTTAAAAATAGTAATAATTTGTTATTATGATAAGTAACTCTTGTTTTATGGGAGTAATTTAATTGGCATTTGAAGGTAATTCACAAATTGAGTTTGAGTACTACTATAGAAAATTTCCCCCATAACCACAGGGCAAAATAACTGATAGAGAAAGATATAATAATATCCTTCAATTTGAGAGAGAAGCCTTCTGCATGTTGCAAAGTGGTCAGCTAGTTTAGTCTGAATCCAAAAGACTTTCAGAAGTGACGATGCAGTGAGACATAGCACTTTAGTCAAATATCCAGACTTGGTTTAGGAACTGTTTTGAGCTAATTGAAATATGTCATTTGCTTAGCTGGGATTAACAAAGATTTGACCAGAATACAATTACCTAACTGAGATCTATGTCAAGGATTTTAAAAAGTGACCAGTGCTACAAAAATTGTGTGTGTATATATATATATATATAAAAACATATATATGTATTTATATATGTTAAAACAAGCACAAAAAGTATGTTTTATTTGTCAACAGACTGTGGAATCAGTGGAAAATTTAAAAGAATAATACAAAATTATATCCTGTATCATCTAGGCAGGATTGTAATGCTTTGATGTCATCTTGACAAGGATTGGTGGTAGAATAAGTAAATACTGTGTTATCTTTGCCATGTAATCAAGATATGTAAAAACTGAAGAACTGGCAAAATGCATTTTGAGCGAATAACAAAGGTTCCGGCTTTTTTAATTGATAATGCACTTTAATACATCCAAAAATGAATTGCTATGTAAGGTCTTCAGTATCTTGAAAGCTGAAGGAATAGCTTCCTCAAAAATAAATTAATCAATGAACACTGGTTTTAAATAGCAACAGGAGCTCTAGTGTGAATTATTTGAGATTTTGAGGGGGGGTTAGATTTCTATTTGTATTTAGAAAAATATATGGATTTTATATAAATGTTAATAAAATATTAACATTTATATAAAATATAAATATAAGAATTATAATATATGTATTAAATTAGTAAAATACATTGATTGAATAAAAAATATAGACACTATATATACATGTGGAAACATATACATAAAAAAACGCACAAAAAATGCAAATACTGAATCTTAGTCTTCACAGATCTGTTTCAAAAATCTTGAGGAATGAAAAATAGCTTGGTCTGGGGATTATTTTTATTATCATATAATCAGATATATTTTTGTAATGTCACTCAATTATTTGATGATTATAAAAAGTGAGATACACTAGGTCTGCCTAGAAGAATTAAATTTGGATATTTTCTTCTGATATAGTGGTAATATGATTGATATCTCACCTGCTATCCTAGTAAGGAAAATTCAAGAACAGTGCTGAAATTATAAAAGTTTTATTTCCCTGAGCATCATTAAAAATAATATGTTTTATTCCATCCTGTTATAACAAATACATGTAAAATTGAAGTGCTAAAAAGGAGAAAAAACCATCACCTGACCTTTCTCCACTTAAGAAATATCTGTTAGCTACATATTCTATCCCCGCTTGGTATTCCCAAGATATTTATGTATCCAAAGACCACTTCTTAGCATTCTTAGCTATAGCTTTGCAGTGAGAACTATGTTTAAGTGGTTAACTACTATAACCCGCAACTCTTTTTCAGAGCTATTACCCTCTAGGATCAATAGGCTCATCTGGTAGACATGCACACCCAGTATATTCTGCCAAGGGTTGCACTCTTCATTGAATGCAATAGGAGATGCTTTTGTTTTAAACAGGAGCCAAAAGCAGAGGCTGAACTGTTACATTAGAGACAGTATTTACTGCAGATTTTATAGTTTAGACAGAATCATCAAAGGAAGGATGCAAAAAGAAACTCCTAGAGATAGGAAGCTAGTCCTCCAAGGTCAGGTAGCAGACAAGTGCTCATGTGGGTGTCCCACATACAAAGACATCTTGCCTCCAGATGTTTTGTAAAGCCGCATTACTCCTCTGTTCTATGTAAATTATGATACAACATATATGTGTTTATTTGAAACTCTGGTTTACCTCCATATAAATGAATGAGAATTTTGGACCAAGTAAATACTAATAACAATTTCTATTTAGCTTATTTTTTCACTGATAACAAAATGAGTTTAACTTTTTTTTATGTGTTTTATCAATAACAATAAACTTTAAAGCCTTAAAAACCCTGATAGAAAAGTGACCCATTCTTCTTTACAGCTGGTTTCTAATGCATTTCTGAAGATGTTTTTAAGTGTTCATTTTAAAAGATCTATAAAATTTTATTGGCATGTTTATGGCCACCTATGTCTACAAGACCTATGCAAGCAATTATCATTTTTCACTATAAATGCTTAGAAATCATCACAGCTTTTTAAAAATAAAAATAATTTTTCTCTAAGAATAACAAAATTGGTCTATTTGGTGGTAATAAGTACTTTCTGTGGAAAGTAATCAACCATCAAAACAAAATACCATCTTTCACTGTAGATCAGAATTAGACTTTAGATAGCCAAAGGGTAAAAATTCAATAGCTTTATTTAAAAGAGATTATTTCAGTGTAATAAAACTTATCTTTTCTAATGTGCTCATATTTGCTCATCTCATAACTTTATTATCCTGCTGGTATGCCTTAATGGACTCTTCAATTAATGACCACTTATTATTTAGGATAGTCCAGGGGGCATCACTGAACACGGTAGACGCAAACAAAACAGACAGAAACATACTGAACCTCAGAGGCAGGGAAAGAGCCCCAGGCTTCTGTAATATGTTGTATTAGTCATCAGACTGTGGAAAGTTTCCTATTAGGCAACATAAATCACTAGAAAAGTACATTGTAGAGAAAAAAATCCTATCTTGAAGAGTGTAAGTGACCTTTTCAATTTTTCTATTCCTGTTTTTTGACTTGGGAATTCTATTTTTTAAACAGCTTCTGTCTTAATCCTTTCTAAATAATCTGGCAGATAATACTTTCTTGTCATGGTAGGTATGGATAAAGCTTACTGAGCAAAACAAGACATACTTTAATTGGAAACTGCTTCCAAATATGGAAGATAAAAATATAGCTCATCATCCTTAACTTACTTCAGAAGATGGAGAAGAAATGGGGCTTACTGAGGACTGGATTATCCGGGATCAGGATCACCAGGCACTGTGTTTTGCATATTACTATACCTACTGGAGGATTTTTGAAACAAAATAAAATCCTTGTCATATTTGTATGATAATTATTGCTATTTCTATAATATCTGGCAGAGTTTTGTCAGCTTTTGATCAATCAATGTCTTCATAAGAACAAATTAGGATTTCAAAATTTCACTCGTAAAATTCAAAATTACTGAAGTTACAGATTATGTGAAACAATAAAACCAGGAAATTCTGTACCCCAAATTTGGCCTTAGCATTTGGAATAACCACTGGGTCAAAGCAAATGAGAAGGAAATGAAGGAAATGTTTTTTCTAATGTAGCTTGATGATTGATAATGAGTCTGCCTTCTTCTTTAAAAGTAAGCAACAGCTGGAGGACTTTATCTTACTGTTTTATCTCCAAAGATTTTTCTACTCCCAAGTCCCCAAATGCCGATTCATGCCCATACATGTAATATTAGCATGGGTGAAGCCCAGTGAAAGGGTATGGGACAAGATGTCACATTTTATCTGAGATTCATCGAAATCTGCAGAATTAAAGCCTTGTTCACTATTAAAAAAAAAAAAAAAAAAAAAAAAAAAAAAACTCTTTTCCTAAGAAAAAAAAAAAAAAAAAAAAAAAGGAAGTTCTTCTGTCCCTGGACATGAACAAAATCTAAGTGTAAAGTTTGTAACAACTGTTCTATCCCAGGAAGAGTGTACAAATTTGTATTATTGTATTTACAGAGTTGCTATAACTTAGATAATAAAGACACAAATGAAATCTACACCATAGATTTTGTTGATAATATGGATTATAAGGCTAAAAATGTCACAGCAAAACTACTATCATTGAGGCATGATAGCCTCCTGTTTTCTGTAACAGAGTCAAAACTTACATGGTAAAATAGCGCTAAGACTGAGACAGATATGCCATCTGGAGAATAACACAGCTATTCAGGATCTTAGGGCAGCATGGCTCTACCATATATATATATGGCTCAGAAGATTATTTTACTTGTGATTTTCATTTCCTGCCTTTCACCTGAAAATACTCTGTGCCTTTAAATTAACATGTTTATATTTTCATTATGGCTGATGATAAGTTTAAAAAAGAGGTAATTCCTTGAATTTTTGCACTTATATAAAGTTGCACTCCGACACATTTGATTAAGAATTTGRCAAGCTATCATGCAAAACATTCAAACTAGTATTTATCAGAAGTTTGCTACTGAGTTGTGTGCAACTGTGTCAAAATCGGTTTAATTAAGATCAAGTGGTGATCAGTATGGCTGATGCCAACCCAAAAGACCTGAAATTTCAGTTATTCAGGTTCTGAAGCGCACAGAAAACTGTAGTGAAATGATCAGAAAAAAAAACCCAAAGCAACTCTTTCAAGGAAGCAACACTAAAGTTGTTTCAGTTATTAAATTTTGATACAGCACTGTCTTCTATTGCTGTTTTTTCAGAGCAGTGTCAGCAACTTTCTTCCAGTTTTTCTTCTTTTTGTAAAACATTAATACGATAAACTGTATTTCAAGCTTCTATAAAAGCAGACTCCTGTATAGATACATATATCTTTTTACTTAGAAGAAATATTTATTATAAACTGAAAGGAATATTTATTGCTTAGAAAAGGTTAGATTTTCAGTCCTAGGACTGTACTTAATTTGCAAATCTTCCTGTCCACAATTCTGTACCCCTAAAATGCACTTAAAAAGTCCATATGTATACCTCTGATGAAATCTGCTTTGAGCACTCTCTAAAGGAGCAGCAAGAAATCATTGCTTAATGTCACACTGGAATGGATGGCTGAATTAAAACCGCAAACAGCTTGGGGATAATTGTGTTCCCTTTAGTGTAGAACTTACCTGATGGACAGATCTTTGACACTGATTTGTCTCTCAAGCCTCAGTTACAATGTGAGAGATGCTTCACTGATAACTTTACACACACACAAGGCCTCAAATTTGCATTGAAATCTTGATGGGCAGATGTCCGCACATATGCAATACCTCAATGAAGTCTATCAGCCTCTATTAATGCACAGTGCTTCCTGAAGGATCAGCACTTAGATGTTTCAAGTACTTAAAAAAAAAAATTAATGTATTCTTTATACAGCTCAGTGAAATTACTTCCCATATTTCTTGATATCTTTGAAAATTAACCATCCTGTTTGGAGATGACACTATTGGCCCTTAGGGTTAAGGTTTCAAAGCTGTTATTAGTTCAGATCTTTGTGCTTGTACTGCTTTCTCAGGATTTGTACTTGCTGAGCTATCAGTCACTTTATATGATACTAAACACTAGACATGAAGAGAAAACATCCGATAGAAACTGCTGTTCAGTTCTGGYGGATATTAAAATTTAATACGATCTCTGTATGAAGTTTGCTTAATCAAATATCAGGGAGATTTTAAATCTATCAATAAAGACCTTAATTCACCCAGGGGACAAAATCAACAAGGAAGGCGGAAATCCCCAACAAGAAAAGAGCCTTAACTCTTAAACTCTTAAAAGTTGTATTTGTAGTGCCATCTTCTTTGAGTTAATTGTTCTCAACAGGCTACTCAGCTGCCATATAGTCTCTGTATTACTTATTAAAGAAGCAGTGAATACATAGAAATATGTCATGAGCATTAGCAAAATCCTGATATAGTGATAACACAGCCTGATCGATATAATTACACTCCACTAATTTAAACTTTATTTTCTTCTTTATGAGTGAAAAAGCAATCTTTGTGCATGTACAGCTACTAATTAATAAACCTAATGTTTGTGCAATCTTGGTAGGCAGACATATATAAAAGAAGAGATGGCAACATTTTTGGTAACTCACAAGCGTTGTGAGTTGTATTGGTCTTTAAAACAGCTTTGCTCCATAAATTGAAGTGCTGCTCAAAATTTCTTGCAACATACAACTATGCACTATATAAAAGAGACACTTAAAATGTTGGGAAATGACAGTTTGCCTTTGTATCTAGCAATTTGCTCTGTTGTTCTGTTGTGAAGTGAATGGAATAGGAATACTACCATTCCTATCAGCAGGATATTGCAATGTGTCTGTCCTCAGAGCTGCATCTTGAGTGCAACAATCACATTAATGGGGATAACGGAGGGCAGTGGATGGAAGGATCACAGAAAGCTGCGGTGAAAAGAAGGCAGTTTTGGATCTTTCACCTCCATCTGTTTATACGTGTTTGTCCCTTCTTTAGAAACGGTTTATTGATGTGATCTTGGGAAATAAAGATTACACAGAAATGTTTCTATTTGTTAATATTTTTAAAAAATATTAAAATAATAATAATTAAACAAACAAACAAACAAATAAACAAAACCCACCAAAACCCCACAAATGTCTGTAAATCAGAATAGATAATCATAATCTGATAATAGATCCATGTTTGCATTACTTCTTTTGACTTTAAAAGGCCTCTGGACATCAGCCTTACATCTCTGTTTAATGAAGTGCTGAGCTGTTGCAGCTATTTGTCAAACACTCTTCATTTGTATCTAATCAGTGTTAGGGCTGTTACTACATTTGTAAGCCTTCAGCTACCTAATCTGAATTTTTAAAGAGAAAAAAACCTTTGTATTCAGCAACAAAGGTAACCCTGAAGTTCCAGCATAATTAGCCAAGTCTAAATAAATAAATAAATAATACAGTAAAAGAAGCATTTCACTCAAAAGGGTAAAAAAAATGAGATTATGAATTACTCTTTTGATCCCTATACTATGAAGGAAATGGACACTGAACTTCAGAAATACTATTGATTCTATTGATTTCAGTGTATTACTCATCTCCTTGAAGTTAAACATACTTTAGTCTTTTTCCTTGATCAAGTTTATAAAACAATAAATACCCAATAAGAATGCTATATGTACTGTCTCTGGACAAACAGTTTGCATTCATCCTTCCATCCATCTACCTACCTCAGGACTTTCTATAGCTTCCACTGAAATTGTCTATATACATTTTTTCTAAAGTACTACGGTATGAAGAGATTGTATTAATTAGTCCCTACCACTGTGCCACCTCTCCTCATCATCTGTTTTTATTTTTCTTTTTTGTTTCCTGTCTAAGATCCCTTCATTCTAAAAGAACGCTTAAATGAAATGTGTTTGAAAACACATGCTTCAGAAGTGCAGCGGAAGAGGTGTAGAATAAGTCTGACCAAGGTGTAATGGCAACTTCTAAGTCTCTGCAGAATTCTTTTTTCATTTTCTGACCTATGCTGCATCTTTATATGCAGATTTGAAACCCTACGACTTCCTATAGGACCATTGTGAAAGATTAAAGTCATCTGAACACTGACTCCACAATTTTATTTTCAATTATTTAGCCTAGAAGAAAAGTATCTGAAGGATCAAGATCTGTTCTAACCCTGTATCATTCATCAAATTTCAGGCAAACTCAAATATGAAACTGCTTAGCTGCTTACTGTGAAGCAGAGCTATTTCTTTAAACAGGCTAGGTATCAGAGAAATTTTTGATATGCAATGTCAGTTTTTAAAAAGGTCACAGGTCTGATCTCTATACTTGTTACATTCAAAATCTTGTTATGAGCAAAAAGAAACTCACCGTATATGTGGAGCTAGGAATTTATCGGCAGTCCTGTTAATGTTTTAAAAGTCTAGTAATACAAATTATATAATTAATACAGATAAAAACCTCATTAATAATAGAGTTAAACCTGTTATGCAATCCCTTTGCCCCTTCCTGGCGTCCACCTCTTTTCCATGGTACTGTGCTCATACCTTGAATGTCCCTGGGGGTCCTGAAGTTGACAGGCTCAGCTCTTGGCAGGAAGACTGGAGAAGTATAGAAGACATGCCGCCACCATCCTGAGGTCTTTGACAGGACGAGTATGAAGTTTGGTGGGGTGGGAGAGAAGGCTTCCTCCTCTGTCCTGGGCTTTGCTTGAATTTATTTTATACATTTCTTTACCCCAGACTGCTGCCTTCTGGCTGCTGCCAGCTGAGTGTGAGCATGTCCCCACAGCCTCCCCAGGCTCAGCCCCCCAGGGGCTCTTGTTTGTTGGGCAGCGACCCCCTGGGTTTGCCAGACCCTTCCCACGGAGGCACTGGCAGAGCTCAACCTCAGGCGTAGGAGGCAACAGGCACTTGGCCCTGAGGCAGGAGCTGAAACCAGCCCAGCCCAGCTCCGGCCAAGGACCTGTCCTATCGGGTCAGTGCAGAGGCTGTGACCCTTTAGTAGTAAAGGCAAAAATCATAGTTAATGGGCTGCATTCTAAGCAATAGATAGAACCAATAGTAAGTAAGGTAATCAGCAGACACAGATAAATACTTTGCATAGGGATAGAGGCAACACAGCTTTCTGGAAAGAAATCGTACCTCACAAATTTTCCAGTATTCTTTGAAAGAGCTATACATGCAGATATAATGCACTTGGATTTAGAAAAGCTTTATAAATGTCCTATTGTGGGGAACTAAGCTGTAACTTGGATTACTAACTGCTTTAAGATAGCAAAGAAGAGATGGCAAAAAAGGTCTGTTTTCACAGTAAATCTAGGCAATCAGTAAGGATCCCAAATATGACACCAGCATAGTACAGTCATAAATGTTCTGGAAATGGATTTAAATACAGAGCCAACAATGCTTTCTGATGGTACAGAAGTATTCAAAGCGGAATAAAAAAGACTAGTACTATAAAATGACTGAAAAACTTCATCAGGGTGTCATGATATTGAGTAATCAGATTATGAAATGACATACAAAATGATATTGTTTAATGCAAATTTATATACAAATGTAAATGATGCACAAAATACACAATAACAGAGTTTAAATACTATAACTTCTTTTTCTGGAAGAATTCTACTTAGTTGTTTTTTTTTTTTTTTAAATCATTATCTTTTTGTTCAAATGCAGTCAAAAAGACAATATTTGTTACTTTGAGGGAAGACATGTGGAATAAATAAAGGAGACATAACACTGCATAAATTCATGATAAGCCCACATCTTAAATATTGTGAGGGACACAGAGAGAAATTATTAAAAGACAGTCTTAAGACTGAAAAAAAGGAGGGCTTTTTCAGGCAATGCAGAAACAGAAAATATTTCTGAAGGATGGACAAAGAAGGCAAAAATTATAAATAGATTTCAAATGTCAGGGAGGATGGTGACTAGCAAGTGCAGTAGTTTGGATATAACTCTGGCTTTGTAAGTCCTTAAGTCACTAATAGCTTAAAATYGGCAGATATTAATGAAGTCATCTCCCTTTAGAGATGTGCACTTTCTTTTAGTCTTTTTCTAAGCATCTGCTACTGAGAGAAAGAAGATATTGAACCACACTCATCTTTTGATTTAATCTGACCTTTTAGATAGTTACAAAATCTTATAATTTTTAAAGATTTTATAGCGTATTTAATGTGAAAACTAGGCTTAAAACCAAATAAAGTTCTTCTCATTCTATTTCTACAGCTGAAAAAGTGAAACTAATTCACCACGCTAGACCCGCCATATCATCTTTTTCTATTTTTCTATTTACCCTAGATGCTTTTTATCCACAGAAATCTATAATTCAGAATGTCACCAATGTTTCTGTAAGTAATTATCTGACAGTGTGATCTACAATTTTCATACAGTGTATTTTGAATGCAAATATGGAAGGCATACAGAAAGCTAACATTTATCGAAAATTTACTATTGTAACTCAGAAACTTTGATGTGTTCCTAAGTCAAAAGAAGAACTATCCCTGTAAGAGAACATCCAGCTGTGTTATCTCTTGTAACTTTTTATTTTGAGGGCGAGCAGAATTCTTTAAATAATATAAAAGATGTTCTGATCAATATTATAATGAAATTTAATATTTGATGTTAGATTATTAGCTTATAATGAATTTGTCCTTTTATTATTGATGCATAATCAGTATTTTAATCAGGTCCATCAATGATATCATATCTAGAATTCAGCACAGCAGGAAAATTAATTGCTGGATTGATAACAAACATACCTTATTATGATTTCCATTTTATATACTCATCAGTAACTAATTTTATAGATGAACCATTTTATAACTACATTAAGCACTTAATGCCTTGCCTATTAAAATGAAACCATATTAGTGCACATTTTTATATTAAACAAAAGGAAATATAGAATCAATTTTATAATGTAGAAATATCCTTATTCTGAGAAGTTTAAAATATAACTTGTCACACTAACTGCCATGAATTTAAAGATTACATCTTTTACCAGAAATAACTTTGTTCTTCATGGGTCTATATTTTACTGAGAGGAATGTGAAATTATGAAAAAAATACTCTTCCCACAGAAGAGATAAAATCCAAATGTCTTCGTTAATGTAGTTTAACAGTAACTGACTGCAGTCACAATACCTGAATTGTGAGAAAAATATTTTTCTTTATTCATCAATGGTATATCAGCCTGACTTAGAATAGAAGTCTAAAATATTTATTAATGATGTATGAAACAATTATTATTTAATCTGAAGAAATTATGACCACCTGACTCAAATAAGGCATATCTGATCAGGTATTACTCTTTGAAATAATGATGTAGAGTATAACAATTTCTGACCTCTGCTTTGACCCTTAAAGAATCTTACATAAAAAATTAAATTGAATGACCACTCTGACTACAGTCTCAGAAATGTGGAGTTAGAGTTGAAAAAGAAATACTTGTGTTCTTCTTATGAGTTAAAGGTTGTTACCCTAGGCAATCAAAATTTGTAATTTTCACTTCATGCGAAAATTCAAAACTTGTTTTTGTCCAGATCAAATGAGAGTCAGCCCTATTTATTCCTTACATTTTTTATATAAAGTAATTAATACAAATATCATTTAACAATCACAAAAACACAAGTAGTAGGGTTCAATGTAGTCAGATACCAATGGACAGATCTCAGGAGAAAAAGATTTAGTAACAGAACCATTTGCCTTGAACTATGAATTGGCCCAATCCACAGAGAAAAATACATTCATTTAGAAATGAGGTCCTGAATATCGCATTTATGGCCAGCTGATATAGTTGTTACTGTTACTCTTTTATTTACGTTTTTAGTAGCAGAAGATGGTATGAAACAAGAGATGTTCTGCAGAAGGTAACACAGAAGAAAAAATGAAAGGAATAAAGGATTGAATACCTTGAATACATAAAATAAAAAAATAAAATTACACCACCACTCCCCCTCAAGAAAAGAAAAAAGGGAAAAAACCCTAAAACCAGGAGGTTGATGGGTTGGTTTGAAAAGGGCTTCCTTGCCCTTTTGGAACCATTGAAGAGACATATTTTCTAAATGTTTTTTCAGAAAGTGAAGCTTTAATTCCAAAAACAATTAGGAATATTTGAAAATGCTTCTTTCTGCCCTATTATGAGGCAAAAAAAGTACGTGTTACAAAATACTCAGTTTACAACAAGGAAAATAGTATCTATTTAAGAATAGTTCCCACATCTAAATCCAGTGTTAAAGATCAAACATAGGAATTTTGTATGTTGCCTAGGAATAACAGGCAATATTCAGAGTTTGAGGATTATTTTGAAATAGC
Source organism: Phoebastria nigripes (assembly GCA_035582835.1). NCBI lineage: Eukaryota > Metazoa > Chordata > Aves > Procellariiformes > Diomedeidae > Phoebastria > Phoebastria nigripes. Next base: position 157,586 of record JAYKAV010000021.1, read on the forward strand.
AAATCACAAGCTTATTTCAAACTTTCTTCCTCTTTGGTGGGAGATACCATAGAAAAGACTGAGATAAACAGTGATGTAGATATACTCAGACATACTGTGATAAACATGTCACCAGTACATACAGGGACATATTCTTTAACTGCACAAGAGCTATAGATATCTACTTTGAATACATTATATGATTCATATTTACCCTTTGCAAATTAAGTACTTATAAATTAGTTTTAAATCCTATGACTTGTTAATCTCAATTCATTCTAGAAGATAAATCTGTAGCATGCATAGTATTTATGTTTCCTGTTATCAGTGCTTGGACATCTGTATCAGGGACATTGGTATAAACTAATAATCTGATCCCAAGTTAGACAATAAATAATCAGTCCTTAAGCATCCCAGAATTTTCTGTCTATTAAGCTAGTGCCTTCTGATATTCTCTAGAGAAAGATAAAAGTGAGAGAATGTGATTTATCTTTTTCATTAAAAGTGGTTCTTTACCCGAAGTAATGCAGAAATGCTCAGACTCATTATTTTTTCTGCTGTCTAGTTTGCATGATTTATGATGAACTTGTCATTGCGCTAACAATCTGGACATAACTTTTAAGCTTCACACTCTCTGGTTGTTAGTTTACACAATTCTTGTTGAGTCATCATTGGATGTAATCATCACCTCAAGGCAGACTAAAATTACCAGCTACCTTTTCTTCGCTATTCTGCTTTCACCTACAAAATGCACATTATTGTTAAGTGTGGGGGTAGGTCTTATCCCGGTAGCAATAACCACTTACATCTCTYAGTATTTCGCCATTTTTACTCTGACCTCAGAGAGATTCGGTTATTAAATGTCAAATTTGAGAGCTTAGTATCTGGAAAATGACATTTCTTTTTTAAAATGCAAGTCAACTGAACTGTTTTTAAAAGTAGAAAACAAGCATCCATTACTTGCCTTTCTTAAAGTGCAACTTCAATCAGCTTAACCAAGGAAAAGAAACTGAGGTAAGTGCTGTTGGCTAATAAAAGTATTATAGAAAATATATATTTGTCTTTGTTTTTGATTTTCTATTCTTCTGAATTATTTAGAACTATTAATTTTATTACAGATAAGATTCTTCTAGGTTATTCTTCATTAGACCATAGCAGTGTCCAGTCTTTTTTTATTTATGAATAAATTAATTTGCTTTTTATAATTATGAAGCTCCCATCCATATACCCCCAAAAGCATGAAAACTATTTAAAATTCTGAACCCGAAGTATAGTATGACCAGTTCACCTCCTTTAACAATGACCACTAAGTATTGTAAATCTCCGAAGCCAATTTTCCCATCATTCTGCGTATTTGTCTACAAAGTCTACAGTAATATCTGCATATCCTTATTTCCCCCAATTTTTTTTCCTTTACTTATTTCAATACATGCATGAAAGAAAGCAACTAGAGATATTCCTTACTTAAATCATAATTTCATGTTTTCACAGGTCACAAACTCCAACAGATAAACTGGGAATTTATCTTTTTCATTGACTGCATCTTTCCTGTGGATAAAATATCTTTTTGTGGTTTTTTTTCAGGCCCCAAAACCCATGTATAATCTATGAAAAATAGTATTTTTATTTTAAAAAGCTCTAAAACCAGCCAATTCTCTCACCCCATTTGTTGTCTGACAAGAAACAAAAGCATGACTATTTATAATTTCCTCAAAGTGATGATTTTAATAAAGGCATATTCGAAAATGCTCTTAATAGTTTAGGAAAAAAGCAGAAAGAATACTCAGTCTGAGTGTGTGTGTACGTGTGAAGGATATATATAGTCAATCAAGGAATAACTAAATCATAATTATGGTCACCATGCTTTCCGCTTATTTATTCATACAAACCCATATGCTTATACATCAGTTTCAGTACAAATCTGTTTGAAGACAGCATAGTAGTCTGTTTTTATTCTTTGCAGGAATCAAACTTATCAGTTTTAATCATAGTTGCCAACTTCTAGGTTGTCCTTCACATCTCACTGGTCAGCTAACAGTAATCAACACACATTACTCACATAAGACTCAATCCTAATTACTCTTCTCAGCCTACGATATAAACAATCAGAGACGCATGATCTGAATGCTGACTCACTTTTTAAGCTTTCTGAGTTTTCTCAGCTTCTCTACAGACTGATCTCCAAATATACTAAATACAACCACAGTGGATACACCAGACTGACTATAATACAAGTATACTGGGCTTTAGGGCCTTTATTAAGACTACAGAACATACTATTTCCAAAATGATATATGAATTATTAATTGAAATATAGAGTTTATTTTCTTGCTTAGATCTAGGAGGACTCAATAGTGAATTAGATGGTTCTCAAAGCTATTACAATATCTTTAAAAATGTAAAAAGGTTATGTGTACCTCATTCAGAATCTAGCTACCAGAAACCAGAACAAGACCTGTGTGAGAGGCAGATTTTTTCATATTTTCCCCCTGTTGAGTTGTCATAGCTCCCTCTCACACTGGTCATTGGAGTATTTTCTGTGGGTTTCAAGGTTTTGGTTCTGGATGAAAATTTCATCAAGGAACTGATAATTTTCTCACTATCTGTATTAATGGAATTGATAACTTCATAAACCTTGATAACATTTGAAAACCTTGTAATACACTTACAAACAGAGACATAAGAATGGCTGTCATGCTTGGTTTTCTGAAATAGGAGAAATTTCTTCTTGGGCATTCTGGGCTGAGTACACACTATATTATTACAAAAGGTCATCAATCCTGGCTCTGACCAGTACTTTCCAGGAAGTAATCTGGAAATCATGGGTGCTGTAAAAAGAAGCAGTTTTTCATGAACTTTTATGGTATTAGTACTAGATGGTAAAAATCGGACTTTCTGGGTTTCATCAACACCACTGAAAAAAAGGAAAAATGGAAGAGAAGGAAGACAGAATTATGGGTGATGATTTTGAAGTTCCATTTTGCATTTACTTTATAAATTCCTCAGTTTATGGGTAAGAACATTTTGGACTGAAGATAAAATCTCAAGAGACAGAAAGCAAGGGATATAGGAGAGGAATGAACTGACATAATTTGTTCTTTGGAAAAAATGACAAATCAATGTAAAGCATGATGTGACTCTTTGAGTTGTAATGTTAACAGAACGGTACTTCAGTCCTGTAATCATCTGTCAAAGACAAATTAATGCTGACATAAAGCTGAAGCATTCAGCAGCTGTGGGTCTAATCTTAAAAAGAAACAGAGAGAAATTTCTATGAAAATGTGGATTTTCAGTCTAACACAGTTAAGAATTTCTGAGGAAAGAAACTGCCTATCATTATTTGTTTATACTGCGTTCAAAAGAAAAAGTGTTTGCAACTCTACCTTTTTTTTAAATAAAGAAGATTAAAGAGAACACACTAGGCTCGTATAAGTAATTTCTCCTCTTTGTGGAATCAGCTTTACAAACTAAAACAGTAATAGAAACTCTTTATTGACCTCARTAGGCTTTCTGGGAACCTTTTAATGTGTATGGGAACAAAAATAATGAAAATAGCATGTTATTTAATTGAGCATCTCTCAAAAATCTTTTCCTTGAATTTTCCTCTCAAGTTGTCAGAGAACTTGATTCTGCCTTACAGGTGTGAAGTGTGACAGGAAGATATGTTTTTTTCTGCACTCTTCTTGTGTTGGTGTACATGTAGAACTACAGGCTTTCAAATGTTTTATGGGGCATACCATCCTTCTTAACAGCGACTATGGCAAATTAAGTCAGCCAGAGAAGGTGAGAAGACTTCAAGACAAAGCTGCAAAGACATAGTCATCTGGAGATGAGGATGTAGAAATGGAAGCAAAGCCTTGAAGAGACCCTCCAGTAAATGTTTAAAAGCCGTGATCCTTCAAACTTGAATATAACCAGCCAGATTCTTAAATCATGTAAGTTACCAAAACAAAAACTTTATTATTTCATAAGGGAAAATTGTTTTCTAGAAAAACATGGAAAACTACTTTTTTGTTGTTTGTTTTTTTTATATGATTTTAAATAATGCTTACAAACAGGGTTTGTAGGAACCATGAAAAAGAAGAAGGAAAACTTGTTCCTTATAAATGAGTAGTCAGTAAAATACTAAAACATAGCTAAAAAAATCAGTCAGGCTTTTTCAATGTATAATTATTTTGGGTTTGGTTAATTTTACATTAAATTAATTTATATTAACTCCAAGTGAAGTTCCCACTGACTGGAAAAGGGGAAACATAACCCCCATTTTTAAAAAGGGAAAAAAGGAAGACCTGGGGAACTACAGGCCAGTCAGTCT
>JAYKAV010000021.1:163149-244834 GCA_035582835.1 Phoebastria nigripes
TGATTCTATGACTCTATGATTCTATGATATGGCCTTAGCCACTTCTCTCTAGCTATTTGAAGGCTCTAATTTCTTTCTTTTTTTTTTTTTTTTTTTAATTTTTATTTAAAGGTGACCCAAAGTCACCATTTTTCTGTTCCTGGTTGTGACCAGGAAGTCCTGAATTATGAAGTACTGAATTATGAAGGCCTTCTTTGCCTCAGTCTTTACTAGCAAGATTAGCTTTCAGGAATCCCAGGTCCCAGAGACCAGGGGGAAAGGCTGGGGCAAGGAAGATGTACCCTTGATGGAAGACAATCAGGTCAGGGAATACTTAGAAAACTGGACATATGTAAATCCATGGTCCCTGATGGAATGCAGCCACGAGTGCTGAGGGAGCTGGTAGATGTCGTTGTGAGGCCACTCTCAATAATCCTTGATCAATTGTGGTGACTGGGAGAAGTACCTGAAGACTGGAGGAAAACAAATGTCACTCCCATCTTCAGGAAGGGCAAGAAGGAGGACTCAGAGAACTACAGGTCAATCAGCCTCACCTCGATCCCTGAGAAAGTGATAGAGCAGTTGATCCTGGAAAACATTTCCAGGCACATGAAAGACAAGAAAATCATCAGGATTACTCAGCAAGGATTCCCAAAGGAGGAAGTCATGCTTGACYAATTTGATAAACTCCTATGATGAACTGACTGGCTTGGTAGACAAAGCGAGAGCAATGGATATTGTCTACTTAGACTTTAATAAGGCTTTCAACACCATCTCCTATAAGATCCTCATAGAGAAGCTGTTGATGTATGGGCTGGATGAGCAGGCAGTGAGGTGGATTGAAAACTGGCTGAATGGTCAGGCCCAGAGGGTGGTGATCAGTGGCACAAACTCTAGTTGGAAGCCAGTGACTAGTGGTGAACTCCAAGGGCCATAAGTGGGTCCAGTCAAATTTAACATCTTCATTAATGATCTGGATCACAGGGCAGAATGTAGCATCAGCAAGTTTGCTGATGACACAAAAGTGGGAGGAGTGGTTGAAACACCAGAGGGTCATGCTGCCATCCAGAGGGAACTTGACAGGCTGGAGAAATGGGCTGAAAGGAACTTCACGAAGTTCGACAAGGAGAAGTACAAAGTCCTGCACTTGGGGAGGAACAACCCCATGCACCAGTACATGTTGGGGGCCACCCAGATGGAAAGCAGCTCAACAGAAAAGGACCTGGGGATCCTGGTGGACATAAGCCAGCAAAGTACCCTTGTGGCAAAGGTGAATGGTATCCTGGGCTGCGAAGTGTTGCCAGCAGGTTGAGGGAGGTGATCCTTGCCTGCCACTCAGCACTAGTGAGGCCACACCTGGAGTACTGTGTCCAGTTCTGGGCTCCCTAGGACAAGAGAGTCATGAACATACTGGAGAGAGTACGCTGAAGGGCCACAAAGATGATGGAGGGACTGGAGCATCTCTCATATGAGGAAAGGCTGAGAGAGCTGAGACTGTTCAGCTTAGAGAACAGAAGGCTCAGGGGGAACCTTATCAATGTATATAAATACCTGAAGGGAGAGTGCAAAGATGATGGAACTAGACTCTTCTCAGTGGTGCCCAGTGACAGGACAAGAAGCAGTGGTCACAAACTGAAACACAGGAGGTTCCACCTGAAAATCGGGAAACTCTTTTTCACTGTGAGGGTGACTGAGCACCGGCACAGATTTCCCAGGGAGGTTGTGGAGTCTCCACTCTTGGAGATGTACAGAAGCCATCTGGACATATTCCTGGGCAAGCGGCTCTAGGTGGCCCTGCAAGAGCATCTGCTTGAGCAGATGACCTCCAGAGGTCCTTTCCAACCTCAACCATTCTGTGATGACTGATGAATGAAAGCTGAGATCCATTTTTTTTAAGTGACTCAGATTTTTTTTTTACAGCAAATGACCTGTAAGGCATCCTAAGAATCACTAAATGGCATGGAAAGCTAGTTAAATAATTGTCTGATAGAACTTTTCTCCTCTGAAAAGTCTCAGTTGCAGTTTTGCTGTTTATGTACCAGGTGAATATTGAAGTTGTCTATAACAGTGGTGCCAGTTGTTCTCAAGTGTAAGCTTAGGGCATAATACAGAACTGTGTGTCTGTAGGATTTGCTTTAACACATGATCATTTGAAAAAGTCATGACATACATTTTATGAAACTGTGTCTTATTTTAGTTTCAAAAAATCATTTTTAGGGTTGTCTAAATGGCTTAGAAATATGGTGTGAGCATTTTCCAAGCTGGTATCTAATCTTCTGAAAGAAATTCATTACTCTGGCTACTAACCATTTGAGGACAGCTCTCCTTTCTTATCTTGTACTTGTCAACGTGCTTGGGACAATTTCCATTTGTTTCTAAAGCCTGTCAAATGTATAATTAGATTTGAATCCCACTGCTTTAGGTGAAATTTTGGCAAGCTGTTTTAAGCTGTTAAGGGCTATCCTCCCTCTTTATCTTGAAAGAATGAGTGCAATGTCCGAAGATTTTTATATGCTACAGGTAATATATTTTCACTGTGATAACTATATTGTAAGAAGTGACTGAAGAAGATACTTAAGTATTGCCTGAAGCACATTATATACATAGAGATATATGTCAGCTGTGTTACTGATTAAATGCATAGATTACACAATTTCTCCTTCCACTAACTGGATAGTAGTAGTTCAGTCTTTCAAAAAAGTCTGACTGCTGCCATTAGGTACATGACAGGGACACTGACAAACCTATACAGTATGTGCAATTGCACACAATCTTTCTAGTGGGTTTGGTATGATTTTGAAAATCTACAGATTCGTCTAAATAGGAAAATTTTGCTGCTACAGTGCATCAGAAATACATTTCTGAGATCTGGGTATAAAGCCTGAACAGGAGCTGTATGTTCACTCTAAAAACTGAGACCCCAGGATATACTCAAGATCGGTGATCCTATGAAACAATTCATATCAAAAGCAGCGGAGATTCTGCTTCCTTGTATTGCTTTCTACCTCCAGGATATATGGGCTGACTCAGCTGGGGAGGTGATATGTGCAGAGGATTTGATTGCTTTCTTACAGCTGTAAAAGACGTGGAATTTGTGACATGGTCCAATTTCTTTCTGTTTGTGGCTTCCATTCTCCATTACTGTTCCACTGGAGGAGGATCTAATTTAAGATATTTTACTCCCCATCCTTTGCAAGATTTTATGGCACCCTCAGGTGTGCTGATTCAGCTGTGTGGCCTTGCTCTAAAGCAGACGAGTGAGACAAGACATTTTAAGAGTAAAACACACTACATCTTTTTATTTATTTCAGTGGATCATTTCAGGAAATGTAGGTTATAGTAAGGTGACACAGAAATGGAATTGAACAGGGATGGTAATCTTTCCTGGGGAATAAGCAAGTGTGGGAACAGAAAAGGCAGAACCCTGATAATTTGCAACTGCTGCTTATGGATTACTAATATAAARCCATGGTTTAATCAAGCAGACAGGCTTTTCACCATAAAATTAATTCTTAACTTGTTTTACTGGTCACATATCAGAATATACTTTTATAGCGTTCTACACTAAGAGAGGTGGGGGATTTTGTTTTAAAGAACTAAGAGAAGAAATACATTTGTTTTTTTCATGTCTGAATTTCTGCTTGTTCTCTGGCTGGCAATAAATGACAATCTACCTCTTCCTCTAAATAAAAAGAAAATGTAACACTGCTTATAGAGTAATTCTCTTTCTGGATTGCTTTCTCAGATAGAATAAATCAACAGATACTGGCCCATCAAAGTCATTGGTACAATGTTAGTCTATATTAGCTGAAAATGTGGTGCACTTTTACAGTGAACTCTTTCTTATGCTATTCAGCTCTGTCTCTGCTGAGCTGTTTTATCTCCCTTTCTGCTGCACAGTCTTGCTAAAGACTTGTTTATACGTGGAAAAACTTATAGTGTTAATAGTCTGTGCTTTATTCTCTCTGAGCCCTTTAGAAATGCTTTTCTTTTTTTTTTTTACATATTCTTATGATACAGAAAGATTGTCTTCTGACCCTATGCCCCCATCTTCCAGTTAATTTTAGTGGGGAAAAAACATGACTTTTATATATCTTTTCTAGATGTTTCCACTGCTTGGTCAAAGTGACAGGCCAGTTCTGGATACCTTAGGAAAACAGTAATTTTCCTGATGAGTACATCCTAAGATTTTATATTTTTACATTTCTTAACAATATTGTCCAACACAGTAAAACTGGGCTGTTAAATCAAATGGTTCTTTGAACAGGACGTAGTGGAAATACTAAGCACAGTAAAACATTCAGTGCAAAATAGCTCTGTCAGGCATTTAAGCTTGGAAATCAATTAACATGAAAATAACAGAGAAGGTTTTTTATAATTGATTTCTACAATGTATCACTCTACTGAAAAATCTGTAAGATACATGACTCAGCGACACACTAGATGATAAATTTACATTTTTCTTAGTGGACTCATTTTCATTTCACTCATATTCTCTCTTGGTAAACTGAATAGGCAATTGTGGCTTACATGTGTTCATTAAAGTGTTTATAAATGTAATAACACATATGTATATAACTATATGTATAACCATATATTATTGTATGCAACCAATTTATCAGTGTAGAAATACTCACTTGCAAAGATCCCAGGTGTACACTTTCATACCTGTATTACTACATTAACTTTACTGTACATCAAATTATCATAGAATCATAGACTCATAAAATCATTTAGGTTGGAAAAGACCTTTAAAATCATCGAGTCCAACTGTAAACCTAACACTGCCAAGTCCCATTAAACCATGTCCCTAAGCATCACATCTACATGCCTTTTATATACCTCCAGGGATGGTGACTCAACCACTTCCCTGGGCAGCCTGTTTCAATGCTTGATAACCCTTTCGGTGAAGAAATATTTCCTAATATCCAATCTAAACCTCCCTTGGTGCAACTTGAGGCCATTTCATCTTGTCCTATCGCTTGTTACTTGGGAGAAGAGACCGACACCCACCTCTCTCCAACCTCCTTTCAGGTAGTTGTAGAGCGCAATAAGGTGTCCCCTCAGCCTCCTCTTCTCCAGGTTAAACAGTCCCAGTTCCCTCAGCTGCTCCTCATAAGACTTGTGCTCTAGACCCTTCACCAGCTTCATAAAAAATCTTTACACACACATTTCAGTTTGCAGAGTTTTGCTTTGAGCTTTTGGGCTCATGTGATCTTAGGTACCTAAAGAAATAGTTATTCAAAGTGATAGTTTCACTTGATTTCAGATGAAGCCATGTGAGAACGGATGTTCCACATGAAGCTGGTGAACTTTTTTCTCACTCCTCTCTCACAGCTGCTGCACAGCATTTTTTACCCTTTCTTAAGTATGTTATCACAGAGGTGCCATCAGTTTCACTGATGGACTCAGCTTTGTCCAGCAGTGGGTCTGTTTTAGAGCCAACCTGAACTGGCTCTGTCTGACATGGGAGCAACCCCTTCTGTCTTCTCACAGAGGCCACCCCTACAGCTCACCTCCCCCCTCCCCTGCTACCAAAACCTTACCATGTAAACCCAATACACTTGTCCAAGTAAATTAGTTTTCTGTTCAAACTTTCAAGTTTCTTATACAAGAAAATCTTACGATTTTACCATCTCACTTTTGTTTTATAGGTTATGAGGTCCTTTTATTGCCGTCATGTTTATGTATCATCAATCTGTTATCTGCCAAGAACATTTTGAGTAATTTCTTCATGCTGTCCATAGCATCCACATGCTAAAATTTTAGGACAACTATGAAATCCAATGCAGTTTTGTTTAGCTGCTCTGATGATGATTAAAGGACCATCAAAGAACCCTAACTGGTGATTTATGGCTGATTTAGTCCAGAAGAATCACAAGATGTTGACAAAATGCCAGAGTATTCAGGACCAAGATTATGTGTCCAAAGGCATGAATGTAGCCAAAAATATACATTTTTCAGGAAAAGGCTATTCCAGTTCAGCTGAAGATAGTAGAGAATTCTTGAAAAATCCAACTTCTAGAATTAAGCTGCTGTACTCCAAGTTGGTGTGTGATTGTGTGATCTATGCTATGAATTACTGAGCAAATTACTGAGAAAAATCAAAGAAGGTGTTCTACCTTCAGATCATGAGTTAGGTGCAACTTATACAAAATTTAAGATTGAGACTCTTAATGTCTGTAAGGTAGTTTCAGTTACCCTCTCAGAAGGTGCATGCAGTATTAGGGATTCCTTGGAATAATGGAATAACAGAAAGTGTCTGAAATGACACATTTCCTTGCGTTTCATCTTAGTTATAAGTATAAAAACATTCATGATAATTTAACAGGCAATGTTGAGAAACAACCTCATGATCTTCCCTACATTGTTTTCGTATAATAGACTTTGGTTTTATAGTCACCATACTGTGGCAGACAACTTGGTCTCTTGCTTGCTGAAAATCATGGCTCTCAGTCTGGGTCACCCTAGAGCAATTGACAACTTTTTTTTTTTTCTTGTTTTATTTTTTCTCCTTTTAAAACAGCAGTGTTATATGAATTTCCTATTTTTGACCAAACAGCATATTGAAACTGAGGGGCTGATTCTTCATGATCACTGTATTTAATCGGATGCTTTTCATTCAGTCCACTGCCTGCCTTTCTTTACTATTTCCTTTAGCAATTACTCTTTATCTCAGACTATGTATTCAGACAAAGTAAACACATAAGCACACTATTTTTTAGAAATATTGTAAATATTTTCCTGTTTCCCCAAAGCTATTCTTTTCAAAACCACAACCTTCACATAACATTTGTTTTTCTAGACTAGGCTATTTTACAAGTAGACCATTTAAGGGACACTGTTGCAAGCAAATGCAACAGGCCAATGACTAGATTTTGGCCTGAGGTTAAGCTAAATGAAGAGGAAAACTACTGGATATGATGTGAGAAATTTCTGAACTTAAATAACAGAATGGGAAGCTGATGACACTTACAGGTAGCTCAGTAAGGGATGGCTGGATTTCACTGATGGTTAAGTAGGAGTTATGTGTGAGATTGCAAAACTGCAGAAATACTTGGAGAGGAGCATTGGGGACCTTTTGGGGAGTACTATCTTGCAGGGCCAAGAGTACCTAGGTAATCATATCAATTGTATTGTATAGAGCTGGGAATACCTAAGTAATGTAGAAATACTGAATTTCAATATGGATTTAGCAAAACTGGGACTGAATGTGCAAAAAGTAATTAAGGCAGGTTGCTTATTAGGGCAGGGAGGACATTGAGATGAAAAAAGGGAGTTAGAAGGATGACAAAAAGGAGGGCCAAGGAACAGGAAACAAAGCAATAAGGTATATAATTGTGTGAGCAGTGTTGTCTGCGGGTACCTGTGGGGCAGCCCTGTGATTGATCATCACAGCTGGATCAGGATAATAAATCGAACATGTTGTTATAACCATACCACGTGAGTCAAATCTTCTCCTGCTGTCAGGAGGACAGGGATGGGAGTGGGGTGATGGGCTTCCCTGGACTGTGAGAGAACACCTCAGTAGATGATCAAGCATCCTGGTATCACCAGGTCAGGGCAAATTCCAGATCTCATGGCATTGGCAGCTGTTCACTGCTTCACAATGTACTCTACACAAAGTTTTGTTTTGTTTATTATTTCTTTTGTTATGTTTTTCAATTCTGTAGTTAGAATTGGATTATATTTCTAATTTTATTAAAGATCATTCAGTATTAATAGCATTGCAAAGGATTCCAATCAAAATTTTTATCATGTAGGACAACAGCATGGACAATAGGTTATGTAGTCTTATGGCAAAAGATACCTATGTACTTATTCTTCTGAGTCACCTGTGCGCCTTATTTCATACAATGAGACTTCTAATTCAGAATAGCTGCAAGATATAATAGCACAATGCTGATATTTTCGAAAGTGAGTTGYATCTTTCTGCTATGAGCCAGCACACTGCAGTTCCTTATGCTATGAACTACCATTCTGTGGGTTTTAAACCTCAGAAAGCGAGGCTGATGGTTTTTTCTACAAATGGTGAAAATTGGTGTTCATAAATAGGTACTGTTGGATCAATTAATGTGTACTCAGGACACAAGACATGGAGGCTTATAATGCAAGGGAAATGTCTCTTGTTCCCTATTGGTTTTTCTTTCTATTGATTCATACCATTGATAGGGCTTGCCTTGTAACCCGTTCTCAAGGTAGCCTACAGTGTCAAGATGAAAGTGCTTTTCTCTATCCTTTTAAAAATGTACTAGCTACGTTGTGATGTCTTCACAAGAACTACTTTTTCACAGCAAGTTTGCAGCATGTGTGATTGCTTTCAGGGCCATAAAGATTTGATCAGAAATTGGTGATACTTGACATCATTAACATTCCTTTAACAATATTCTATATTTTGCACAACATCCTTTTTATTTTTGCAGAATATCCTCCTCAGCCTTCTCTAACTCTGAATCTGCCCTTATGTGCACTTTATTTTTTATATATGTATCTGCCAGGTTCATAGAAAAGATAATGGAGATTTGAGGTTAGTTGAAGAAGAAAGGTGGAATTAACATTTTATGAGCATTTCTCATATCTAAATTTTCATAATTTTTCAAATCATTATCTATGATGTAGAGCTAAATAAAGCTCTGCACATGTTACCAGTACAAAAATTCTGAAGACATTCAGCATCTGCTTGTCTGTTTACTGTTTCTAACAGAGATTCCTTGCTTCAGAAAAATAAGTTTCTGTCTTGGGGTGTTAAGGACATATTTTTCAGTGTGATTTCACTATTTGGTAGAAAAAAAACCCACTATTTCTTCTCATTTGTTAAACCGCAGTCAATATATGCACTTTTACACAGCAGTGGACTTTTTATGTCTGTTGTCCTGAGTATTATACATTTATATAATCAGAGTTTGCTTTTTCAACCTCTTTTTAATATGCATAACTTTGATTTAAGGAAAGTGTATGGGAGTTTTGCAAATATCCTGTACAAGTACTAGTAGAGTAGTTCAGGAAAAAAAACTAGTATGGCTAGGTCAAAGCTTTGAGTCTTTGAATAGACATTGTTTTCTGTTTGACCCTTACTATCTTCAGCAAAACAAGTTTTGTTTTGCTTATTTGGTTTGTATCTATTTAATTTCTCCTCCTAGTGTAAATACACCTCAATTCAGCAAATTCAATTAATTTTTCACTTCATTAGGATAATGAATTTTATTTTTAAAAATGAAAAAATCAAAACTGGTAATAAGCATTTAAAAGTGGCAAGAAAAAACGAGGAAAAAATTTCACAATTCTTTAGTACAGCTGAAAATATATATTAGAAATAACATATCCTATGTGGAACAATAACAGACTTATCTATTTAAAAAAAAAAAAAAAAAATCCTTAAAAAAATGGGACTAATCTTAATTATATTATTATTTATTATCAAACACTTGTTTTTTATTAATAAGTTTTGATGCCCATATTTCTAAGATGTTCTCTATGAATGTTTTACTTTATTTCTGAATAGTGCATATGATTTCTGTTTGGCATATGATTTCTGTTTGGGCATTATATCTTTTTCTTTCTCCCTATGTCTGCTCCTCTACTGTTGATCCCATTAATGGGTTTCTGGCTTATTTTGGATTACTTTTTATTGTAACACAATAGGAAGAAGAATACTTCACTCCTAGTCACTAGAGAAGATCCTTTGCATGATCATGATCCAATGCCTCCTGAAGCCAAAATTAGTTGTCTTTTTCTCTTTATTAATATTTCTGTATTCATATTTTATGTGAGTAATTACTACCAAATATTAATATCTGATGAATAGCTAATGGTCCCAGTTCAGTATTATAGAGGAGCAATAAAAGTTATTTTTCAACTGCTCTGAAAGTATCTAAATAAATAAATGTGTTTGATGACACTAACTTGTATAAAAGTGAAATTCCTAAATCAGTGGTTTTTAATGGGATAAATTTCACCATGAAAATAGTCCTTAACAGACCAAAATGTAGGGCAAAGTACTTAATATAAAATGACTTGAATTAATGTCATCATTTTTAATTGAAAAGTTGAGCAAAAATTGATGTTAATGGGTCATAAACATGCTTTATCAATCATCAAAGCTGTATTGATCTTTCAGTTGTGTTACTGTGTCTATCGTAATTACTATGCTAAAATTTTGTTGGGCTTTGTGTTTGTTTTTTTTTTTTTTTCTTTTTTTTTTCCCCAGGAAAAATTTCAATGTTCAGTGAGAAAAGTGTATTTTTTTAAAATATCTTTTTAATCTCTCCTCCTCTTTCTCTGATAAGCTTTTACGCTGTCTTTATTTACCTTTGTCCTTTCTGAAACATGCTTTTTTGCAATGGCTGACTTCTTTCTTACTTTATAGGTATAACGAAGAGTTAAAGACTCTTATGGCAGTAGATCAGCTTGTATGACAAAATTATTATGGTCATATTGCTTGGTTAACCTAAGTCAAAGACAAGAAATCTAAGGTTACTCCATCTGTTAGAGCCATGGATGTAAAAGACTACCCTGCTGGTAGGACCTACTCCAAAACATGAAAACAGGCAGGTTGAGTTTGTTTGTTTGTTTCTTTGCTTATTTTTCGCTATTGGTTTGAGTAGCTTCCCTTGATATTTCCTACTGAGGAATTTGGATTACCAGTAAACTAGTACTGTTTTGTTCTTGATGCTGAAACCTTGCTGGGAATGCTTCATCTTTAGGACTCCAAAAATACAGAATCATAGAATCATAGAATAGTTTGGGTTGGAAGGGACCTTTAAAGGTCATCTAGTCCAAACCCCCTGCCGTGGGCAGGGACATCTTCAACCAGATCAGGTTGCTCAGAGCCCCGTCCAACCTGACSTTCAATGTTTCCAGGGATGGGGCATCTACCACCTCTCTGGGCAACCTGTGCCAGTGTTTCACCACCATCAGCGTAAAAAATTTCTTCCTTATAGCTAGTCTAAAACTACCCTCTTTTAGTTCAAAGCCATTCCCCCTTGTCCTGTTGCAACAGGCCCTGCTAAAAAGTTTGTCCCCATCTTTCTTATAAGCCCCCTTTAAGTACCGAAAGGCTGCAATAAGGTCTCCCCGAAGCCTTCTCTTCTCCAGCTGAACAACCCCAACTCTCTCAGCCTTTCTTCATAGGAGAGGCATTCCATCCCCCTGATCATTTTCGTGGCCCTCCTCTGGACCTGCTCCAACAGGTCCATGTCTTTCTTGTGCTGAAGGCTCCAGAGCTGGACGCAGTACTCCAGGTGGGGTCTCACCAGAGCAGAGCAGAGGGGCAGAATCACCTCCCTCCACCTGCTGGCCACGCTTCTTTTGATGCAGCCCAGGATACAGYTGGCCTTCTGGGCTGCAAGCACACATTGCTGGCTCATGTCCAGCTTTTCATATCTCTAGCTACTGAAGGTTTCATGTCGTTCCTATTGCATCATAAGAATTCTTTTGCTCTACGAGGAGAGAGCTTCTGCCAGGTATTCAGAAAGTACCACCAGCGATGCTACATTCAAGAACTTGCTCTGGGAAAAATGAAACACACGTATAGATGGAGCTAAAAATTTAGTGTTAATTCAATTAATGTTTTAACAGTGTAACAGTTCAAATTATTTGATACAGAAAAGCCTAGTACACTTGAAATCATTATCTCATAAAACCCCTTCCTATGCACCCCTGTTCACTTCGTGCTGTGCTTACCCTTCCAATGTCCCTTGAGGTTTGAAGGTGATGGTGCCAGCCTCCTCAAGAAGAACAGAGGAGGATTTTATGATAAATCACCATCATCCTGAGTTCTTTGCCAGGAACAGCGTGATTTGGAACCCCTCTGTCCTGGAATCAGCTTGAGTTTATTTTAATGTGTCATCCTGGGCTGCTGCCTTCTGGCTGCTCCCAGTTGAGTGGTGAGGGTGACCCCACAGCCTCCCCAGGCTCAGCTCCTCCACCAGGGGATCTCATTTGTTGGGCAGTGACCCCCTGGGTTTGCCAGACCCTTCCCACAGAGGCACTGGCAGGGGAGGCAACAGGCACTTGACCCCAAGGCAGGTGTTGAAACCAGCTCAGCCCAGCTCTGGCCAAGGTGAGCCCAGGCCAGCCCTGAGACCTGTGCTCTCAGCTCAGGGCGGAGTCCAAGACTTTTCACTAGGAACAGCAAAAATCATATTTATAYGCTCTGCTGTATCAATATAATCGCTGAAATGTTATGTACATCTATTCTTATTCCTTCAATATGCTGCATAAATATGTGATAACAGTATGTCAAATTTTGACATTGAACCACAAAGTAAGCACAATATTATGACAGTCACATTATCACAAGAGAAATTTTGGTCTTTCCGTCCTCGTGCTTTCTTCACTTACAGAATATCTTTCTTTCCCTCCTGTTAGGATAACCACTGGCCTCTGGGCATCTCTTTAGGTTAAAGCTTTTCAGTGTTCTGAAGATTTATTTTTTTCTGCCGGAGGAAGTCTGAAAGAGGGTAGAAAGGATCATGAAACAATAATTGGTTCATGTAACAAGTTCACATGCACAAATAATTAAATGTCATATTTTGACAAATTCAAATTATCTGACTTCCTAAATATAATTTTGAACAGTTCATTTTTTTCCTCTTTTGACTTGAGTTCATTGGGTAATAGAAACCTGTTAAGAAGAAGAAGACTTAAAACGTCATCTTTCTGTTAAGCCATTCTATAAGTGACTACTTGAGTACTGTGAAAGATGTTCTAATAAGCTAAATTTTGATAAACAAGATGTGTTTTCAGACTTTTCTAACTCAAATTAGAGAAATATTGTAAACACAAAACTTGTAGAATGAGTGACTTATCTTGTGAGGAGAAAAAAAATCTTGTGTATATTAAATATTGATTAGTTAAAGATGAATAAATTAGATTCTGTGAATTAATTCCATTTGGGCGTTGTGACTGCAATGTCTTGTTTTCTCACAGTCAGCTAATGTAACTTTTAGGAAGCCCATATCAGACTGAAACATAACCAGAGAGTAAGGCCAGGGCAGTAAGTCTTACTGCCGTGGAAAGTAACACAGGCATTATTGTTCACAGTTCTAGGAGAAGCACCAGGCTTTTAAATAGAACTAGAACTGATCTGCCAAATCTAAAAAAAAATGGGTGAAGTACAAGCACAATGACCTTCATATTTGGAAAACATAAACATTTCACATTGCAAAAATATAAAGCTCTTTGAGAAACTTGTGATGTCTTTGATTTATCATTTTACTATGACGCACAGATGTGACCGTTGTTGGAGGCAGGTAAACAGCCATAATCTCTTGAGGTGTCAGTAAAACTGACAGAATTTATGAGGAGTTGCATCCTTCTTTTCTCACATCCCAACTTTGATTAAAAATTGAAGGATATTTTCAAAGCTTCTAAACAAATCTCTCGGAACAAAATTTACAAAAGAACTCTAATTTCAAATCAACGGTTTTTCTTTCATGGCTTGTTAACTTTGAATTTCTCTGACTAAATGGTACTTTGATTTCCAGTATTTAGATTTTATATCTTCATAAATATTAAAATCAGAATGATTTCTTAATTCCAATAAGTTATGAATTTTGAAATTATTTGAAGGCAACGTTGCAATTTTGAAGTTGTACCCACTCTAGTCTGTGGTACATTTCACTTCAGAAATTTTAAGCGGACATGTCAAAGAGAAAAGCAGGCATATGGAAGAGGAAAAAACATCCTCAAACCCAACTATCCAACACAAAAGTGAAAGCAATAGTTTATATCCAAAGAATTAGTAAGCACGTGGAAGGATTTCTGTCATCAAATGAGTCAATCAGCCTCTCAGAGGCATTAGAGACGTGAAAGGCAAATACTTGAAACATGGACTTTGGTACCAAGGGTATCCTAATATCTGAACAATACCAAATCAACTGACAGAATATGGGAGCCATGAGGTATATTTTCCACTAATGCAAATTACCATTATAGTCTTTTCTGGTGGGCAGGGGGGCAATTGTCTCAGTCCATACATTTTTTTTTCAAGTTTAGTTTCACGATTAGTCTTTGTTAATAATATGGTAGAAGGCCTACTTCTCAAGCTATCAGAAATTGCAAGTCTGGAAGAACAAGCTAAGCATAGATCCGGAGATGAAAACCCATTGAGTTCCAGTCCTGATTTTGTCTTAAGGTGGATTCTCATCTTGTGAAATTTATCATTACCATATTCCACTGGCATTTCTGAAAGTATTCTGATTTATGGCTGCAAAAGATATGACCTAACGTATAATGTTAGCCAAAACTTGTGTGCGATTACAATTATTGTTCATGTTTCAGAGAGATGACATTTTAGCAACGGTTAGAAATGCTTTCCCTAATAGCTTTTACATTTTCTTTCTTCCTCTTGTCTTTCTATTCAATGTCACATTTTCAGCTAAAAACATCACATCAAGGGCCAGATGTGGCTGCCTTTGTACAGACAAATATAGTGGCATGGCACACAACCATAGCATAACTAAAGTTTTCAGGATACAGAAGGTTAAGAAAAACTACCAGCAACTTGCGTTGCTCCACACTGTGTTCTGTAGCATGAAGAGCAGCTCTGGTCCAACCCCTGACATATGCCAGTATGGCTGTTCTGGGAGAATGCCAGATATGATTTTAAAATTTGACAGTTTCCCTGACCAGCGTACTCTATATCCTAACACCTTTGCAAAGACAGCTCTGTCCATTCGTACTGCTTAAGTTTAGAAGATGTTCCTCCTTCATTCTGTCAATTCTCTGGCGACTTGTGGAAACATAAAATGACCCAAGGAATATAAAACTAGAGAGGTACCCTGGGAAAGCATGTGATTACTTTTAATTCAGATGTAATTAAAAACTATTGTGGATACTCAAGATTACCATAATTAATGAATAAATAGAATTATCATGAGATTAGTGTTCTAATTATTAAGATCAATCAGAACTGTTGTATAGCTTGTATTGCTTGTAACTTGTGTAACTATTTATTTAATTCAGTACCTTTCTTATTGCTTGAAGAGAAAGACATAATTAATGAACAAAATCTATAGTTACTGGCAGCTAAGAGTTTTAGCTAGGTACCTTGTCAACCACCAGATGTTTTTAAAAATTAAATGCAGCATAAAATAAGAAGGAAAGTTTACATAGTCCCTTCCATCTTCATATGAGAGTACATTTCAGTGCTCCATAAAAGTTTGCCTTCTATCTATATTAATTTTACAAAGAAACATTCCCTCTTTTTCATCACTTTCTGTTTTCAGCAAAAACACACAGGACTGAAGTCATATGACATAGTTTTAACCACCTAAAGGTTAGGTTTCAAATTAACTGTTTTCTCTCACACTGACCATCACCTATAGAGGCAACCCCAACTGAAAATAGGTGTCTAAAATACATTGTAGATAACTATTCTCTTTTCCATTTTTTAGCTCACGTCTCTTTTACATTCCACATTACTGAATTTCAGATTGATTTTTTCCTGCATCTTCCTGAAATGTCCCTGAAATAAATGTTTTTAAACTAGTAATATTCTTGGTGTGCCAATCCATTTTCCACCAAATCATCCTGAAAAACTGATGTGGCCTTTCAAATTTTTTGTTTTCTCTACATTTGTTTTTGTTGGTTTTGTACTTTACAACATGAGAGTTTAAATCACGAGTTAAGAAATTGAACTGTGACACATGAGTTAAGAAATTGAACTCTGACACCAAGTATTGTGATAGTGAAGCTACAGTGGAGTATAGCAGATACCTTCTGTCACAGCAATACAAAAAGGTGTCCAACACACATACACACATGCACAAAAAGATGTCACGTTAATTGAAAGTTCCTAAGTATAGAGTCATATATTTGAGCAAATCTAGTTATTCATTACAAGAGTGTAATTTTTTTTGAGGATTAATTTAGGGCATTGATCATGACAAACAAACATACCTTCTTGACTGCTGTGAAGCACTTGAACCAGAAAAAACATAAAATTTCAAAAGACTGCCTTTAATAAGTAACTACTTTCTATTCACTAATCAGAAAAGCTCTCGTTCTGCACCATTAGTAGATTTAGAAGTTGTTCAGTTTAAAGTCTATGCTTACCTCTGTCAAACATACAATTCTTTTCCACTTTAAAAAAAAAAAAAAAAAAAAAAAAAAGAAAAAAAAAAAACTTTACAAGTTTTATATTGATTGCATGCTCATTTTTTAATGTTACCAATGTCAGGTCCAAAAGTAGTTCTTGTTCTAAATAGGCAGAGTGTAAATGTTATACATTGCTTGCATCAATAGTTGCAGAACAATACAAACATTCCCTTTTCTGTTTATCCAAGCCCTCATTCTCTGAAGAATTTTCATCTTGGTCTGTTTTGTATTTTCCAGTTGGATGAAAGGAACTGCAGGTAAGAGTCTTTCATTAGAGGCATGTCTGATTTAATTAATCTTTAATTATTGTGCAAAACAAATGAAAGGATAGCTTCGATCAGCAAATTCATTTACAACATTTATCAACTAGCTGATCTTTATCACCCGCCCAGATGACAGTAAATCAAATGCATGCCCCTTTTCAATTCATGAAGCAAATGATTAAAGTGTCCATAAGAGTCCCTATCCTAACTAAATCTAATTGTGTGTGAATAATCAGTTCAGTTGTGTGATGAATGTGCCATCATAGAATCTAGTCCATAACCAAATCATATTTTAAACTATACTTTCTTTAAAAGGCACATTCTTAAACTCATGGCTTCAGATATTTCTTCTTCCTCATTCACTGGTAGATAAATATATATCATATTAATTTAATCATTTTTCCTTGCTTTCTCTTTGACCTTTCACATCAACTCTAGGGGTTGCCTTCACTTGACTTTTATAATTGTAACACATTCCAAACACATATATATATACACTTTATTAAACAATCAGCTTAAGATAAGCACAAGAAGTATGACTATTTTACTACAAAGGCTTTATTAGTCCAAACCAAATTTTAATGTTTTCCATTGCATAGCTTTGATTCTTAAGACTGTTTCTACTTGACTAAATATCTCCTCCACTTAACATGAAGAAAAAGAAATCATAACTGTGTCTGTTTATTGCAGAATATCAAAGGTACTAAAATCACACATTCTCCTTCAGAACACATTTCTTGACCTCTGCTGTTCTTAAATATTTATGAACCCATTCTTTTTTCACCTGGACTTCTAAGATCCATTATTTAAGGTTTCATGAAACTTTTGTTTATGGACAAAATTTCATTTAGAGGACTTAAATGAGGATTTCAAACCTTTAGGGATTTGTTCATCAGTATGTAATTAAATAATGATAAACTAACATGTCAAATAAGCTATTATTTTTTCTAATCTAAGCCTTGACTTATAACACAGTCTATTTCATTTTTTTCAAGTATGCATGTATAAAATGAGATCTTCTTCCCTACCCCTCATCTTAGAAATAATTAAAGAGAGATCTCTGTTGAATTCATCTAACACATTAAAGGGAGAACAAAAACTTTGTAATTAGTTATATTTGGTTGGTTAACTAAAACCAAAGAACTAGCTGTAAGGGTCTTGAAATTACTGAAAAGTAAGAAAAATCTTTTATATATTGATTCTTTCTATATATAAAGGTGGAAGAGAGAAAATGGGATTCACGTAAGAAACCAGATATCAGAAATAAGAAAGCTCTATTTCCTCCCACACACACCCTTTAGAAATGCAAAATCCTGATGTACAATAGAGTTCTGGTTTTCTTTTGATTTGTGTGGTAGTGATGGTGGTTGTTATTATTATTATTACCATTATTATTCATTATCCAATATGGGTCATCTGTTTGGAAGATGCCCTTAGTGACAATGCAGTTTTATTAACTACCACTTTCATACACAGTAATGATATGTTTGGGTGAAATGTGTACTCATGTGAAACAGATTCTGTAGCTATCACTGAAAATGCACCCATCAGATAACAGAAGGTGGATCCTATGTGAACGCACAATCCCATCAGTCAGCTGGCTTCAAGAGCTACACTGATTTAAACCTTCTTTATATCCGTCTCAAACATATTTCAGATGACTAGGTGCCATCACAGCCACTCTGCTGGGTCATCAATGATAGGTCTGGTATACATATGCACAAAAGTAGAGAATGAAATAATGAAAAAGTCATGCTGTGTCCCTAGGGCAAATATACCAATAAATGAAAATTCAAAGATATACTCAACTGAATTAAAAAGATACTTCTCTAAGTCAAATTAAAGAATTGTTTATTCCCTACAGTCTGGAACATTATTTGTTCCCTTCAGTGTAATCCAGGCCTTGATTTGTGTGTGAATGTGAATACTTCTTTAAAACTAAAGACTTACAGATTTTCACTAATGAAGTATTTAGTGGGACAGTTTGCCAGGCTTTTTTTAACGTCATATGAAATGATTTCATTAAATTATTAAGCAAGTGGTTTAATTATGCAAACTTTCACATTTCTAACTGAAAAGCAGATGTTTTATTGGAAAACATATTGCTTCATGAGAGCAATAGCTAGGCACATTGTCGCAGATTAAGACCTAATGACAGTTTGAAGGCTAAAGGCATTTAGATACCAAAACACTTTAATCACAGATTTATGCAATTTTACAAATTACACGACTTGTCTTTTTCATGGGAGAGATGCCACGGTCCCAGAGAGAAGTAGGATGAGTCAGTGTGCTGTGCATAGTCCTGGGCAGGGTCATGGGGTCCTCTGGGCTCTCTTCTGCTCCCTGGGTTCTCCAGAGGTTGCAGAGATGGTCTTGCCTCCTGGTACAGGGTCATGGTGTCTCTCCCCCTGCCCCCAGAGTCTTTCAGGTACTCTGAGTACCCTCAACACTCTTAATTTTCATGAGTTATAGGGTTGGATAGAGAAAACTTCGTTAGTGATTAGCCCATTCAAATTGTACTTTCATTTTCTTATTTGCTGTTGCCATTTTTGGCACTCACAATTTGTTCCAGACACATCTGGACACATTTGCATTTGTTAATGATCAAAATGTTGTTGGCATCATTTAATTATTTATTTTCTTGAGCACACCAAAATTATCCTTTTGTTTGGGACAGCAGGCTGATCGTATTTTATCTACTTCTATGAGAGCAAAAAGCCAGTTAAGGTTTTTACAGTCTGTACTGACTGTGTCTGACTCGTGTTAATTGCTACAAACATTGCTGTTCCTTCCCTATGCCTGAAGGTAGCAGATAGACAGTTAATATACTTCCAACTGCCAAGATCCTGTTCAAAAGT
Organism: Phoebastria nigripes; assembly: GCA_035582835.1. NCBI lineage: Eukaryota > Metazoa > Chordata > Aves > Procellariiformes > Diomedeidae > Phoebastria > Phoebastria nigripes. Next base: position 182,351 of record JAYKAV010000021.1, read on the forward strand.
TTTCTGAGATACAAATGCATGAGTCACTTCTGATTGTTGTTTTCAAACTTAATGAAACATATATATATGTCTATTCTCAACAGAGACTGAAAATGGAATTAATTTCTATTCACTTCTCAAAAAATAAAATGAGACCTTCACAAAAGATGGATGGATTTCATGTGAACTGACAGGGAAAAGCAAAATAATTCTTATAAGGATCCCTTATAAGTGTTTGGAGAGAGAGATATTCTTGAAATGGCAGACAAGCTAACAACTGCTCTGAGAAACCATGAATACCATCTGATTGTAGCAGAGACTCCCAACAGCCTGCAAACAACTCCTTTATTCCAAGTATCATCTTCCCCTTAAATCAGAATATTTGGGGGGGGTCAGATACTATCAATATAATTTTGGGCACTGAGAGACAATGAGACTGATCTTTGCTCACCTGAAGAGGAAGATTGTGTCCACCTTCCCCACAACAGATAAAGGTTCAAATTTTCCTAATAGAGAAAGTAATTATTCAGCAAAGAGTTGGGTGCTTGAGTAAGCTGCAATAAGACTTACAGTGAGGACATCCYCTACAGAAAACCAGGAGATRGTTCTCCCCTACGGCCCCTTTTCCCAGTGCTCTGTTCAGGGAAAGGAGTGAACTCCCTTTCTCTTTAACCCTTGTCTGAAAAAAGAGGGACCAGAGCTCAGCTGGAGAAGCTGATTTTCTCAGCCAGATGCAGTCTTGACCTGTGCTGTTTCAATTACAAAACATAATGTAGGGCACTGTTGAACCATAGCCCTTGTAGAAGTTTTTTCTTTTCCTCTTTTTTTTTTTTTTCCCCCTTGGTCATAAGAAAAGGTAACGCACACCTTAAAGCACATGTATGAGGACTGAATTCTAGAAAGATGGGAGAAATCATGAATTCCATGACAAAATAATAAAAATGCAAAAATTACCTTTGTTGGAAACATGATTCCACCTATGTCTCTTGGCATGTAAAAGAAATACAGTTACAGGCTTATAGTAAACACTTAAAGGTTATGATCTACCATGATATGTCCACACAGGCATTTTGCAAATGTTGGCATTATAGTTTCCAATTAGCAATCATTATCAGTCTTTGGAACTGCAGTTTGTTTGCCAGAGGAACGTTGCCCCACTGTGCTCCTTTCACGCAGTAATGGTGAGCTGAAATAGTAGCTGTGAGTCAAACTCAGGCAACTATATCGGAGTTTTCACTGGTCCTGTTGCATAGTTTCACAGTAGCTGGATGGAAGCTGGTGGGTTAAATGAGAGAGTAAGGGCAGCATACTTCGATATGACAATTTATGCTGGCTTCCATTTTGGAGACGGCTCTTCTCCAACTCAGTTGGATCATGGGCAGAGAGAGGCCACAAATTTACATTGCAGGAGGAGTAAGTCAGTCTGTAAAAGAATATGTGAACATATTCAAAGATAAAGATTTTAAAAATGTTTTACACAGAATAAAATATTAGTTTTATATTATCACCTATATAACCTATATAATTGAAAGTAAATCATTATCAGAAGTGTAACCAGAAGAGTAACTTTGTTTGATTTCTTTTAGTAGAGAAATATGTTCAAATCCTATTAAATAATATATTTGATACTTCTGCAGCCACATTTTCTGAACAAAAATGCATGTTCTTCATAGGTAACTGATCRTAAGTACAAAGTAGGCTTTCATATTGATGAACACCAATTAGAAATAAGCAAATTCTTCATAGTAATGAAAGAGCTATAAGCACTGAAAATGATTGTGTGAAACTTTATATAGGGATATCTCTTGACTTGCAAACTAGTGTGCTGGTACAATTGGAAAAAAATATAAGCAGTCTACGAATGATAGTTCTATATTGCCACTCTTCATTATTTTTGCACAAATGTGACAAGCATACAAGGAGAGGCACAGGAAAATTACGCTTAGCATATGCAAAATTGTTCAGAAACCATGTATTATTTTCTTCAGAGAGATTTAAAAATCTGACTGACATCCTTAACAGTCAAATGGTTTCTAAACCTTATTGTCTTGAGATATATTGTATTCAAATATTTAAAACTAGAAATGTACAAAAATGCAAAACTATAAATATTCCTTAAAAGGAATTATTTTAAGTTCCTTAAAAGAATGCCCTAAAAAACTCTATCTAATTTCCAAGTTACTTTTTTCAGTTTTTCTAGTCTTTGCTGAACATTAGTTTATGTGGAAATTTAATTTGAATGTTTTTTGGACTAACTCATGTATAAGCACAGTGGCATCAATTTTGTGATTTTATTTGAAGTTTGGTTCTGTTTCATTTCCTGTTTAAAATTTCACTTTACATATTCTTTTTTTTTTTTTTTTTGTAAANTTTTTTTTTTTGGTAAAGATTTTAGTTTTTACTTTTTAAATTAGATTTATATGCCCCATGAGGGTAGAACATGAAACCATGGACATGATATATTCAGAACAAAAAGGTAAATGTACCAAATGTAATTTTTATAAGCCCATTTTTATCATTTGTGAGACACTCTAATAGTTTTCAGGGTCTAACACATAGTTTGTGAAGGGTTGCAGTTGGCAGCTCTGTGGATTGTGGTTTAGAACAGACTAGAAGCCAAAGTCATCTAGATATTTTTTTGAATTATTTATGGACTCTAGTATTACCTTAATATCAGAGGTATGTATGATAGTGTGGCTTTGGGATGGTTTAGGGATGTGAGTTTGCTCAGCTGAGATGCCAGTTGACCTAGACTCACCTAATGTGTGAATACCTGGATAGTCCTAAAGTCAAAGCTGRATAGATGTAATGGTAGTTAGATCATCCTGTTGTGTCCTGTTAATCAGTGAGCAGGCATATCTCAAAAACACCAGCTCAACAGGCCTTGCAGATATATCTGGCTGAAACAGTTTATTAAGACAGGTCTGTATGTGGTTGCATGACCAAAGTACAGAATAATCAAAATATGATTTACAATATTAGCATAGTTATTTAATACCTGTATGCATATATATCATTGTGGTGGCTTGACCCTGGCCAGCAACAAAGCACCCACACAGCTGCTCCCTCACTCCCACCCCTACCCTCATTGGGACTGGGGAAGAGAAATAGAAGAGCAAAAGCAAGAAAGCTCATGAACCAAGATAAGGACAGTTTAGTAAGTGAAGGAATGAAGGGGGAAAAAAAAAAAAAGAGATGCAAAGACAATTACTCACTCTGATGGCAGACCGATGCCCAGCCAATCTCTGAGCAACAGCTGCCGTGGAAGACACCCTCCTCTGCAGTTTTTATTGCTGAGCAGGATGTCATATAATATGGAACATCCCTTTGGTCAGTTTGGTTTAGTTGTCCCAGCTGTATCCCCTCCCAAATTCTTGCCCACCCCCAGCCTACTTGTTGAAGGGGTAGGTTGAGCAGAGTGAGAAAAAGAGAAAGCCTTGTCGTCATCAAGTACTGTTCAGCAATAGCCAAAACGTTGGTGTGTTATCACCACTGGTTTAGTCACAAATCCAAAGCTATGAAGAAAGTTAACTTCATTCCAGCCAGACGCAGTATAACCATAATATGCTGAAAATATATTTTACAATAAACAGCTTTTGCATATTACTATCAGCAATTAAACCAGTGACAGGTTGGGGTTTTTGTATGAGGTTGTTTTTTTGTTTTGGTTTTGTTTTGTTTTGTTTTGTTCTATGAAAGACAAGAAACAATTGATACATTCAACTAGCCAACATTAAAGATTATTCTATTCAGATTGCCAGGTTTGTTGATTCATCATAACAGTTCTGTCAGATTACACCAACTAAAATTGCTCTTGAAGGCAGGTACAGTAACCAAGCGATGTTGATGAATAAATTATCTATCGTAGGAATAAATAATCAAATATAAAAAGCTTCTTGACATGTTCCTCGACAGTAAACAAAATATTATGTGATGATTACACTCCAATTCAATAGAAGCAGAAAACTGATCTATAAAATATTTAACAAACCAATCTGAGTGAAACATGCCCAGTTTCACCGGTCTATGTGAAAAACTGAATTACTGCCTCTTCAAATTCATCACAAATACTTCGGTACGCTCTTTTAATCGGAAGGTCATTTTAAAAATGACAGGCAAGAGTTATTTCTATTTGGGCAAATATTTGAACTTACTACCTTGTTGTGTTTATATAAAACTGTGTGCATTGTCCTTGTGTAAGTACTTTTCTCTCTGACCTTTTCAAGCATATAGCAAATAAATCTTTCCTTGGCTTTAAACTGGCTGTCATAACAACACCACAGGGTTCTAGGCGTGTTGACTAACAATTTCAAAACAGTCTAATCAATTTGGAAACATTTTTCTTTGAAATTAATAGATGTTGGTATGAAATGACTAATCAGCTTTAAAAGTTTCAGTTCATGAATTTGAATGTCTTTCCCGGTTACATTTCCTTATAGTTTTATAAATAAGGAAGTTGTATCAGTTTTTATTAAGATGGGATTGAAGTGAACCATTGCAGTAAGGTAAGAACTTGTGTTAATATTGTATCCTTTTCAGCAAGATTTTTTTTTTTTTTTTTTTTTCCCTTAAACTGATTAGGAATTATCTTCTGTTGCAGTTAATTAAAGCAGACTTCCCATCAGAGGAGTGCCTAGGTAAGAATGCAGTCTCAGTTTGAAAGCCCTTATCTTTAAGGAAAAAGATTCATATGATTTTAACCCTAGCCACCAGGATTTCCAGCTCAACTCAGAATCTCAGATTCAGCTGCATACTTTCTCTACTCTGACCCAAACGATGTTTGTGCTCAGGTTCAGGGATCCCTGTGGTGTGTTGTCCAGAATTGGGACAGAGTCAGGTTTGAACTACGTAGGCAAGCAGTGAGACAGTGTACAGAGGGAAAAAATATGTCCTACTGGCAATTTCCCTAAGGAAATTCTAAATCTTAAAGATAAAATTGGCTTCTTCTGTGTCTTTGTAGAGCACTCACATCAAAGCCATGTGGCAGGACTGTGCCTTCTACCTGTGATCATAAGAAATCTAACCTAAAAGGTGGGACTTCCTCCTGACATATCTTTGATCAGAAAAGTCTGGAGTAATAACTGAGAATAGGATACTATCTATACTGTGCCATGCCTGGTGGGATTTATTGCTCCTGTCTTCATGTGTATGTGTGTGCATGTGTGTGCATGTGTGACTGAGCCAGTAATCCTAAAGTAGGTATTTAAAATAGATGTCTCACTTTGAAAAAAAGGAAGTAAAGAAAACCAGCTCCGTTGAATCCTATGAATACTGACTGTCAATAATCTGACTCATTCCAATTCTGATCTAATTCAGGATGCAAGATGGCTAACCCATGAATGGTGCCACATGTCTAAGAAGTGATAAAATACAATATAACCAACCAACTGTTTTGGTCAGCCTTACATCCCTTGAAAGACCTGCTTGAGGAATTGTGCCTAACAATGCTGTGCTGTGTTAGGCACAGCCCAGCCAAAGAAATACCAATGAAATCCTGAAAATCTAAATGGATTTGTTTAACTCTATGTTGAAAGCAGTGACAAAATATTGTACATGAAAAAGGTGTATATTACAAGCAGTTATTTACATCATAACATAAATGCTATGATGTACCTTTAGTCACTGAACAGAATATGCATAAGGAACTCAAATATCGGTCCCCTCTGGTCAGAACATTATAGGGTGAAAGCTAAAGCTTGTTGTCTTGTGTCAGGGCACTGYAAGGGCTGGTGGCTCTCCTGGGCAAGGTGCTGGGGGCCAAGAGGGGTCCGCATGGGGTGTCAGGGCAGGGCTTCGCGGCCAGGGCCAGTCCCACTGCCAAAAGCCAAAGGTAGTGGGATGGGCCTTGGCCGGGAGTCCCTGCTCTGCCTGCTCCCAGCCAGGGCACAGAGCAGGCCAGGGGTCAGCTGGGGGCATTGGGCATCTCCATGGGGCTGGACATGGGCCGAGGCTGGCCAGGAATGGTCCCGTGGCCCTGCTGCAGCATTGCTGGGGCAGGGACTGACAGTCCCRGGGGGATGAAAAAGGATCCTGCGCCAAGGGCAGGAGACAACACAGGAGGCTGCCAAGCGTCATTTTCTTTGGTGGTGACTAATACAAATCTCAGTCCTGATCCCACCCACATCATCAATCCCAAACTTGCAAGTATGGTGAATCTTTCACAGTAAAACAAGTAGATTAGTGGAAGTTAGGAAACCAGTTAGGATAAGAAAAGGAAAAATATYAGAGGCAGTTTAGCTGCGATTGCAACATCTTTGGTTTGTACTGGAGAAGGTCAGAGTAGCTCTGGCAAAGCATCTTGTGTTCCCAGAAACTGGGAACATGAGAAGCTCACAAATTCAGTATCTGAAATTCTTGTGTAGTCTTCAAGCTTCTAGCTACATCACTGAACACAAAACTAAGCATAACGCTATACCATTTTCATATTCAAAGGAGTTACTCTAAATTGATTATGTTAATGGGGGGGATTTAACTTAGCAGGGAGAGATTCAACTTAAATAGCCAAATTACTATGACTACTTCTAATGATCTCCTAAATGGTCAGCAACCTGCCAAAGAATGAAGATTAGTTCCATATATAAGAATTTTTATCACAAATGATGTGGTTTAGGTTGTTTTAAATGGAGGAAAATATTCCTGGTAGTTTGTAAAGCCACTTCTTCCTTCCTTGATGGAATTTTGTAACGTTGGGCAGTTACTGAAGATCCCTTCTGTGGACGATAGATCTGATTCTCTAGTGCGTTGTTCCTTCTGCAGCTAGCTCATTTACATTTAATTTGCAAAAGCAAAATGTTCCTAATCTGCTTTTACAGGTGTGATTACAGGAGTAGAAAATCAGAGGTGGTTTTGTTGTCTTTTGTCCACAAATATAACAGTATGATTCTGGATTTACTCTGTAGAAATGTAATGTGGACCTGAATTTCTATCAGAATAGCTTTCATACCCCTGAAGTGAAGCTATTCCTGGAAAAAATGGAACAAATGTAGCTCTCCAAAACACTTTCATTATACTTTGACCTATGTTTACTATGTGGGTTTTTTAATATGGGAAAAAAAAAAAAAAGTGTTTCTTTTCATTTACTTTGATTAGTGTTAATTCAAATGTATTGACTTCAATGGCTTTATTTGTTATCCTGTTAGGTGTCGTAAGTAAAAATGATGCTGTTAGGAATACAGTTGAAGCAGGCTGGGTATTATTTAACAATAAATGGTTCAAAGTAGGTAACTCTTCCTTCCATAATTCGTAGCACCTGGTAGTGGTCTGACATTAGACCTCATCACATACTCTTTCCACATCATTAACCACAACCAGAAATCACAGTTTCACAGTAATTGAAGTAATGCTCTGAAAGAGTGTTGCAGACTAATTTTTAAAGATTTATTATTTTGAAATGCTTTGGCTATATTTAATCCCTTCTGTTTTTAAAAGACTTCAATAAACTCGTCTGCAGATTACTGTGGAGAGGAAGAAACACTAGAGCATCACCTCTTGTCTGAATGGATCAAATATGTATTGCAAATAAAGTTTTCAATATGCAGATTTGAGATGCATGATGCTGCTGCTCAAACTCAATACCCTTAGGGTAGAAAGCTATGTTGTACAATCAACAAAATTTGCAGTCCAGGTGACAACAAGGTCTCTGTACTGTGATAAGGAGGGAACAAAACATCATAGTGTCCAAGTCAACCTAACAGAAAGAAAAAATCCTTCTCAGATGAAAAGGAGTCTGACATCTTATGTTAGTCATACTCCACATGAACCAGTAGACATTTGAGGAAATATTTTTCTATGTGCTGTAGAAATTTTGTGTCCTTCCCAGCTCCCAAAGCTTAAAAATCGTTCCTTCCTAACCTTCAGCTTAAGGAAGGCTCTTATTTAAAGTGGTAAAGGAATATTTAAATAAAGAGGTTTCCTATACCACACTTTAACATCTACCCATCTGTAAAGTAAAAGATTCTTCAGTGTAAAAAATACAGTGAAGAATTTGTATTAATTTTTGTCATGAATTTTGTTTATAAGCTTTGAGATAAAGGGTTCAGAATTTGGTAGAACTGTTAAACAAGCAGCTATAATCAAATTTCATTGAAACAGTTTAAATGCATTACAGTATCTTGAAAGTGCTACTGAAACAGTTGGAAGAGTGCTTTCTTCTGGCTAAAAGATGGCAAATCAATTAGATAAATGGAACTCTTACATATACTTCTATTTCCCAACTCTTTATATCTGCAAAGCAAGTTAAAGTGGGATCCTTCAAAACTGTATAAAACCCCCCCACCTTTTTTTTTTTTTTTTTTTTTTTTGTGTGTGTGTGTGTGTAAGGCTAGTTGCTAGATTTGTTTTGTTATTTTTGTACTTTTTTTATGCCCTCCAATCTGAGTACTTGCCAAAACTGAAATAGCTATACAGTACTGACCTTAGCCAAATCAAAGGAAAAACTGCTGGAAACCTTGAGGCAATACTCTGCTTCTGTGAAATGTCCTGTCCTTTCCAAAGAATGAGGATTTAAACTCTCACAGCATTTAAACTCTGTTGACTGGAAAAAAAAATTGACTAATACAGGTATCAAGGTGCTGAGGGAACTAACACACTCTGCAGCCTCTTCCCCCAACTCCTAGGGATTTGGCTATCTCTGTTCAAAATCAGCTCTGATTTTGCTTAGCTGTGTAACCTGGGATGATACTGCTGTGAAAACACATAAGCTGTGAGAATGAGCTGTGGGAGCCTCTTCTGGGATGTCTGTCCCCTTTGCTTGGAAGCTGTATTTAAGCGCAGGTCCTTGCCCTAGGTCCTTGTGTGAGTTTTGTTGCAGCTGTGCTTCTGCCCAACATTGCACCTTGCTGTCCCTGACCTGGCCTCGCTGACTTGGTTTCCTAGCCTTATCTCAAACCTGCATTGTCACTAAGGACGTGGCTGGCAATCATAGAGCTGTTGGCTGACCCTGGTCACTGCCACCAATCCTCTGCTCTTCTTACATGTGTACTCTGTAATGGTGTCCCTTGGTGGTAGAGTTGCTGCCCTGCCTGCCTGCTGTGATTTCCAGTTCCTGGCTCCCCTTTCCGTGCAGAGCAGCGTAGGCTTGCTGTTCCCTGTCAGTAGAAAGCTCATTTGCTGGATCAATGGCTTTGTAGAACACCAAATTTAATTTAAAATTGGGAAATAAGGTTCTCCTTTTCTTTTTTTTTCTGAACCTGAGAGTAACACAGAAGTGACCTACACTGCATACTGAAAGTTCCTATATGTCAAAATAGCTGGCAAATTTTTCCAAACACACCTCCAATCCTGGGAGATCTTTGTTACACCATGTCTTGATATATTCCGCCTTTTCTATTGTGTTCATTTGGAATCAAAATAAATAGCGCTTCATATATGTCATGCTTGCCTAGCTTAAGGGAGTACATATCTGATCTTACAGGTATTTCCCTTTGAGACAGCAAATATAGGAGAAGCTTGGGAGCCAGGCTTAGGTTTAAATCAGTGTTTTTATTCTATAACACGTTGTGTTTATTCCTATTCCTATATACAGGTCATCAGAAAATTGCCAACAAACCATTTTTTCTCCATCAGAAAAAAAGACATTAAGAGCCCTTAGTAAACAGTATAGACTGAATTTTCTTTAACAAATTATTTCAGACATTTATAGCAAAGTTTTAGCTGAAACTGAAAGGCATAAGAAAAGATTTACACAGGAGAGTCCTGGCTGCAAACCCATATGGTGACCACAGGGTACTTCCATCACAGGTTCTGTTTTCCATTCCAGCTATGTGTCCTAATTCATCAGGAATCCCTTTTCTCAGTATTTCATCCTGCTGGCAATTTATGTGTATGTACAACTAAGTATTTATTTGGCCAATGTAAGACTGATCCCAGAGTTAAATAGCATTTTCCTCATGTAGGGTATAAAAAGCTTGGCTAATCCAATTTGTATTTCTTTATTTACATAAAGAAACACAGCTCCAAAGGGGAGACTAAATGAGACTGTCATATTTGCCAAACTGTCATCTATCAGATCGGGAACTTGAAACTTTGCCTTTGCCCATGTGAAATTACCAAAGATCTCTTAGCCTATTCCCGATTTTTGATGCCTTCTTTTGTTTTTCCTCTCATTATTTTTGAAGGTTTTAAAATATCTTTTTTTTTKGGGGGGGGAAGTGTTTTTTCCAGTGAAGAACATGATGTTTTAAAATAATTTTATTTTTTATTATAAAATATGTTTATTAGATGTGAGAACCACCTTGTACCTAGCCCTAGCTAGGCACAATCACTTCACACACAGGTCCACACAGCTGAATGTGTATGTCAGGTTAAGAGTTTAGAAAAAAAAAAACAAACTATAATGAGTAGTAGCAATCAAATTAGCTGAAATAATTAGGGGTTACAAATAGCCTTTAGCATAGCATAGATTTTCAGTGGCCTAAATGTTCATCCAAAAGTTAACTCTTTCGTTAAACTTGACTTTCTTTGACTTCAGAATTGTTACAGAAATGTAGGCTGGAAATGAAGCAAATTTAACTTATTTATAGAGATCAGGTAGATGGAGGGAATCTAACCTTTAAGGTTGAACTTGAAAAGTGAGAATATTCATCTAGACCTGCCAGAGAGGAGTGTCCTTTGGTGAAACTTGATGTGGTACTATGGAATCCAGATCACACGCATACTTCATAGTGTCTTGGCATTTGGAGGTATCACAGGATTTCAGCCAGTGTTGTAAACCAACCAGTAATATTTTCAGCTATGGTTTGTTTGCTTATTTGTTTGCTTGTTTCATCTATACTGTCGTGGTTCAACCCCAGCCAGCAACTAAGCCCCACACAGCTGCTCGCTCACTCCCCCCTGGTGGGATGGGGGAGGGAATCGGAAGAGTAAAAGTGAGAAAACTCACGGGTTGAGATAAAGACAGTTTAATAGGTAAAGCAAAAGCCGTGCAYRCAAGCAAAGCAAAACAATTCATTCACTACTTCCCATCGGCAGGCAGGTGTTCAGCCATCTCCAGGAAAGCAGGGCTCCATCACGTGCGATGGTTACCTGGGAAGACAAATGCCATCACTCCAAACGTCTCCCCTTCCTTCTTCTTCCCCCAGCTTTGTATGCTGGGCATGACGTCATACGGTATGGAATACCCCGTTGGCCAGTTGGGTTAGCTGTCCTGGCTATGCTCCCTCCCAGTTTCTTGTGCACCTGGCAAAGCATAGGAAGCTGAAAAGTCCTTGACTAGTGTAAACAYTACTTAGCAACAACTAAAACATCAGTGTGTTATCAACATTCTTCTCATACTAAATCCAAAACATAGCACTATACCAGCTACTAGGAAGAAAATTAACTCTATCCCAGTCTAAACCAGGTCATATACTTTCCCTGACTTCTGTGACTTTTGGGCTGTATCCTCATTCTCCTGTGGTATTATTTTGACACAGTTTCCATATCCAGGGAATATGTCTCATGGACAATTTTCATAGTAATCCAAGCAATGACCAGGGGTTTGTATCATTTGAATGGTAAATTTATGAAGATTAGAGATAAAAGCCGACTCAAATAAATGTGCAAGTTTTCATATCTACTGTATTTGATTCCTCTCACAGTGAAACAGGGAAGTCTTTTGGTTTACTTATATGGAAAAGAAAAAATAACATTGTGTAAAATACATGTTCATTTGTCTCTCCTTTTGTTGCCAAAGCAGAGGCCTGTGACACCTGTTAATTATAAATGTATACATATGGATATAGTTAATATTAATTTACTTACAAAATATGTAAATATTAATTTGCTTACAAACACGAACATACCAAAACATTATGAATGTAGCATGACCAACAGGAGTATACAAGTACTTCAGCAGCATACAGGTACTTGTTAACAATGTGATGGCATTCCCAGTCACAATGTATATATAAGTATGTGAGCTCCAAAGTAGCAAAGACGTATAGTTGCCCCAGAAGACAAACAAATGATAAAAGTTTCTGCAAATAGTCAGGGCATCTGGCTGAATGTAGAAGAAAGATGACTGGCAAAACTAAAATCAAAAGAAGCAGTCCTAGTAGCAGATGAGGTCCCATTTTGGGAAGGGCTGAAAATAGCAAAAACCCATCAAGCATGAAAAAGCGAAACAGAAAACAAAGATGACAAGCCCACGTCAGTTCCAGCTTCTCTCACCAAAGAGCTCTGAAGCTTGCTCACCTCTACTTCAGCAACTAACTACCTTCAAGGACTGTACCCATCAGCACTAAATATGCAGCATCAGGTCTGTAGTGTAAATGCATGCATGCAATATATTTTGTGTGTTAATTAAACATTAGTACAAAGTGTTAATTAATTAATTTAATGAATTTTATTTTTAACTTGCCTGATTTTTCAGTCTTCTAAATGCTACCTTCACAGTAGTCTCAAACTTGACAACTGAGATGTGTGTATAGATATATATCACATACACTGATCTCTCTCTCTCTCTCTCTCTCTGTCTGCACACACACACACATGTGTATGCCACACAAATATATATGCTACATTTGTCAGTAACTCATCTCTTTTCTGGGTCACTAATAGTCTTCCTAAGACTCTTTTTTCAAGCCATGATCCGTGTTCAGTCCTCTTAGGAGGAAAAGAGTACTCCTGAATTTCTTACTATGTTGCATCTTTTAGCTCTTTAAGGCTTATCATCATTCCACAGAACCCTTCCATATGCCTCAAAATTTCTGTGAAGGTGGAGGCACAGAACAAGTATCTGGAAAGTGTCATTTCTTTCCAGCTTCAGAATGACCATAGAAAAAGTTCTTAAATTATACTAATTTGCATCCTCCTTCTTCCTGCCCAGGAAGCAATGAATGAACCTGATCTTCATCTCTTAGTCTGCTTTATACATGTAGTTTATCAATTTTTTGAAAATACATTATGAACAGAGTTTTAGTCCAGTTAAAATATTAATTAGAGATGGAGACCAGATTCTCTGTCAGTTACTTCTATAAAAATATTTAGCAATGATTAAATAAAATCATATTCTTGGCTGATGGTTGTTTTGGGGGATTTTTTTTTTGGGGGGGGGGGGGGTTTATGGCATGCTATTAAGAACATTAACAAATTTTGAGTGCTGGAAGGTGTTAATGCTCTGTTGTAACTCTGCCCACAATAGTGTTGTAAGCATAGTTTGAGCAATGTACATTTACGGTGTGTTGTTGGGTATTATAAGATATGTGACATTAAGTGTAAGATTATTTATTAAATAATGACAATACATTTAAATTGAATTTTTAGAATAGTATTTTACTGACTATGTTTGCTGTCAAAACATGCATGAAGGTTTTTTGGAAAAAGAAACTTTAAACATATGACAGTTGCCTTTGACAGTTTATTTTGCTTTGGTTGTGATTTTTACTTGTTTACAGTCTTTCATGAGATTTACATATCCTTTGACAATATACAGGCTGAGTTTATCCAGTGCTAAAAATAGTAAAATTCCTAGTCAACAAACAATATAATTTCATCCACATTATGCATAGAAAAGAATAATGAGGAATTAACTACAAATTATTCCAACTTTTTGGAAAAAGAGTAGTACATCAAGCAAAGACAATGTCTACGCTCCTTACAGTTGACAGTATTCTTTTGGTGAGTGTACTGTGTTTAGTGAATTATTTTTAAGTAAATTATGATCTGATGAATATTGTTGCTACAGGACTGCAGGGAGCATAGTGAGTTTGGGATCATTTGRGTAATTTGATGAAAGATTTTTTATTGGTATAATATAGATTTTATATTGACATTTCACTTGGTGTTGGCTTTTTGGTGTTTGCCAGCTGAAAGTAGAAAGGATTAAGTTCTAGCACAGTCAAAAAGCCAGAAAAGTTTTAGATGGGTGTGATGGCAAGGATTTCCTTGGCTTCAGACACTGATTAGATCACCATTTTGACTGGTACAGTCAGGCTACTGATGTTTATGCCTAATTCATGCGGCCCTGAGAACAGGCAAATTTTGCCATTGATAGTAAAAAATTCAAATAAGAGTTGCTTTATAAACAGCACAAATTCCTCTTAGAAAACTCTGTCTTGGCACTAATATTTTCAAGAAAGCCAATAMTTTTATCTTCTTTAATTACTTTTATCATTATACTTCTTTAGAAGACCTAAATACACCAGAATAAAGAAGATTCTTTATGAAGCATTTGTTCCATATATATACCAGACAGTTTATTTAGCCTGCTCCATGAGAGTCATCCTTAATTTCTTACCCATAGGAGAGAATGTATTGTAAACATTATCATTTTCTATTCAGTTTCCATTCTGTGTGGCATGGAGCAAAGTTAACTTATTGTAAGTAAGTGGAGGGTTTTTTTTCTTTTTTAATTCATCAGTGCTCATCATGGCTGCTGTGCTGGAAGTTTAGAGTTGTGTAATAATTTAGATGTGAATGGAATCTTCTTAACTAAATAAACACATAAAAAGGAATAAATAAATTAATACTCTGTGACTGACAATAGAGAAAGACAAATTGTGCAACCCAGAGATAAAATTAAAACATCTCTACTGGTTACCATTTTAGATGTGTTCATCAGCTCTTGTTCAATGAAATGTTTGACTAATCATTTTCTGAAATATTAACTGGGAAATCTGTAATATATTTAAAGAACTTCTTATTCTTTTTTTTTTTTTTTCTTCTTGCGCTAAATGCATAAATATGGGTTATTTATTGAGAGCATAGATAATAGATATGTTGACTGCAAAATAAATTATTTTATTAGAACATATACTATGTTCTTGTTAGTTAAAACAGAACACCACATTTATTACATTAGAAAATACCACAAGTAAAAGGCACTTTTTTGGAAATATTTGAAGAGAAATGCTTTCTTTCTCTCTGTCTTTTTTTTTAAGTTATTATTATTTTTTATTTTTAATTTTAGGTATCTGATGTTCCTAAATTAACTTCTAAAGGAAGGTGAAGTCTGAAAAATAGGACTCATAACTCATTTTGTCAAGCTGATAAAAAATGTTTTTATAAATGGAAAGAAACAGCAATAAAGTATTACTTTTTTGATTGATGGTTTGCATTATGTTGTTCAGATACAGTAGGGATATAAAATAAATGTAACTGTAATAACTGTTCTGTTGGATAATTTGATTATAAATGTCATAATTAGAAATATATATATGGCTTACACTACCAGAAGTGTGATTAACACTTAACATACCAAGAAAATATATGTTATCTATGTACAGTTTAAGACTTTCTGAAATGTAGAATATGATTAACTAAACTTTTTGGTATATTAAGATTCTTGTTTATACTGTAGATTTTTACTACAGTCAAGGTGAAATGTTAAAATGCAATTACCTGATTTCACAAGCTCTTTTGCGTATAACTATCTTCAAAATGACAATGTTAAAAAACAGTTAAAGTCTTTATTGGAACATTATTTTATATATTGCTCCTCACTGGCTCAGTAAGTGCCAGTATTTTTTTTTTTTTTTAATTGTTCCCAAATTCAAAATTCATCACTTTTAGAGAAACTTAAAAAAATACTTGAAATTATGGCCCTCATTTTAATTAACAAGCTCACCAAATTTCTTGGTGCTGCAAACTTTTGGTACAAAGATGAAGATCTATCCAGTTTCACATCTGCCAGTTGTGACATGACAGCCACAATTATCTTGTGTACCATCAAGTCAGCTGGGAGTAGTCTAGCATAAAACTTAAGACAAGCGTAAGATTCTAACTCCATGTATTAACCAGCATTATTTGACACAGATGTAACACAGATAACTATGCACTTTGATGGCACTGCTTAATTAGAAGATCATTCCTTTCACATTAAGTTAAGCTGAATTTGAAATCAGAGCTGATATTTTTTTTTACCATTTTAGAATATGTCTTTTAAAAAAATGACACTGGCTGCATACCTTGTTATAATAATGGTTAATCAACTTTTTCTGTCTGATAAATCTAATTACTACCTTATTAAATTAATTAATATCTTAAGACAAAGCTAGGCAAATAATTTCTATCAAATAACTTATAAAAACTTTTATTTCTTGTTCACAGAACTTGTTTGTCCATTTCTTTGCCTCTGGCTTCTTACTGTATTGACTGACTGTAACAATTTTGCAATTGTCCAATAAAAGAGAGTTGTTCTGAGTTTTGGTTCATCATATAAACTACATGATATGATTTCTGTTCCTCAGAAAGATAACCCATCAGAGACACTTGGAAAACAGACAGAACTAAAATATTTTAGAAGGCAGGAAAAAGTGGAATGAGTCAATGTCTTGTAAACATAGGCCCAAAAAGTAACATTAAAAAAGGATTTTTTTTTTTTTTTTTTAATTTTTGGTTACACTGGTCTCTTTTTTTTAGAAAATATTGATGATCTTAAGACTCTAGCTTGTGGTACACTGATAAAATAGTGTTCTGTCTCAATATGTTTCCCCTGCTTATGCGTGATCTTAATTACTAATACTGAGTTATGGATTGTTTATGGAGTCTTATGAATATGTCTGACACTTAAGTTCTCTCTCTCCCTAAACATAAAGAACATAGATTCTGATCCTGAAAAACATTTTGATAAATTTGAAAATTTAGGCCTTTCTTTCCAGTGGCCTTGACAGAACTTTACAAAACATGATGGCACTACAATGATGCCTGTTCTCAGATTAATGCCCCACCTCTCTACCAGAGACACCAAGGTTTTAAGCTAAACACAGGTGAGAACTGCGATGGCTGCTGTACAGGCACATGCTCTTTTCTGCACGCATTTCTGATTGACAAGTGAAAAACAACCTGTACAATCCCTGATACAAAGAGAGATATGTAGTTTGAAACAGACAAAGGTATTATCACAATGATATTGTTGTCACTTTATATTGTACTTTCTCTATTTCTTTAATGCAGTTTGTATTTAGAKGGATAGAGTTTATGAGCTTCCATGAAGAAGTTCAATAATTGAAAGAGAGGACTGTAGAGCTACAGTGGGGTAGATGAGATCAAGACAGATACCAGAAGTGACAGAGGAGAGCAATGGGAAAGGGGAACATTTGATGGGAAGTTTTGTGAAAGTGTGAAACTGGAAAAGGCTGCAAGGAGGTGTGCAGAGAAGGCAACAGGAAAAGAGAGTAGCTGAATGAATTTAAAGATGATGGATGAGAGAAAAATATTTTTGAGTGAGAGGGCTTGGTTAAAAACAAAATGAAAAAACAACCTGATAAGAAACCTACTTTTTTGCTGGTGTGAGTGAAGCTGATGACACTGATCGCATACTAGCTTATGCTACAAGAGAGCAGCATAACTCACTGGAGTTTCTGCCTTGCCGCTCTCTATAAGGCATCTGTCCTTGCCCTCTGCTCTGATGGAAAGGCTGGCAAGGAAACCCCATTGTGAGCTGTACATTCACACTGTGTGGACTGAAACTGCTAGTTGCTCTGAAGAAATTCAGTGATAACAGAGTTTGCACTTAGTTGTTGAGTGGTCCCCAGGAACTGCTTGTTGGCTTCCTAGCTGTACTGCTGTAGGTCTCTGCAAGAGAATGTGAGAAGCCTGACATTTTCCTCTTCCATGAAGATGTGTGTACASAGTGTTTAAAATTTGCTATCTGTGAGTACTAGAACATGGAAGCTAAGGGTTTGGTTTCTGTGAGTATCCGTGTGAATAAAACTCAGTCACTCAAATGTTCAAGAAGAGGAAATACAAAAGGAGTGGGTGGATGGCTAAAGGAAATATATTTCTAAACCCCCAGGTTTTGGGTTTGGGGTTGTTTTGGTTTTGTTTTTTCTCTTTCTTTATTCACTAATCTCTTGTCAATTCCTTGGAATGGTTCTCTTTTTTCCCTCTAAAGTTTGTCACTTCATTATTATAGCAGGAAGCTAAGGCATGGTTACACAGCATGTGTTAGTTCTTTTCTAGTGCAACAAGAAATAAATTTAATAGAAATGCTAACAGCATTTTATATAGCTTTCTTTCTCCCCTTCACTCCTCTCCCCACCCCCCACTTATTTTTTTCCTTTTTTTTTTTTTTTTTTTTTTTTTTTTTTTTTTTTTTTTTTTTTTTTTTTTTTTTTGTTACAGTAATTGCTGTCTGAGCCTCAAAGGCTAAAAATCGTTTTTCATCTCATGCATGAAGAATTTTCATCTGATTGATGACAGCTATGGAACCTTTCCTTAGTCACTAAGCTGCACTAATTTGCAAGCTAAAACAATATTAGCAAATTGTTAATGATCCATGAAACTGCTGCAGCAGCCTTAAATGTTATGCTCAGAACTTTCTTACAACTAAAGCAGCTTACCTAAATTCCCACAATGGACACAAAATTAGATGGTATTTACAAAACAACAACAACATCAACAACAAAAAATAATTGTAGAAGTGACAGGCTTGGCTAATGCAGTACATTAGTGTGAATAATTTGTATTGAGGGCATGTGAACAATTAACATTAAAACCCAGACCTAGTTTCTAGCAGTTTGGATTTAATTTTCATGTTGAGCTAAAGCTGGTGCACACATTTCCTGTCGGCGCTTAATGGCTGCAATTTTCCTCTATTTCCATCACTGTGTGGCTGGCTTTTAAAATGAACTGGATTCCTTAAAAAAGAAAATAGAGTCAATTTTGGAAATAACCTGTGAGTATCACTTTGCATATTGAAAGAAAAGCTTCCCCCCGCCCCGCCCCTTAATGGAACCCAAAATGCTGTTTGATGATTTATTTTTGAAGTGTTTTGAGAAATTCTGTTGACTGAGCAATATTCAAGCTGTTTCATTTTATCAGAGCATGTGGAGGGCTAGTTCCCAGTCAACATGTCAGAGTATGAGAAAACATATTTTATTTTCAGCTACGTATTCACAAAAGGAGACTGATAAAGCAATATGGCCTTGTTTAGCACCTGTATGGCTCACTGTAGATAGCAGGAAGAGTTTAAACAAAAGCATTGCTCTTTCCCTGGCCACATATAAGCAAGTTATTAACTCTGTGTGTGTGTGTGTGTAAAGCAAGATATAAAGCAAATTGTTAATGTATTTCATATGCAAAAAATTTAAGCATTATCTCAAAAATCAAAGTAGTGCAACGTCAAGCCATTCTGAAACACAGAAAAAATGTATCTATCTGATACAAAAATATTATTATAGAGAAAGAAAAAACAGAGAAGCTCTGGATACCTCCAAATAATTAAGAATTAAAGTTCAGTAGGGAGACTCTCATAATTGTAACTTTACAATCTGTTAACCAAAGTTGATTTCTGTTATTTAATCTTACCCTTTCTACATTAGTGGAATAAGGGCTTAACAATATTTCGCAAACATGACACATTATTTTTTGTCAACTATGCTGCATTTCATTGTATGTAGTAATGATGTTGTTATTAATTATGTTCTCTTTCAGGAAATTAAAAAGGGCCTCCTGAAGACCTGATGTTTCCTCAACAAATATATGCAGAGATTGTACAGTTCCAGAAGGCATAGAAATCCAAACTGAAACAAGATGAAGCTGAGTGAGTAGAGGACAATAAGAGCTGATGAAATGTTACATGTTCATCTAGATCATCTTTTGTACTACAATTGTTTTTAACTGTTGAAACAAATATTTCCAAGTAACACTCAGCTTTTTTTGGTCATCTTCAGTTGTAGAGTTTCAAGGTCATAGCCAAAGGTGGTTTTAGACTCAATACATTAGACTTATTCCTCTTGTGTGATTGTCAGGTTCTGTAGTAAAATATTTTTATGTGGTGTCAGCATCAACAAGTATATTAACAGTATGTATGAATTCACTATTAATAATTTTTTGTTCTTAGTTTTTGTCTAAATCATCAGCATATAATCCATCAGTATGGTTTGAAGTAATGATCTCATTTATTTTCACAGAAGACAATAGTATATTTTATTGCATTTTTTTTCCTTCGTTATCTTCTACACCAGTTTCTTTCCATCTGAAGTAATGCTGAGTGTAAGATAGCACATATATACCAATATTTTTTATTTGCTGAAAATAAGAGCTCAGTTTACACATCATAAATTTAACCCACTGTGACTGCATTTGCTATTTTTCATTAGAGCAGGAGAAATAACTGTACTTTTCAGTTTAACTTCATTATTTTGATGGAGAAAGAGGGGTTTTACTTTTGGAATGCCCTTTATGTTTATGTTTATTAAAATCCACTCTTTAAAGGTTCAAGTACAAAGAAAGGAATATTAGAATGCTTTGTCTTTCACTGGGCGTGAAAAAAATACTCTTAATTTTTATATGTTTATAAAGAATGATCAAATCAATTGGTTTCTATTTCGTGCAAGTGTCTGTCTCTGTCAATRGACTATTTGATTATGAAATATACTGGAAAATTTTGAAGATATAAACTAAAACATTAAAGAAATAATGCTCAAGTTTTCTGTAGGAAGAGAAGGAGGGAAAAGGTCAATCTACATCTCTCAAAATTTTTCTAAGCAAGCCAGCTATGAGAGACATTTTACCACTCTGAAGTCAATGAGAATTTTACCATCAAGGTTAACAAGACTGACGTTTCAGCTATTAGTATTTGTACCTTTGCTGTAAAACTGCTATATGCTAGTAGAAAAAGCAGAGAAATGATGAAGCAACATTCAGTCTGTGGAAGGAGATGCATAAAAGGATGCTGTTAGAAGATACGATGCTGAATCACCAGGGCTGTCGGTGTGGCATTTTTGTCTTAAGTTAGGGAAAGGGTGAATTACAAAAGTCTGTCAAGATTAAATAATAAATTGATTTATTGAAGAAAAAAATTAGTAAAAGGAGGTTAGTCATTTTGAAACATTTCCTCCAATATATGATTTGAGGTCATGTGAAGTCTCTGGGTTTTTCTCTCTGACACGGACCTTGAAAAGTAGCTGTGAATAAGCACTGAGACAGCTACACGAAGAGCATTAAACTATAAAACATTTTATGAGCATGGACAGATCTCATAAAGGGACATTTCAGCAGGGTTTTTGTTTTTTTGGTTGTTTGGGGKTTTTTTTAACATATTGTAATTGATTTCATACAATACTGTCACCACCACATTCTGATTTACAAGTTACAAGATGCCTTGTGGCCCCAGTGGCTTATTACAAAATGTGTTCTGATTCCCCCCCCCCCAAAATAAAAATGCTGTTAACAGAAAACAATAACAAAATTGTAACAATAGAATTCGTAAAAAATTCCAAGAGCAATATAACTGTGAGGTTTGATTTTGCACAAACATAAAACTATTATCTAAGCAGTTTTTCACTTTTCACTGTTTGCTTTGATTGGAATGGGAGGAGAAAGGGAAAAATAAAAGTTTTAAAGTAGAGTTGTTCTCTTTCCTACATACTTCGAGACGATAAGAACATAATAAGCCAGTATTACCAAGATAATGATAAGAAACATAAGGCCTACTGTATTTTTAGGATACACTTTGACCTCTGTATGCCATTTACTCAGGGAATACTTTTCATAAGTAAACTGAAGATTTTATTCTCAAAGTTTGCAACATACAAAAATACTGTAAATCCAGAAATGCAGTGCTGCTCACAAATATCCTTCAGTGAGTTTAACAGTGCATTTGGCAATAAATAACATTTGGAACCTAATCTTCAGGTCCTTTTTAAAGACCAGTTTCCCTATGGTTGAATAAATCCTTCTCTTTCTCTCAGCATTTGAAAACAGTTTCAACAAAAGCTCCTCCAAAAGGCAGCTATCCCCTAAAACGTTTGAACTTTCTATTATATAAGGCGATGGCTCGATTCTGTTTTTCTAGCTGCATCTTTTTTTTTTTAAGCAAAATATAATATAACCTCTATGCCTATCTTTAAAACCTTATAATAGTTGTAATACTTGACAGAGTATTACAACCCTGGCACCTTTTCTAAAACTTTGAGAAAATATTCTTTTTATTTTCAAGGTCTTAAGGTTTCATCAAATGTCTCTCCTAGCTCCCAGACTGGTTTGAACTTCTGAACAAAGTCCAGGTGAACATTTATAAAGACTCACCTATCAATTGCTCAAAAAATTCCAAATTAAGAGAAACTGAGGGAAAAAGTAGAGAAAGGTTTGATCTTTTTGATCAGGTATGTATGAAAGTTTCTGTATAACTCCACTAGGGCTGTAATTCCCTGATTTGACAATGTACTATTTGTGATAGTAGTCTTTCGTTGTGACTAATATGCTGCTTACCGAAGTGCTGCAACACCATCAGTCACTTTGTAGAGTTTCTGAAGACAAAACAAATTCTAAAACGTTCTTTAAACCATAACTTTATGAAAGTATGAAGTTGGTGAGTTTGTTTTATAGAGTTTTCTGAAAGCATTTTTTAATTATTATTCTATACATGTAGGGATCAAAGCTTCTTGAGTTTTACTTTGTATTTTGGATTTAGGAAAAAATAAGTAAGGTAAAGCAGAACTAAGTGAAAAACTTGATTTGTTGGAAAACTATGAAAAAATGCAAGTGAGTTCCCTAATCAAGTTTAGCCAAAACCCAATCACTTCAAGATTACTTTTGAGTGTACGGTTCGAATTATCCATGGAGCTATCAGATTCGTGAGGATCAAACACACCCCAGATTAACTCAGAAACAAGTTGCCATCATTTAACACCTGATCACACCGAGGTAAACTGCTCTGGCTAAACTACTCCTCTTTGTTCAACTCAGCCCTGAGACACTTTTTAAAAATGTCACTGAGACTTAACCAGGAATGGCATAAATATATGTCTTTACACATGTCTAGACGTATTGGGTTTACATGGCAAGGTTTTGGTAGCAGGGATGCTGCAGGGGTGGCCTCTGTGAAAAGAGGCCAGGGGCTGCCCTGTGCTGGATACAGCCAGTTCCAGCCAGTTCAAACGGACCCACCGCAGGGCACAGCTGAGCCCATCAGCCAAGCTGGTGGTGTCTCTGTGAAAACATATTTAAGAAAGGGTAAAAAACACTACGCAGCAGCTGTGAGGTAAAGGAGTGAGAAAAATGTGACAGAAACAACCTTGAAGACTCCAAGGTCAGTGAGGAAGGAAGTGCTCCAGATGCTGGAGCTGACGTTCCTCTCCAGCCAATGGAGAAGACCATGGTGAAGCAGGTTGTCCCCCTGCAGCCCATGGAGGATGGCATTGGAGCAGATATCCACACTGCAGTCTGTGGAGGACCCCACACCGCAGCAGATAGAGATGCCCTGAAGGAAGCTGCAGCCTGTGAACAGCCCATATAGGAGCAGACTCCTGGCAGGAACTGTGGCCTGTGGAGAGGAGTAGGTTTTCTGGCAGGAACTGTGACCCTGCTGTGGCTCACACTGGAGCAGTCCATTCCTGATGGACTGTAGCCTGTGGAAAGGACCTCTGCTGGAGCAGTTCTTGAAGAACTGCAGTCCATGGGAAGAACCCATGGTGGAGAAGTTTGTGAAGGGCTGTATCCTGTGGGAGGGATCCCACACTGAAGCAGGGGAAAGGTGTGAGGAGGAAGTAGAGGCAAAGATTAACTGTTATTAACTGACTGCAACCCCTGTTCCCCATCCCCCCTGTGCTTCTGAAGGTGCGAGGAGGTAGAAGAGTCAGGAGGGAAGGAATGAAGTTGAGCCTGGGAAGAAGATGAGGGGGGTGGAGGTAATGTGGTTTTAGTTTTGTTTTTGTTTCTCACCATCCTACTCTATTTTCAACTGGCAATAAATTAAATTGATTTTCCCCAAGTCGAGCCTGTTTGACAGTAACTGGTAAGCCATCTCCCTGTCTTTATCTCAACCCATGAGCTTTTTCATCTTATTTTCTCCCCTGTCCTGTTGAGGAGGGGGAGTGAGAGAGCGGCTTAGTGGGAATCTGGCAGCCAGCCAAGGATAACCCACCACACTAGATCTTTAAAGGATGTTATCTATGAGTAAAAGCAGAGCTTAGATGGTTATCTTAAATTAGACAATTAGCTTTTAGTTACCTGCAGTTACATGGCATGAATCTGGCTGTTATGAATCGATCGTTTTTGTTAGATTGGAATTGTAAGTACCTTTACTTGACTTTAAGATGATGCTTTTTTGGTGATTCTGCTAGCCTCATTAATGACATTCTAACTCACTGCTAGCTTTAACTTCTCAAGCAGAGTAAATGAAATACTTGTTAGTGATAAACATATCAGTGGTTAACAAATTCTTCCATCTACAGCAATGAGCAATAGCTAAAGGAGAGGAGTTCAATAGCTGTTGATTCTCATCAACTGTGCTTGCTAGTGTAAGATTACTGGGTCAAGGAACAAACAGCATCTTTCTTATTTGCAATCTACTGTTATCATTGAAAAGAAAAAGTTCAATTCTATGTTTGTAACTGTTTCTGTTTAGCTGATATGCCTGACAAAATAAGTTTTCTACTGTCTAAACCTCTGAACAGATCAACACTACCATTGCCTCAGAAAAAGATACAAGAACATCTACATCAGATCAAGACAGGCTGGCTCATGGTCTTGAGTTCCTAAGCTTCTGAGAAACCTGATATGGGTTTTAAGACAAAAATCCCAAATAGATAGCATTTAAGGTCATGGTTTTATTGGGAAAAATTAGGAAAGCTGGAGTACAAATACATTCCAAGTGTCAGGCACTTATGGCTGTCGGAAGCTGTAATTCTTTTTCTTACACTTTGTTCCAGAAAAACAAGTTTATGAAAATGAACACAAAAAGATGCATTGCTTCATTGAAAATTTCAAGACATTAAGAACTCAAATAAAATACAATAATAATACTTGTCATTTTGACCAGCAGCAGACTATGTACTTACATATATATAGCTGAGACTTTATTGCAAAAGCTATAAGCCTCTGTTTAATTCTGCTGGCATTAGCATTAATATGTAGAGCTGAGATTTATTTATTTTTTAGTGTAGAAATGTATTCACCAAAAAAAATCTCTGAAAGACCAAAGATATCCATATTATCACAAATAATAGATACAGATAACCTACTGATCAAAATCATATTCGGGAAAAAAAAAAAGGGAGAAAATTCAAGTCTCTAGAAATATTTGGGTTTTAAGGCCCTCTTAGAGTTTTTCTCTTTCTATTTTGAGTCAATATTTCTTTTTGTCTGTCAACTATTTTTATGGATAAATACCCTTAAAGTAAACTTAAAATGTCATTCTATGCTATGACGATAAGCATTTCCTGACTTTTCTGACTTTCTCTCTCTTTCACTCCCCTCATTATTGTTTTCATTTTGAAAAAAAAAGAAATTTTAACTTTAGGAATTATCAGAAATAATTTCTTCATTTTTGCTAGATTATTGGATTGATAGAACATTAACAGTAAGTAACAGGATAAAAACTATTTTTCTCCTTTGTTTCACCTCTATTTTTATCATTCTTTCTTAAAAAAATAGGTAGAAAAACAAATTTTTATAACAGGTAGAAAAGGACTTTTTCTGCAAGATGGAAATAATTTCAAAGACATTTGTGATATAATCAGATGGTAAATTTTTCTAACTGCTACAGAATTTTCACTTGTTCTCCATGTAGTGAAATGTGGCGTTTTATCTTAAATACATCAAGACTGAAATTCTGTAAGCTCTTTGTCTTCTAATGAGAATATTGGCTGAGGATCAATATATACAAGGTGGAAGTCAGTCTGGCAGGTAGTGGCTATCACCAAGATAAATAAGTAGAAGCTGAAAACATTTTTCTGTTGGAATTGTGTTTGCCTTTAGTCAATATGATTTGTAGTTTCTCCCTACTAAGGGGTCTGTAATTAGGTCTGGACTTGAGAGAAAGAACTGACGGTTTTMTTTGAAGAAGATACAAATACTTCACAAAGCTGGTATTCTTCAAATCAGGAATCTTGACCAACATAGAGAGGTGAAAGCTAATTTACCACACAGTTAAGATTAATGCTGATGAGCGGTTAATACAAGGAATGTGGAAATGCTTTTTACAAGCCTGCAAACACTACCTTTTATCATATTCCAGAAGAGGGAGGAGAACAAAAAATCATAATCTTTGCCTAAAGTGTTTTCATAACATGTTCTATACATGGAATTTATTGTATCATACTTAAAGGAAACAGTTATAGATATAATGGAAGGAAATTCATGAGAAATTCATAAAAATTTCCTCATAAAAGTTAGCTGAAGGGAATCAGAACTTTTCCTGCAAGTGTTTGTCTTAAGAAGGTTAACATTCAATGTCAAAATATATTTTCAGTTAATTTATATCTMTATGCTACCTGCAAGTTTGGTTGTGTTAAGCTGTGGAGGGAGAACACTTTAAAATAATTACAGAGAAAGCAGTATAAAATGTTTAGACAATCTTAAAATGGGAAAAAATACAAGGTAATTTCTCCCTCCAAATAGGAAAGTAATACCTAGGATTTAAAACTGATCTCAAAGAGTGACTTATATTTTAGGGTGTTAACATGGCACATTTTTCCATGTGCTATTACAGTTGATTCTTTTTTCTTTTTTAAAAGTTGGAAAGAGACATTTTGAGAGAAAGTGCAATGGCAAAAAATGTGATCTATTGAAAAAGTATAGCTTTTACCCTATAGAAATGGTAATGACTTCCATGGTTATATGTTGTTCATCACTCTTCTCTCACCAGATAAATCCTTTTGTGACCCTCTGATTTGCTTATAGATTACAGAATAAATGTATCACTCTGCTGCAATCTCATTTCTTTGATTTGAGTGGCAAGATAATTGTTGGGAAGTGTGCCTTGTGAGGTCACCCTTGTTGGCTGTGGAATTTTGTCTTTTACAATATTTTGCAATTGTTAATGTCATATTCACAGTGACTATATTCCTGAAATCAGACTAAAAAGAACAGCCATATTTGACCACATGAAGGTATATTTGCCTTTCTTTAGAGTTTTAACAAAATCTGCACAATTAAAAACAGTCTAGGTTACTTTTCATGCAAATTAAATTTATTATCTTCCACAATCAAAATCAGATTCAAAATACTAGTAGTGGCAACAGGAAAATCTTATAAGAAGTTCTGTCACCTTGTAGGATACCATCTTTTAACAAACTGTATGAATAACCATGTAGAATAACATATCTGAGACAGTGGATTTAAACTGCTAAAGGAGACTAAAGACAACAAATCACTGCTAGATCTCACTGCTCTTATATAAAACTAGAAGTAAAACTCATGTAACTCTTCCTCAAACTATAAAATAAGAATGAAATTCTCAGCCTGTGAGTTTAGAAGTATAAAGAAGTATAAACTCTTCCTCAATCTATAAAATAAGATTCAAATCCTCAGCCTGTGAGATTTAGAAGTATAAAGAATGTGTAAAGTGGAAATTCTTATTGACATCTCTTCAAGATGTTTTATTAATGATTAAGAATATCTAAATCTCCCACATATATTCCTTCTCAATGAAAAATTAAGGTTTTCTTAAAAGAAAAATCATTAAAAGATGTTAAATCTGTGTAAACTGAAAATTTGTACAGATTTTGAAAGTAACCATCTTCTAGTCACTTAGAAATTTTTCATACCAATAGTTATTACCTATTTGTTTAAAAATTTACTTCATCGTTCTTTTTTTTTTTAACTTAAGTGCGACTCGTATATCCCCGTCTGCCCTCTCTACACAGATCTAAGAATACCTTACTAATAAAAAAAAAAAAAAAAAAGAGTAAATGAAAATCAGTAATATTTTCAAAATGACACAGTGATTAAAACATCTGTTAATGCTAACTGTTTCCTCTTGAGAAAGAAAATGACTGTACTAGAATTCTTACATTATTTTTAAATATATACAGTTGTTGGCCACTTAATAATTTAGTTGCCTGTTTGTGTAAAGAAGTGTAAAAAAAAATTTTGCAGAAACTTTATTCTGTTGAAAGATCCATAGAGTTTACCATGGAGTCCTGTTTTGAGACATCATCAACTTTTTGCATCAGTAAAGGTCACATTAGGACAGTGTCTGCAATATCATGATCTTTTATGTCATATTCTCTCCTCTGAACTCTCTTCTTTATTGGCACCAGAACTTCAGAATTTTCTCTCCCTGAAAATGGTCTCTGCTTCTTCATGTTATTCCAGACGTATATGATACTGTAGAGTAACAATATGCAGAAAAGGTGGTTGACCAAGTCACTGTTAAATCCCATCTTTCCCTGTGGCTTTACCGAGAGGCAGAGCCAAATGACATAACTGTTCCCTGATTGTATTCCCATTGTTAAGTCAAAGTCATCTTAACCTGCACACACTTATCAGGGAAACAGCAAACATTTTTTGTATGCAAATCCTTCTCTACACTACCATTGTCAAGAGAGGAGACAATTTCATTTATTGGGTCTTTCCCCCAGACTTTTGGCCCCTTTCTGTTAGCAAAGAGGAAGTAAACCTTTAATTTTGTACAAGTTTATAATTTATTCATGATAAGAAGTCATTTCTAATATCAAATTATCAGGATATTATAAGAAGTTAAAAGAAGTTGGAGCCATTTTTAATGGTGTTATTAGTTGCAGTTTACATTTGTGCCCATTAATCTTCATCAATATGATTTCATTGTGTGGTTAGTGGTAGTAGTAGTGTTTTTTAAATAAATTCTGTTATGGGGTTGTATTTTAATGCTTTCAAGAAATGTCAAGAGACATSTGGTATCCATTACATATAACCTTTGTTCATAGTAAACGTTAAACATAGTGACGAGTTGTGTTTTCCTTTTGCATGAGTTATCATTCATCTAACTTCGGCTTTGGTTTTGCTCTGTAGCTATAAGAGGATAACAAGGCCTTTGAAGTGACAGAGTTGTTGTTTTTTTCCCTCTACCTTTATTTGACCAAGATTACAATGGGTTACACGGGTTAAATAAACAAATAGACATACCATACAAGCGAAGAAGATGCCAAATATAATTAAATAATATGAAGTGTCTCACATAAACTGGCAAGAGTCATACATAAATATATCATTTGGTGATTTAAATACATAATTTGGTGACTTTGTAAAAAGTTAACTGTGTAAAGCAGCTGGTAGACTAAAACAGCAACACTGGAGCTGATACATCCTCCAAATTGAGTATGTATTCATTTGTTATTTTAATGGAGATACTGTTTAGACTGAATCAGACAGAAAGTAAGAAATGTTTCTGTTGTGTGAGCAGACTTCCTGGTTTAAACACATAGATGACAGGAGACAACTTGTGAGGTGGATGTGACTAAATTGAGAAATTGATTTTTTTTCTGACTGTAAATAACTGCTAGAGTCAGGCTGGGACACAATGAACAGATAGGCTAGGAAAGCAAGATACAGAGAGGCAAAGGAATCAAGCAGGCGACTGTATAAAGTAAAATTTAGATATTTTAATTACAAAGAGTAAAGATGTACTTGATGGAAATAAACCCTTAATAGTGATGTGATAATGCACTTGATTCTTGCATCCTTCAGTGGCCAAGGCTTTCCATTCTAAAGCCTATTTTGCAGGTATTGTCCATTTCCCTCAGCAAAGTCAGTCATAACTCTTCAGAGTGTTCCAATCAAGGGTCAAGATTTAACCACACTTTTGCCTTCTGCGTACACTTAGTTTGTTCATCATCTGGGCTAACTCTGAAGCAATTCAAATAAAGAGACAAGAAGAGACACCTCAAAGAGGGCATCTCTTCTCACTGTATGAAAGCTGTCTACAGGTAGTCTGATGAATCAAACACTGGAGATGTTGCCCTTGTGGCACTGACTTCTTAAAGACTAGATTAATCTAGACATCTCAGTTTTAGACTGTAAATGTATATCAGACAGAAGCAACCCTAAATGTCTGGTTTACACTACAGAGCCCATAAAGCTTCCAGATTCAATTGAGTATTTTCATTGCTTTCAATGAATTTATATTCACTCTCTACACAAAAAACCYGATGCATAAATACCCAGTGATTAATAAAATTCAATCATTATTCATGCATAGTAAATTAAGAATCATAGAGTCATAGCATAGCCCAGGTTGGAAGGGACCTCAAAAGATGATCTGGTCCAACCTTTTGTGGGAAAGGAAGCCTAGATGAGATTATCTAGCACTCCGTCCAATCGCATCTTGAAAACCTCCAGCAATAGGGACTCTACCATGTCCCTGGGGAGGTTGTTCCAGTGAATGATTGCTCTCACTGTGAAAAATTTCTTTCTTATATCGAGATGAAACCTCTCCTGCTGCAGCTTGTATCCATTGACCCTTATCTTCTCCATGTGTCTCCTTGTGAAGAGAGAGCCTCCATCCTCTTTGTAGCTGCCCTTCAAGTACTAGAATACTGTGAGGAGGTCCACCCAGGCCTTCTCTCCTCCAGGGAGAAAAGACCTAACTCCTTCAGTCGTTCCTCATAGGGCAGGTTCTCCAGCCCTTTGATCATCTGCATGGCCCTCCTTTGGACCCTCTCCAGTCTGTCTGCATCTTTTTTGAATTATGGGGACCAGAACTGGACACAGTACCCCAGGTGAGGCCTGACAAGCACTGAGTAGAGTGGGATGATGATGTCTCTATCTCTGTTAGTAATGCCCCTGCGGATGCAACCCAGGACTCAATTTGCCTTCATTACTGCAGTGGCATGCTACTGACTCATGTTCAGCTTGTTGTCCACCAGGACCCCCAGGTTGCTTTCAGCAAGGCTGTTCCCAGCTACACAGATCCTAGTCTATTCTGGGCTCTTTCGTTATTCCATCCCAGGTGCAGGACTTTACGCCTGTCTTTGTTAAACTTCATACTGTTCTTGCTAGCCCACTTTTCCAACCTGTCCAGTTCTCTGTAAGATGGCTCACCCATCTAACATGTCCACCTCATCACCCAGTTTGTTGTCATCAGCAAATGTGGTAAGGGTGTTTTTAATCCCATCATCCAGATCATTTATGAAGATGTTGAACAGTACAGGCACGGTATTGATCCCTGGGGGACATCACTTGTGACAGRSKGCCAGTCTGAGTAAAAACCATTGGTCACTACCCTCTGAGTGCAACCTGTTAGCCAATTTCCTACCCATCTCGCAGTCCACCCATTCAATCTGYATCTTGACAGTCTTAAGCCAAACTTAAGAACCACAGAATCACAGAATGGTTGAGGTTGGAAGGGACCTCATCTTGTCCAACCCCCTGCTCAAGCAGGGCCACCTAGAGCCACTTGCCCAGGACCGTGTCCAGATGATTTCTGAATATGTCCAAGGATGGAGACTCCACAACCTCCCTGGGAAATCTATTCCAGTGCTCAGTCACCCTCACAGTAAAAAAGTGTTTCCTGATGTTCAGGTGGACCCTCCTGTGTTTCAGGTTGTGCCCATTGCCTCTGGTCCTGTCACTGGACACTACTGAAAAGAGCCTGGTTCCATCTTTACACCCACCCTTCAGGTATATATATACCCAGAATATGGGTATATGTTGTTTATGACTTCTCTAGAAGCCTTGTACATTAATCATTTCACATCTAAAGTAACAAATGATCTTCAGTTCTGATATTACACAGTAACACTGCTATTCTGATGAAATGCCCAATGTACAGTATTTACAG
This sequence comes from Phoebastria nigripes, assembly GCA_035582835.1. Taxonomy (NCBI): domain Eukaryota; kingdom Metazoa; phylum Chordata; class Aves; order Procellariiformes; family Diomedeidae; genus Phoebastria; species Phoebastria nigripes. The sequence goes on from JAYKAV010000021.1 coordinate 213,735, forward strand.
ATTCTTTAGAAATGCCAAAATGTCTACCTGCATACACATAAAATATGGTCCCTTTAACGTCTTCAGTCTTACAGAATTTTCAAAAAAATCTTTTTTTAATGAATCTGTTTATGTCCAAATTTCTCTGATTGTATTTTAATTGACTATTTCTCAGTAAATAAAACCCCATGCTATTTTTTCTTTTCAATATTAAATTAAATTGCCATTCATTAAGTAAGATAGATAAAGTATTCTCAGGGAATGTGTATTATTTTCTATTAACTATAGAAAGTTCCTCGATGACTCATGTATAAGAAGTTAGTTAAAGGTGGGTTATATGAATGCTTCCAAAAGCTTCACAAGTACATTTACAAAAATGCCTCCCCATTTCTACCATAATCCATACATCCACAGCCATACTAGTTCTCTAGCCAGCATCATTACAGTGGTGGCTCACGGACACGTCTCTCTCTCTCGCCCCTTGGAATAGAAGAGAAGAGAAGAGAAGAGAAGAGAAGAGAAGAGAAGAGAAGAGAAGAGAAGAGTTCAGTTGGAAGGGACCTACAACGATGATCTAGTCCAACTGCCTGACCACTTCAGGGCTGACCAAAAGTTAAAGCATGTTATTAAGAGCATTGTCCCAATGCCTCTTAAACACTGACAGGCTTGGGGCATCAACCACCTATATAGGAAGCCTGTTCCAGTGTTTGATCACCCTCTTGGTAAATAAATGCTTCCTAATATCCAGTCTAAACCTCCCCTGGCACAGCTTTGAACCATTCCCATGCGTCCTATCACTGGATACCAGGGAGAAGAGATCAGCACCTCCCTCTCCACTTCCCCTCCTCAGGAAGCTGTAGAGAGCCATGAGGTCACCCCTCAGCCTCCTTTTCTCCAAACTAGACAAACCCTAAGTCCTTAGCGGCTCCTCATAGGACATGCCTTCCAGCCCTTTCACCAGCTTTGTTGCCCTCCTCTGGACGCCCACAAGGACCTTCACATCCTTCTTAAATTGTGGGGCCCAAAACGACACACAGGATTCAAGGTGAGGCCGCACCAACGCTGAATACATTGGGATAATCACCTCTTTTGACCAGCTGGTTATGCTGTGTTTGATGCACCCCAGGATGCAGTTTGCCCTCTTGGCTGCCAGGGCACACTGCTGACTCCTATTGAGCCTGCTGTCAACCAGCACCCCCAGATCCCTTTCTGCAGGGCTGCTCTCCAGCCACTCCTCTCCCAATTTATACTTGTGCCTGGTGTTACTCCTTCCCAGGTGCAGAATCTGGTATTTGGACTTGTTAAATTTCATCCCGTTAATCATTGCCYAATGCTCCAATCTATCTAGATGCCTCTGCAAGGCATCTTGTCCCTCAGGAGAGTCAACAGCACCCCCCAGTTTGGTATCACCAGCAAACTCACTAATGGTGCATTCAACTCCTGCATCCAGATCACTGACAACTATATTGAACAGAACTGGCCCTAGAACTGAGCTCTGAGGAACACCACTGGTGACCGGTCGCCAGCCAGTTGTAGCCCCATTTACTACAACCCTTTGAGACCTGCCGTTTAGCCAGTTCTCCACCCAATGCACCATGAACCCGCTCATCCCACAGTTGGACAAGTTGTCCAGAAGGATGCTGTGAGGGAAAGTATCAAAAGCCTTACTAAAATCCAGAAAACTACATCCACCACCTTCCCTTCATCCACTATTTTCAGTTGATGAATCCCTTTTTTTATAACAAACCAAAAATACTTCATTGAGTCCCTAACTGCATCACTTTGCACTTTCAACTATTAAATTTCATAGCTTTTCTATTACTTTTGCCCTGAAGATCATCCAGTTCTCCCTTTATGATATTCCAATATTTCTCTCTGCTGACGATATGTTTACGTGTGTGGTTATCTGTAATCTCACTATCTCTTGCCTGCTTTTTCTTCCAAGACTGTTAACGAAAATATTAAATAAAATYGGTCCCAAGAACAGACCTCAGAGAACTACATTAGTAATCTCACTTCAAAATAATAGATCTCCCTTAAGAAGTACTTTTTGGGTTTAGTTTAGTTGGTTCTTTATCTGTTCTACAATTCTTTTTATTAAACTCCATTCCCTGCTGTTGAACTGTGTTGTCTGAGTGAACCATATCAACCACTTCACTGAATCCTAGATAAAGTGGATCTACTGCATTTCTTTTGTCTAGAAAGTCAGTGATTTTATCAAAGAGCAATACCATGGCTTTATTACTGATCTGGAAGAAACAATAAATACCAGGTTTATGAAAACAATAGTTAAAATATAAAATTAATCATACGAGTGGAATAAGGCAAAATGATAAACCTCTGGGAAAGTGATTTGTAAATTCTGTGTTCAGAAGAGGGGAGAAATAAGGAGCTAGCAATGCTAAGTCAAGCCTGAGATTAAGGTGATGTAAAATTAAAGACAGGATTCCAATGGGGCTTCAAGGTGAGACATGATGATGAATTGGTAATGAATGAGAAGTTAATACTGAATTTTCTGTATACAGACATACCTGAATTTCTAGAAAGATATTAACAAACTGAAGAGAGTCAAATAGCAAAATTAGTAAGATGGAGGAACTAGAAGGATGGACTGAGAAATAAAAGAAGTCAAGGTAATTAAAATTATAAAATATTAATAACTAAAATGTACTCACACCAAAGAGTCAGAAGAATTACATTAAAAAGAGTAGTATGATAGAAGCAAGCCAAATACATCTTATCGAGATCACAGAATACTTTCCAAGAGCAAAGTCTATCTGACTGAGAAATTTTCTCACGATAAAGTATATCAGAAGCCACATATATGGGACTTCTAAAATGAGATTCCACAAAACTGAAGAAAATATGATCAGTTCTGTATTAATGTGAAAAAGAAAATCTGATGTCTGAAATTAATTCTGACTCTTTTCCATTGTCCTGACATCTTATTAAGTAGCACATAAGGGGTAAGCTATGCAACTTATGCACTATATGCATTTGTAGTGAGAGAGGAAATCATACTGAAAAGCCTGAATTTGTTCCTCTAGGTTCCTATATCTTTCACAAGAGAATTTGTGACTCTGTATTTGGGATTCAGTGAACAGACTTCCCTCTGCCTGGGGCTCCGTGTGCTTGTCATGTTCTGATCAAACCTAGTTTGCTCAGATTGCAAAGGATAAAGTCACCTATATTCTATATAATTGTCTACCCACTGTGTAGAACATTTCCTCAAGAGCTGGGAGCCTCAGGTTTTAATGCTCTTTTGCCTAAATGTGTCTGGGGAGTCAACATCCGTGTGCTGGAAGACTTCCCTGGAAGCTAGRCTAAGAAAGGTTTGGGAAATACATCTGTCAACCAGCTGTTGCTAACCCAAATCCCAAACTGACTCCATGTTAGTTCAGATTAATTGCCAGGCTCTACATAACTACACATATCTCCTTTTTATGGAGGTGCCTGGGCTCATGCAAGAGGAAGAATTTGAGAAAAACTTCTTTACAGGCATTTTATTTGCTGGCTCAAGAATCTAGAGAAATAAGTATTAACACTGATATGACTACATATGAACTTACGCTCCATCATTGTGTGTAGAATTAATTGTTTCATGCTACTTTTTTAAGCATTCCAAGATGGAGTGTCTCAACCCTAGTGTCTCTGCTAAATGTCTGTGCTCTTGCACATTGAACATAATAGACAATCATAAAAAAAAAAAGTATCTGCATCATTCAGTTTATAGGTAAGACATTCAGAATAACACAAAATTCACCGTATGTGTCTCTAAAATAAAATAGCCTTACATATTTTCATTAAATACCATTTCTAGTGTGTCATTAGGGCTCTGGGCATCTGAAATAATTTATAAGTAGTCTTAATGCAGTGAACTAAATCGTATTGTCTTGTCGGTCAACAAAAAGGCAGTTATGCCTTTTGGCTACTATTAGGATCGATGTGTGATTTGTACTTCATTTTAATTACTAATAAATTACTATAAGCCTACTAGAGCATATGTAATTAGCATTCTTCTGATTGATTTGCCACCAAGAAATGACCCTGATTATGTTGTTAATAATCAGTTTACTCTTAATTGGCTTTTTTTTTCATTAAAGCATAAAGAGCTAGTGTGGTTGGTTATCCTTGGCTGGCTGCCAGATGCCCACCTAGCCGCTCTGTCACTCCCCTCCTCAACAGGACAGGGGGAGAAAATAAGATTAAAAAGCTTGTGTGTTGAGATAAAGACAGGGAGGTTGTTTACCAATTACCATCACAGGCAAAACAGGCTCGACTTGGGGAAATTAATTTAATTTATTGCCCATTAAAAATAGAGTAGGATGGTGAGAAACAAAGACAAAACTGAAAACACCTTTCCTCCACCCCTCCCTTCCTCCCAGGCTCAGCTTCACTCCTGACTCCTYTACCTCCTCCCCCAGGTGGTGCAGGGGGATGGGGAATGGGGGTTGCAGTCAATTCATAACACTTCCTCTCTGCCACTGCCTCCTCACACTTTCCCCCTGCTCCAGCACGGATTCTCTCCCACAGGATATAGCCCTTCACAAACTTCTCCAGTGTGTGCAATTCCCACCAGCTGCAGTTCTTCAAGAACTACTCCAGCATGAGTCCTTTTCATGGGGTATAGTCATATAGTCCATAGGAATGGACTGCTCCAGCATGGTCCCCCATGGGCTGCAGTTCCCACCAGGAGACTTGTTCCTGTGTGGGCTCCTCTCCATGGGCCACAGTTCCTGCCAGAAAACTTGCTCCTGCATGGGCTGTCCACAGGCTGCAGCTTCCTTCAGGGCATATCTACCTGCTCGAGCATGGGGTCCTCCAGAGGCTGCAGTATGGATATCTGCTTCACTGTGGTCCTCCATGGGCTGTGGTGGGGGCAAGCTGCTCACCATGGTCTTCTCTGTGGGCTGCAGGGGAAGCTCTGCTCTGGTGCCTGGAGCACCTCCTTCCCCTCCTTTTCCAGTCTTGGTGTCTGCAGGGCTGTTTCTCTCACATTTTCTCACTCTGCTCTCACAGTTGATATTGTGCAATGTTTTTTTACCCTTTCTTAAATATGTTTTCACAAAGGCACCAGCAGCTTGGCTGATGGGCTCAGATTTGTACAGCGGTGGGCGCATTTTGGAGCTGGCTGGAACTGGCTGTGTCTGTCACGGAGGCAGCCCCTGGCCTCTTCTCACAGAGGTCACCCTTGCAGCTCACCCCACCGAAAACCTTGCCAAGTAAACCCAATACAGCTATACATACCGACCAAGGAATAAAAGTATCTATAGCTGCATTATAGTAACAACATTTTTTTCTAGCCATGGTCATCTTTGATTTGTTTTCAAAATCTGATTAATCAGTCAAATTGAGAGATTTGACCTCAAGGCTTATTACTAAGTTCTTCTTCCAGTGAATGGTAATCAAAGCACAAGGGGCATTATGGCAAGGATATTACATTTAAAGAGAGTTGGTGAATATGAAACAAATATGACGTTATTTGGTTTTGATATTAAATAGAGAGATGGGCATTGTTTAACAAAGACATTTTATGTATTCTAGTGTGGGAGTGTGGTTGTAATGAGATGTATGTATTCAATGGACACATGACAATGAAAAAATGGTTCACTTCACACAGAAGGAAAAATAAAACAGAAAATATTTTAATAAAAAGCCAGAGCCTTGACATGGCTATAGATAATCTGTAAGGATTCAAAAATGATGATGCAAAAATGCTTTCTGTAGCTGTATTTTTGGCTACTGAGAAGTGCTTTGAAAATAAAATAAAATATTCCCTGGCCCCAAATGTTCATTATTAGTCTTCATATCTTCCTAGAGAAATAATCATCTTAATTTGAATGTCAAATTGCAGATTATGAACACAGAAAGATACAAGGAACAAATGTTAATAAATAAACCTACTTTTTTTACAATTCATTCACAAAATTCATATTTTGTGCAATATATTAACAAGTTTGCAGAGTACAACCTACCAGTGAATGATCATAGCCTCAGTAACTGTTTTTTTGCTGCGTAAGGCTCACTGAGCCACATGCTGAGTGCACTTAACCCAGAGTGAAGTTCTCAGGGAGCTTTAAGTACTTAACCCTTCACTAAGTACTTAATCAGTGCAGAACAACTGCAGTGCCAAGCTGGCACTACTTTTTCCTTCATCTCCCTTCAAAATCAAATGCTGGTCTGTCAGCACTCTCAGCAGACTTCTAATCTATCTGCATTAATTATGTCTCTGTTCAGTCCTTTCAGCATTGTTCTTGACCTCTTCTCCCTTTCCTCTTATGATATGGTATGATGGGACCTCAATTTGTCCAGGACCTTACAGTAAAACTGCTCTCTTTGCCTGCCTTTTTTAAAAACAATTGATCAATAGACCCAAAATGCTTTAGTCTCTGCACCTATGTTGCAGTACCCCTCCTTGCTGCCCCTCTTGCTGGTTGCTTCTGAAGTTTCTCCAAAGATGACCATTCACAGTTGTTTTCCGGGAAAGAAGTGACCTCCTGCTCCCATCAGAGTGGAGTAGTGCCATAAAGTAAACTGTAGACAAACAAATCAAACAGTTCTACCATCTATCACAGAGGATGACTGACTCTTCTCTTTTTTTTCTTCTATACCCTTGGTTCTTTGTCCCATTCTCTTACTTCAGAGTTCATCCACATGGTCACATCACTCATACTGCTTTCTCTATCCCTCTGGGGAATATGTACTAGAATATTCATGACCCACTTCATTTCTCCACTGAATTCTTATGTTTTTAATTCTAGCTTTTATTTCTATACTTTCTCTCCTTCAAGTCATCCTCATTCCCCTCACCCAGTATCCATCCCCATGAACTAGCTAATTTCCTCTGAGAAAAAAAATTAAGTAATATTATGTGACCTCACCTTCCCTTCTCTCCTTCCCTCCGCTTTCCACTTTCTTTATTTCCCTGTCACTTAAGCAGTTTCTCAAAATCTCTTTTTCTCTAACATGCACAAGGGCTCTATAGGGACTGTTTTCTAACATAAAGCAATAAAATGTATTTGTAAGGCTACCACRCTGAGGATTTTAACCCCATTATGTATGTATGAATTCTTTCCACAGTTGATTTGACTTTGGGATTAGTGTCTCAATAAATCTTTGCAGAACACTGAATCATTTTTCATTTTTTAATAGCAGGTGGGAAAGCAGATTGTTTGAAGTTAAAGGGTTTTACTCTTCATGTTCAGCATCGTAACAAAACCAAGAATGGGACAAGTTACTCCACCTCATCAGCTTTTCACTATTTCATGCTGATATTAGTGATTTCAGCAGTGCTCAACAAAATGATTGATTAGCAACAAAATATTCATGCTCTTTATAAATAACAAACAAAAAAAAAAAGTATGATTTTCACAACTGTTTTGTCTATTCAGGATTTTCTAGGCATGTAAATCAGATAGGAAAGATTAACTTGTCTGAACATAGATGTGGCATTTCAAAATGGTCTAGGCTATCGTGTGACATCTGCTGGCATATGCAAAACAGTCTTCATGGGAGACCTGTGCCCTTCTGAAGCTGCAGCTGCAGCGCTGGCAAGATATTCAACAGAGCCTAAAAAAACGCTAGATGCGTTTAGACAGCTGAAAGCTGCTTAGCTTTATTTCAAGTTATTTCTTCAGTTAAGRTCTTTGATGATTTTGTTGCTATATTAAAGCCAAAGTACACTGACTTAAGTACATGCTTATGCTTAAGATGTGATTACAGCAACATACATATGCTAAGAACAGAAGGAGAAACAATAAATTGGAGTTAACTACAAGAAATCTGTGCTTACACTTAAGATTTCTTTTCCAAGCCAGAAGAGGCTGATTGAATTTCTTGAAGTTACAGCATAGAAAGGAGAAAAAATATGATTAAATGTCAGTTCAAGGTGCTCCAAGTCCTTCATCAGCATTGTTCTTTATCTGACAGAATCTCCCTCTGCCCCAATTTCTTTCCCAATAGTGATTTCCTTCTGGCTTGTTGGAATCAAATTCTCATCTAGCCTGTGATGCCTCTATGTTTCTGATGACATTTTTCATTACCATAATGGACATCCRTTTTGGGATTATATGCTGGACATATGTATTTGCCCACAAAACATGTGCTGAAGTATTCTGCTACTGACATATATTTAATTCTGATCACTCTAATTCTCTTTCCAGTTTTATGCTGCCAATTTAATTTTTTACGACATGTAGTTTGATTGTAGATAATAATATGAGTTTGACTATATTTGTCCCTTACTCTGTGTTGAAATTAGCATTATCTTCCCACAATTTATGGCCTAGGGATCTTTTCTGGCCAACATTTTTTTTGAAACATCAATAAGAATCTCAACAATTTAGCTTAAATTATTATGCAAGGTAATAATTTTCTTTCCTTGTGTGTCTCTCTCCCTTCTCCCCATTTGTGACTCTCTTCCTTCTCCCCATTCCACTGACCCAATTTCCAATTTTAAAGACCTCAGGACACTTTTCATACCCAGTATATATCCAAACTGTTCTGTAAATCCTGCTAAGTCCTTTGTTTCAGGAACTACTTGGGTTTAATTAGCTTAATCATATTTTGAGTGAGAACTAATGCTTGTTAATTTATAAATTTTACACCTTTTGAGTACAACTATGATCTTGTGAATGCCCATGAAATTAAAAGGTATGAAATGCAACACTATTCACATAATGATTTTTGCATTTGAAATAAAAATTTGGAAAAGAGCAATCACAGTGCTTCAGAGCTTTTATCTACTTCTCTTTCTGTGTCCACACTCTAGCAGTATATCCCTACCTCATAGCTGTTATTTCAACCCATTCATTTACTTATGTAATATAAAATCCTTCTGCCCATGATTATCTATATTTTAAACCCTTGTATTCTTATATGATTGGGTAAATTGGCTTATTCTTTCTTATGGGATCTGGATTTTTATGCTTCTTTCCCTTTTTGGTGTTCTAGGGTTGCAGTTTGCCTGCTGGCCAATGTTAAGATTGACTACTCAAAATAATTTATTTCTTCCATCAAACAGGAACTCATCCAACAATCTTTATCACAGACTCAGAAAAAAAATTGACTTTATCACTTAAGTTTTTTATTCAAATCTCCAAAATCCAAGCCATTGCTCTCTCTATATATGTTTAAACTGCATCTTTAATTTTCCTACTGCTTGTTGTTGTCTATGAGGAATTGTTTTGCACCAGGAGGCCCTGGTTCATTATGATTCCTATAAGAAAGGCACTTGGATTCCATAAAGTATTTTTTAAAATGTCATTTATTAACTTTGTTAACACTATAATTAATATAGTTATTATATATTATAACCATAGTTATCAGTTATAGTTAATGTTATAAAGAAAGAGAGGACGATAGAGGTAGTCTTATGTCCCTTCAGATGCTGGGAAGCCCAAGTTGTGAGGTGTTGAATGGACCTCTGATCAAGGTGTTACGTGCTGTGCAGATCTCATCCATGGAAAAGTTATCCCATCTCAGTCTTTTGAGCTCTTACAAGATTTTCTTAAAAGAAAACATAATTTCTACTGTGAAACAGAAAAGATGTTCATGTGAGAATTTGTTGCCACACTTTTAGATAAAGGCAAGGTCATGCAGGTGACGTAGTTGCCAGAAAGGAGTGGGAGTTGCCTACAGGCTCCTCTGTTCCCGTGGGTGGGCTAAGTTTATCCTGCAGCCAAGGGATATGCACAGCACAGCGCCAGCCTGATGACACAGCTATACATGTAGCACAGCACAGGCAGGTGCCTACTCAGATTAATGGTTTTCTGGGTCATTAGCTCCTCAACATACACTGATCAGGTTCATTACAGGCATCTAGCATGTATTTTAATCAGTTATTTAATTCATTCATTTACTGTACATACTCAAATGCCAGTCATTATCAGTAACATATGTTCAGTCCATGCTATATATCTTTTGATGTCATACTTAAATGTTTCCTAATATACATATTCTTATCATACACTACTGTAGGTGTGTCTTGAAGGACTGCAGGCAGCCTACTTATTGCCTTAATAGCAAAGTACTAATCACTCGTGCTCCTAAGAACATCACTTCAGCTGCCTACATACCTACAACAGCTAAGCTTCCTGCACTCTCAATCTTAGCCTTATAACTATTTGCCTGAGAGTTGTATAGGTATTGTTGTGAATCACAGAACAGCAAAGCTTGATCTCTGTGCAAAGAATGTTCTTGTTACTGTAAAGTGTACGTTCAGTAGTGCCAGGAATTTTATCTTTCTTTTCCTAGTAAATACCTTCTTTGCTATTTATTAGTATATTCCTGATGCATGTACTGGTAGTCTAGATTTGTCTGTAGGTGAATTCATAGTGTATTTACTTTTTTACCTATTTTGGCAGTATTGAGCAGAGACTCTAAAGACCTGTCACAAGAGTTACAGCTTTCAGTTTCTGTACTTTGTGTGAAATTATTAGGGAGAAAGAGGGAAAGGTAGACATACATGTGTGAAGCTTCTGATGGCCTCTATAATGGCAGTGAGCATACCCATACATGCATGAAATAGGAGTATTGCCAAAGGTATTGCTAAAGGAAATAAAATGGTGTTTAACAAGGGTTTATTAAATTATAATAATAAAGCATATGAAAAGTCAGATTTGGATTCATGTTACTCTTCATGCTGACTGAAACCTGGTTTACAGTATATTAAAGTACCTTTGTATTTGCTACAACACCTAAGAGAGAAGGTACCATTCACATACTTTGCGAAAGAGTTGACTTACAATATCACCAGTCCAGCACAATGACAAAAGAATGYTAAATGGTTTTATTGCTTATCCTCCTGCTCAAGGGAATCTTAAAAAATGTTATTACAATTATACTATATTTCAGCATGTGTTCTACTGCAGGTATTGTCCATTCCATTTAGAAACTACTTACCTGTTTTTCAAAGACGCAATTCACACAGTCACAAAACTCAAATAGCACTGGATTTATCTCCTAGGAGCTCTTAATAAAATACAGTAATGATTAGTAATCAGTTGTACAGTGGATTGGAACGTTCCAACCAGGTCCCAAAGGCACCTATCACATTTGGCAAGAACCTGGCTATGAACACATGCTCACATAGTGGCTCAGCTGTAGCTGGGACTATTTCACAAGTAATACTTCACATTTATAATATTTATCCACAACCTCCATCCTTTTTTTGTAATTAATAATATTTAGGAGAATAGTTATCAAGTTTCTAGGCAATCCAAGTGTACTCAAAAGTCAGAAGAGCCTTTGTCAGGTGTTGACAAAGTTGAAGAAAGATAGGGACAAACAGTGGAAACAGCTTGGCAAGATGTTCTATTTYCAACCTAAATGCACAGCCAACTGACAGCAATAATTCTCTGTCCTTTCTCACTATCTCTGTGGTATCTTTACTTGTGTTCCTCATCTGACTAAGAGTTTTTGGCCCTTCTTCATAAAGTTTCTGATAATCTTGAAGTCTGGCTGTTTCTACCGAATACCTGCTGTGCTTTAATGTCATGGTGCAAGAAGCCATGAAAGCCATTTTACATGTAATCTTTACCTCTCATGGTACACTGTAGATGATAAAGTTCAAAGTAGTGAAAAGGAGGTTTTATACATATGGAATTCTGGCCCTAAATCTCTATGGTCCTCTCTGGCCCTAAAAGGAAAATAATCTGTTCTAGTGGTCAGGTGGTCCATCTTCTTGTATTGCAGATTACATGTTATTATGCCAAAATAGTCATAGTGGTAGTTTAAATTGCTCTTCTAGGTACACTGTAACTGGTATCAGTACTTTTTGAGAAATAACTACATTTCTATATAAATCAAGGCTTTTGATAATAATTGCTGAATGAAAGACAGCTGTGAATACAATGTGTCAACATGTACCACTACTACATGTATAAAGAGTGATTTTTTTTTTTAAACAGTAAGTTGGTGTTATTGACCTGTGTGACCTGCTGTATTTTTAGATACAAATATTAAATATATTATGTGAATACATTCTGTTTATGCATCAATAAAACAGGATGTTCTTTCTAAGCTAAGGTTTGGCTTGGGAAAATTGATGTATAACCACAGAAAAATAACTATTTTTCTTTAACTCAGGATAACGTGCAGTATCAGACAATCTCTGAGTTCTGCTTTTTGTACACATGTATTCATACTGAAGCAGATATGGCAGTAAACTTATTTTCCTTTTTCACTTTTAAATAGGAGAAAATTTTCCTTCCTTGAATGAATCAAAATGTATTACTCTGTGAGTAACGTGGATGCATATGAGAACTTATGGTGTCATTTTATTTGGTCTATTATGGAGCGATAACAGCCTTTAGAGACAGGGTCAAAGATTCTTTGAAACATTCTTCAATGCTTCATTCAGCTAGAGATGATCACTGATGTCTGAAGCTTTCTAATCAGTTCAAGAATTCTCGTATCCATAAAAGTTGTTCCAATATGAGGAACAAAACCAAGGGATCCATTTTTTTTTTTTTTTAAATGATTAAATGGTAACTATTTGCCTTCATTTTTCCCTGTTCTAGTTTTTAAATGAAACTGGCATTAAAAGGTGACTTTAAAAAAAAAGAGAGAGAGAGAAAAAAAAAAGTTATAAATTTCTTCTTTCAATAAAAACTAAATGTATTGTAATTTCTGTGGCTATGTTATTGGTTACGACTAATTAGTTGAAACTTGGCCAAAAAAATTCAATAGATGTTTTCTGGTTCTGAATTTTTCAACCATTCTTGCAGAAATATCTATTTAATGGAAAATCAGTACTATTTGCTATTTGTTCATGATTGGTTCTGTGTTATTCTATAATTTAGCATATTTCATTCACCCAGCCATGCAGAGGAAATAATACCCTGTGACAAGGATTGCCAGTGTCTCAACATAAGCAGTAAACAGTCCAAACAAACTGCTTATCATGAAGTCTATAACAGAAAAATAACAGATGTGCTAAAAGGAAATTGGGATTGACTGGCAAATAATTTACCAACCAAGAAAACAGCTGTATATCAGCTTGTTTTCTCTTACAAATAAGTCTTTTTAGTTCTCATTCAGTGAAATTTATTCATATATGGAGATTTAGCACAAGGCCTATTCACTACTTAAATCCCATATAATATATCAGCTTTTGCTGGTATATTTTGGGCTGAATTGCAGCCCTCTCTTGCTTAAACTGAATGGGTGATATTTCTAGCTGGATCGTGAACAGAATTTTGGAAAACTTTTAAGAAATTCTGTTCTAAAGATGTCTTGCTAGCTAGGTTTTGGTACATCTCACATATCTCCATTAAAATAGTGGCCTGTGAATCATGCTAAAATTATGATAACAAGCTAGGGACAGTTGGACAAGGTTCAGTGAGTTGCTGACTCCACCTGAAGCCACACATGCAGCCTTGCAGTATTGAAAACTTACCCTGAAGGCTGCCTCAGGATCGCCTTGAGCAAAACACTGTAGGCATATCCACTAGAGTGTTTAAACAAATGAAAGCTGAATTACCGTGTTCTGAGAGTCATTTGTCATCCTATAATCATTGATTAATACAGAACTTATGATGGCAAATAATAGCCTCCATGGTCCAAAACACAAATGAGTTTGAAATCTGTAACTTGAGATATTTTTTTTCTCTTCATCACACTAGGATGTCTCCCTGAAAAATGGCACACTTTCAAGAATTCCTGCTAGGACCGAAAAATACAGTAGATAACCTTTGAAGATTTAATAAACTGAAAGCAAAGGTAGAAAGTGTGTGTATATATGAGAATTTACAGCACTGAAAGCTGTTATAACAGAGAATTTATATTCTGATAATATGCAGAGAGAATAGTTTAGGTACTAAACAGTCTGTACTAACCCAGTTACTGTTCAGTCTCTTTTTTTTTTTTTGTCATATCAGAAATATATGATTCCATCTTTGAATGAATATAGCAAAAATGGAGATTGGCTTTTGAAATATTTATATTTTAACTTTGCAGCCAAAGTCCTTTCTAATGAAATCTTTTAGTTATTACCATTTGTCAAAGAATCTGAAGCAGAAACACTTCCCTTCCACAGGGAGGAGATGATATTAATTTCTATATTAGGGGTGGCATTAGACAAAAAGAATAGGTATTAGTTTTGGTTCACTAATGTTCTTTCCACCTCAATGTCATTTACTAACACCAGTCTCCCTTCAAGGGAGACGGTGCTAGTTTTTGGTACAGTTGAATGTAATTTAGTTTCTGTAATTCTTTCTGTTTAACATAAGTTCTTCTGGAATTCCCTTCTGTTTCCTTTCCCATCCTTCCATCTCTTTTCAATTCCTATTCCTTCTTTTCTTCAGACCAATTTTTTTCATTTGATTCTTTTGCCCTGCTTCTTGTTTTGTACTGAGAACTCAAGTATTCCTCCTTAGTCTTCATTCTTTGTTTTGATTCTTCACTTTACATGTTCCCTGACTCAGTTTTGGTGACAGTTTTCGTGACAACAGTATATGCAGTCTTACCATAACTTCATCTCTTTCTTTAATGTAGAGACTTGGCAGTTCTTCCGATTACTGGAAAAGTAGTCTTCATTAATCATTGCTGCCTCTCTGAGTTCAGTCATCACCACTACTTGTCTGTCCATTATATCTCTAACTTTAAATTTTGGCAACTTAACACAAAAACAACAAAACAAAACAAAAGCTTTCCTGTACCAGATTTCTCTAGAGGTTTTAGTCTAGGTGATGGTTCCAACTTTCACTGCAAAGTGAAATTTGAGTTACCATAGTAGACTGCACAAAAAAATATATAGTAGATTGCACAAAAAAAGTTATTTTTCTCACCTGAGTCTGGAATGTGACCTTTTGCTTGCTTATCCTTTGTCTTTGCTATGATAAAGCAAATGTCAGCTCAAAATCTAGTTCCCAAAAAAGAACAGATTCAAAGCATCTAAAACCAGTTCAATTCATACAAGCTAACAACACTAAGTATGTCCTATCAAAAGGGATTCTGTTTCAAAATCAGTCTAAAATGGACAACGGGTTTTATTTCACAACTGTTTTCCTTATTAGTTTTGAGATGGACTACGAGTTATCTGTTTGACTATCTGGGACCTGCAGCCTGCACATCAGTTACTGACTGACTTTTAATATATGATTTAATAATCCTTCAAGGGATGCCTAAGAATTCTGGTGAAGCATACCAAAAACAATCTCTATGACCTTATCTGTGTCCTTTATTTTAGCAGTCATGCATGGATAGATGCACTTCCAACACACTCTGATAACTAGAGAGGAAATAACAGACATACACTAGCTATTTTATCTAAAACTATTCTTTCTTGAAGTCAAAGAAATCATGTGATTGTGAGAACAAATAATTTCTATTATTTGATGATGCTTTTTAATGAAAAGTTAATCAATTTACATTTGGAAAAAAAAAATCTTCTACCATTTACATCACTTTTTTATCAAAAGGTAAACAATTTGCATTTGGCAGTTGGCTTACATGCAGCACATTCTAAAATTTAAAGAGTCCTAACTGTTTTGAAAACAGGATACATTTGGTGATTTAGTTCAGCCACAGAATTTTAAGCACATCAGGCATGGAAGTTGACACTTAAAGTAATCTAGCAGTGTATTCTTAGTTTTTCAGATATTTCTTCTTTTTCTATGTAGAAATGTTGTCACAGTTGACTTAGAATTTTCTGCACTTGGCATTCATTTCTAGAGTTATTTTAGATGATCTGGAGCTACTGCTTGACAGAGATAGCAACTGGTAAAGAAGCATTAATCACACACTTACAGGAGTGAYCTGACTATCCATACAGTGTACAGAGTACCCATGTTGCCTCTGTAAGGAAGTTCTAATGCTTCTGAGAACAAGATTAAAAATTGATACAGTGCAACTAACCTCATTTTTTCCTTCAGTAATGAGAAACAAGACAATGTCTTGCCATTATGATGCTTGAGTGACTTGGTATACTGTTTGAAGAAAGTGGCCTTTGGAAAGCTATTAATACTTTTTTTTTTACCCTAAATAAATAAATAAGTAGATAGATAAATAAAACAAAATTAAAAAGTGAAATTGATGCATTGGATTGATCAGTAGGCATTAGGATGGCAGATGCCAGAAATTGAAAAACACTGTTGGGCTCTATCTCTTTAGCAACACACAAACACTATGTGTTTCTTAAGTACACTGTGTACTCTAAGGAAGACTGGTGAATAAAATGGGTTGCTCAAAAAAGTAAGAAAGAATTTTGAAAGACTAGAAAACAATTCAATTTTATATAAAAATGGATTTTATCTGGAGTTTGCAAACATTGGAAAGAAATACAAATATCTGTCACTGCCAATTTGCCTTGCCCGTGTTAATAATTTGGAGAAAGATCCAGTCAGAACTCTAATATATGTGAGATTATACAGGTCTTGGTTATTAAAAAAAACAACAACCAAAACTAGAAAAGTGGATTAGTGAACATAAAAATGTGGGCTTCGGTGGGTGACTGGAGAAGCAGATCTTTTGTTATTGCTTATGTCATATGATTCTCAGCTCTGATGTTACTGATGTTACTTAGTTTCTCTGACCTGAAATTCTTCATTTTATATGTAGAAAATACTACTAATCAGCTTATACTTTGCATATAATAATGAATGACTGCTTGGGAAGTGCTTTAGGATAATCAAGTGAAGAAAAGATTGTGTACAGTAAACACAATTCTTACATAAAAGACTTTCTCTAGGATGACAGTACTTTAGAAGCTTGTCTGTGCTGTTAAATTAGGAGTTCCTTCTTTGTCTTTGATGAATTCAAAGTAATATGAGCCAAGAGAAATGTAAATTGGGCTCTGCTAGAAAAAAAGAGAAAAAAAAAAAATCAGTCTTTAGCTCCTCCCAGTCAATGAAAAGTCACTGATACAAAACCAAAGATTTTAATTTAAAAAGATAAGAGAAAATAAAGATATTAACTAAAATGAGAAAGAAAGTATCTAAAAGTGAAATGCACAGTTAAAGAGGAAAAAATTTAATTTGACCTAAACATTAAAAACTAACTTTTCAAAACATAGTGTCAGCATATGCAAGGTAGAATGTGTAATTTTCAGAATACAATTATTTGTTCATCTACTTTTTTGCATAACCAATGATGCATGCAATGGTAGAATATACAAAGGCAAAAAATTATTTGTGCCTAGGTATGCCAATTTAAATTACATTATTTATATACACACTGAAACAGTGTTTGACAAAGCAGTGTCTCCCCATTGGTAGGTACCAGTAAATGGTTTGGAAGTCTGATTAGAGAATGACTTTGACAAAAAAGATTTAAAGGACCTACCTGGACATGAATATGGTCAGATGCCTTTTTCTGATCCTGATCTTCTTTATTTTTAAATGGGTGTTACAGGTTACTTGGAAAGCTGGAACATTGTTCTATGCTTACCCTACTATACATCAATATGCAAATTCAATAACCACTTTGTTACAATTACTAAGCCTGATTTTCAGTTTATAAATACACATACAAAGCTAGCAATTGTTTCAAGAATCTTCCAGAAGTGCAATGTTTCTGTTTCAGGAAGACTATCTGGTGACTATACAGAGAAAAGAGAGAAAGCTTTTGTTACACATGCATGGTAATTACTGGTTCCTGGGCAATGAGTTCAGTGTGAAGCAATATGTATTTCTGAATTTCCTTCATCAAACTTCTAAAAAGCCTTAACAGATGTGTTTGTAATTAGCTGGAATTAGAGTGAGCAAAATAATACTAATGGAGGATGTAAATTATAATCTCTGTAAGTTCCTTTTAGTGCAGTTATATTGTTCAAGTCTACGTAGATGCTATGGTCTACAGCAGCAGTCTTACTGAAAATTAAGAAAATGTGCACCTTGAACATGTGCTAACACATCTTTTGTATCCTTGTGAAGTGTGTTGATATAAACTAAGTTATACTTCATATAACAATAGAAGTGACAAACAGCTTGTGGGGTGGGGTGGGGAGAAGGAATAGTTGTACTTTAACATTTTTAAGAGTGCTACTATTAATCAGAAAAAAGTGTCAGCTCTTCCATTTTTCTGAAAAGATGTGAAAACTGCTGGCTGGAAGTAACTGGGAACAGAAACGGTTTAAAATCTTTTACCTACTATATCACAGTTCCTGTTTCCAGGGAAAACACTTTCTTTATATCTGCTCACAACAGCTCCACCATTAGGAGACCAGCTGTCAGTGAGGTCGGATATTAAGGATGGGATCAGGGGTGAACTGAGGGAGAAATAAGAAAATAATTAACACCCAAAATGTGTATGATATTGGAAATAGTATCCTGTGTATATTTATGGAAAGAGGTGATTTTGGACTACTTTTATCCTAGCTTTCATCTTCAGGAGACTTTCTGTATGCTGGCTATCTTTGAAGTATGACACACTGTGTACTGTTGTAGAAAAATAAATAATATAAATATTAAAGCAAGATATGGCTCAGTTGGCTGAAGCATATACTGAAGAGTTCCCTTAGGCTGTTATGAAAACTGGCACAAACAGTATATTCAGGAGAACTGGATGAATTTAAGAAGGGTTTTATTTGGAGGCAATAGCTCATGTCCCTTTTTACTTGGGATTGTTATTCTTCATGCATCAATAATGAATGAACAGAAAAAGGAATAATGAAGGTGACTGAAATTCTTGCCAGCTCCTGGTGGTTTTTCATATCTTCARAATTCCTCCATACTGGCAACTGTACCAAAGCACTGAGATCAATCTTACAAGATGACGTTCCACAAAGTGGTATTTTGGAGATGTTATTATGTAGCCAAACATTTAATATTTGTCATTTATAAGTTATTCTTGGAAGTGTTGTGTTTCCAGGCATTAGAAACAAAGCTTTTGAAAAAAAGTCAGACTTCTTTTCATGTGAAAAATATAAAAACAGATATACACAGAGAGTAGAGGATAGGTGATATAGGGTGGGATAAGCTGGGAGATGTGGAAGGAGATAAAAATGGAGATAGAGAAACTATTCCCCTATCTCTTTCTGTTAAAAGTAGAGGAAAGCTCAGCTTCTGTCATACACTAGTTACTGTAATAGGAGCTCCCCCTTCCTGTTTTGATTTTTTTTGTTGCTTGTTTGTTTGTGTTTGGTTTTGGGGTTTTTTGTGTGTTTGTGGGTGGCTTGTTTTTTTTAAAAAAAAAGTTGATGACTACAACTGGGATGATTCCAGTGTTTAATGATATGGATGCTTTTCACTGTGATTTCCATATGGATGACTGAACTAGCTCCAGTTTGACTCTATACAGTCAAAGTAGCTTGGCTGCACCCTTCTGTGAAAGAAATTCATTCAGTTTCACAGTATGGTTTGGAATAATTTGGGGTATACTGATATTATCCTGAATAATATCAGTTAAGTAAATTAAAGTTGAGAAATTTAAATTAATTTACACTGTCTTATCATATGGGTCTCTTGTTCAGCATTTACCTATCCTTGAAATTTAAGGAATTTTTAACACATTAAACATTAAGTATACAGCCATAATTTCTATGTATTTTTTTTAATTTTGTCTTGAACTAATCCCTTCAATGGACTCTCACTTCTTCTGAACAACTCTGATGGCATTTTAACCACACAAGTGGGACAACTTTATATCAGGTCTCAAGACAGAACAAAACTTTGAGGGCAGAGGAGATATAAAGGAAGTATTTCTTCTTCACACAGCTTATGAGAAAATAATAATCATTTGTCAAAAGACAAATGTTTAAAGTTTGTATAAGTTCAGAAAGACCTGAACATATTGATAGAACAAAATCCATCAAAGACTTCTAGAAAGCAAAGTCATCAACTCTAGCTGATGTATGTACACTGCACCATAAACTGCTGGAGTCTTGGAAAGTATTCTGGGAAAGTATCGCTGTATGCTTTACTCATATTCATAACGACATATTCACTAATAGCTACACTGAAGACAGGATGCTGGACAATGCAGATACTCTTTTTGTCATTGCAAACTTTTATATATTCTTCTATGTTTATGTATGCTTTCTTATGACAAACTTACATATGTGCTTTGGACCATGTAAAGAAGAAGGAGCTTCTGCTGGAGACTGCTCGTAGTGAAAGAGCATGGATTACACAGGAGATATGTTTGGTGTCTGTCCCTTCTGTTCTAGGACCTCATACCCTATATAGATCTGATTAGTACACAGGCAAATTGTTTCTGGAATACATGGTTCTGGAACGAAGGACTGGAGCATCCTGTTGGTAGCATGGGATTTGCAGATGTCATAGTGATGGAGCATTGAAAATGAACCAGTATGCCTCTGAGGAGAAAAAACAAAACAAAACAAAACAAAAAACATGTGTTCCAAATATGAACATTTTGACTTACTARCCTATTCAAGATTAGAAGGTATTATAAATCACACTCTTCCTCCCTGGCAGGGAAAAGTCAGGAGACGACGACTGTGCTTTTCTACATTATGTACAACACTCTTTCAGGGATTTGTTCAGAAAATCATATGTACTTCCTTGATGATGATTTAGACAAATATCTCAAATTGACTAATAGGACATTAGGAAACTAATAGGAAACATTTTGGGCCTGTAATATAATACTGCAGATGCAAAACAGGACAAAGAAAGTACTTTTCACAAGAAAAAAAACAACTTTTTTTTTTTTCTTATTTAAAGTAATGATAGTTTTTTCTTCTTTTTTGATAAATATCAATATTATAGTGTCACTTAAAGAAGATAGGAAGGCTTGCATTTTCAACTTTCTTGGAAGTCTCATACTTCCTCTGTTACAGAATAGCCTCAACAAAAAGCCATCAGGGCCAAACATCTAGGGTATAACAAAGCCCTGTCTAGAATCCCTTCGATAAATGATCCAAAACTGAAAGCAAGTTCTGCTTTTTGACAAAACCCAGAGCATAATAGGCTCTAAAGAATAAAATAAGCTTGTGAACCTCACCCTACTCCCAAATATGTTGCAGCCTATAAGAATTACACAGGTCTCACAATGGAACATAAACCCCACAACTTTCTTGGAGTCTATACCTCATCACACTGAGTACTGAGACAGTATCTGTAAACCAGCTGTACTGCTGCTCACAGTGCTGTGTGTTACAGGCCCAGACTGGTCACTGAGGTAGTATTTATCCAGACAGAAAAGTTTCTTGAAATGAAGAAGCTGAATGTTTGACAGCTTGTACATGAATCTTGAACACAGAAAACGACAAATTATTTCTCAGCCATACCAAAATCAGGTGGAGAGACAGGGGYAGAGGTCCAAAGAAATATTTAAGAGCAAAACAGCCTGTCATATACATATCCTAACCTGAGTTATCAAGTTCCTGCATCAAGTCAATGGCATTGTGTTTTTTCGTGTATGGCACAGAATCTTAAAAGTATCCTGGTCATGTAGAAACATGAGTTCTGAACTGTTACTGTGACTTAAGTCAGGTCATTTTATTTCTGCAGTGTTAAATTGGGGTTTCAGAGAAAGACTAGATTTTTACACAGATGCACTTTATGGGAGGTTGGAATAGTTTTGTGCTTAATATATATGACTCATCTCTATTTTAACCTGGATTTAGGACAGGATAAGAAGTTGTGGAATTTAAATGGGAAAGTACATAGGGAAAGAAATAAAATAAATCAAGAACTTGATTGTTGGGTCACAGAAATTACAACAGAAGTCAGTGTTTACTTTATAGAAATTTACGCTAGAAGCAATGGAAGGAGTAGAATTAAATATATTTATCATGTATTTATCTCCACTGTGTCCAATCAAAAACAGTATATGATAATACCTGTCACATATCAGTTGGCTTCACACACTGGAATGAAGGCACAGATAAGTCTCCCTGTATTAGGCAAAAAAAAGAAATGTATTTTTGACCTGACTTGCCTAGGAAATGAGAACTGATCAGGGTAGTTGAAAAAGTCTTCTTACTGGTGCATCCGGGATAACTATCACCATAAGCATAGAAATGGTTTAAAGCTTATCCCAGAGAYCACGTGTATAGCATCTGTTTATGTGTCTTATTCATCACATTGCCTCAAGTGAGAAAGTTTATAGAGATACAGCTTTGCTCACAGAGTAAGATAAACACATTTTGCCTTCACTGTTTTCTCTAAGTCTTAGGTGCTTTGTAAATGTATTATGTAAAAGTCTTAATACTGTTGACAAAAGGTCAGTTTAATAGTCATTGTCTGTACTGGTGTGATAACGCTTGCTACAAATCTCATACTCCAACAGCTGCTGCTCAGATCAGTGAAGTGTGATTTGCAGAGGAACGCTGAACTTTGCTCTTAAGGGAGAGGAGAAACCAAGTGTTGTTATCTTGTAACCTCAGTGTTAAAAAGTAACAGGAAATAAGAAGCTCCAAAGATAGCTTTGCAACCCTTGTAAAAGTATTTTAAAAGTCCTAGTAATACTAGGTTTGTTTTAAAATAAACAAAGGCATAGAGATACAGTAAATGACTCAAAAAGTGCCTTCATAAATCACATACCCTGAATTTTCTCTCAGCACTGTTTCTCAAGACTGTGGATAATTGGGATAAAACCACCAGTCTTCTGTGAATACTGTACACTGCAGGGAGATTTATAAAGAACTTAACTGAGGGTAACCAATTCTTCATGCTTTGAACAAAATAATTTTCAGAATGTCCCAGTATTTTAAAACTGATGGAATGCCAAAGAGGTTACTTTTTGTAACTGAGCTTATTCAGACTGGTTTCATCTTTTTCTGAGGTGTTTGAAGCCATGTTTCCAGCACCTGTTCATTTGTAGCATGTGATTATGTTGATTCAATCACTTTTGAGCACATGAAGAAAATTATTGATAATTCACCAGCTGCTTTTTGAGAACAAATTTGATCTTTTAAAAGAGGAGAGGAAGAGATTGTACTTCAAGGTCCTTAAACTGTAGAACTGTATCAAGCTGTGAACATTTTGAATGGATGGTAAAACAATTAAAAATCCAAAACTGGAAATAGTATGGTATTGTTTCACTTGTGACAATATTACTAGGRAATCTTTCAAAAATAACACAAAAAAATGAAATTTCTACTAAGTCATAGTCTGTTTGAGAAGGATTGACTCTTCATTTTTTACATTACATGTTTCAAATGTTACCTGACTTACCTATTTGTTTTAATTTGGAATATATACTATGAAAAATAAATGAACGTGGTGAGGATAGTTGTTTAGAATATCTAATATCTCACCCACCTAGTCCTCAACTCTCACCTAGGTAAAACAGCTCAAAATCACAAGAGTAATAAGCGGCTACCATCTTCTGGCTTCAGATTTACTTTAGTGTCATGATAAGCTTGAAAATATTGTGTCCCAGCAGTCCCTCATGAGTGACCTYGAAAGAGACAATTGCTCTTATCACATACCTCTGGAAATTCGCAAAGAATTTCTGGCAATAAATAAACAATCAAGCATACACATATAAAGCTCAATGATGTTTCATATTGGGGTCTAGGTTTTGTAATACTCTGTAGTTAGATCATACTGTAAAAATTTAGCTACAGCGGCAGAAGAAACATTTTCTAAAATATAAATGAGTATGTAAACAAACAGATATAAACTAGCAGTCTTTTTTTTTCAGATATGAAGAAAGGAAGAGCTGTTTCTTTCAGGTTTCTGTATATAATAAGCTTTGAATAATGTCTTGTAATTATCAGCCATGCAGTGTAACAGGTACTAATTAACTTATCTTAATAGAAGCTTGAGTGAGATTCTAAGATTAAAGAAAGTTCAACAAAAATAATTTTGAAAAAAAAAAACCAAACCCAGAAGTCTATTTATAATGTTGTTATGACCAGACTGAACTCAAGGGGTCGTAGTGGTTTCGTGATTCCCTTGGGCTAAATTAAGGTGAAACGACACCAAACGATTGATTAAAACGCTTTATTTATGGTAGAAGCAACCTGAACTTGGAAGGCATAATGGTAGGTAACGTCGGTTCTATTAAAACATTTAGGAGAAGAGGAAAGAGAGACAAAGAAGAGGAAAGAGAGAGAAAGGAGACAGAGAGCTATCACCACCCTTGGATCCCGCGATGATGACACTCGCGGCGATCCCCCACTGGTGGGCGCGCACCAGCTTCTTGGAGGTGTGTCCTTTTATACTCTAGTTTCGCCTTTAGGTCGTGCCAGTCACGCCCCTTGAGGACTTATGTCACTCCTGATTCTCTGCGCAGGCGCCATTGTGGGGGTGGTCGCGAGGGGTCTTTCGGGCGGTCGTGAGCCCGCTYCTCAAAATAAACTCTGTATGACCTTTTGGCCATATATAGAACGTTGCTATGCCGGGCCAATCAGAACACGGGACTGCGCACCCTCCGGCACGCCCCCCGCGTCCTCCTGCCCCTGGTCCATCATTGCTATGCAGAGCCCACTTTGCCACAATGTTTGAGACGTACATTAACTCTTTCAGTCTCTTACAAATGTCTATATCCTCTGAGGTGTCAATCCCTACACATTACTATACAGTCTAATCTGTTATTTATATGAGCTTTCCCTACATTGGGATTTGATTGTTAATGTACAAAGTACAGTATGATTCTTTGCCTTCTTTAAATCATCTTATTTTAAAGGGAAATTAGTTGGTAGCCAAACAGCTTGAATATCTTTTCTGCCTTGCAGCCCTCATACCTGTCCATGTTCAGAGGATGTTATCAGCAGCAGAGATTACTCATAGCTAAAGGCAGTAACTCCACCATTCAATAACTTCATGCTTGTATGACTAAAGGGATATGTGAATTTCCAAACTAACACATCCATGCTAAAAAACATCTTCTGTACTTCAAAACTTTTCTAAACGCCATGAGTATACAAAATAAACAATTCAAAGAATACAATATATATTTTTTATTCACATATTTTTACAAGGTGTTACACTGTCTTAGTGTGTGTACTGAAGAATATTAAATTAATGCTATCAAACAGCCATACCTAGAACAAAATAAAAGATGTTTTCCACTTGATTTTGGTACATTGACTTAGTTTGTTTCTCTGTGGACTAACCATTCAATAGGGCATGCGTAACACGTAGTAAAACAAGGAATTTTAGTAAGGAAACCAAACAAACCATAAGCATTTATGATCCTCAAGCACTTGCCAGGTTGGACAGCAGTTGATCAGGATTTTAAAAGATTTTAATTTTTTACTAGAATCAGAGGTCTTTACTAGTACCTAGTGACTTCAAACCGCTCAACAGGACAGTGAGCGACCTTCCAGTTAACCTCTGGAAATGTGCCATCTCACAATTTCTCAAAGGTACAGGTTCCACCCACCAAATGCTATGTATTTTAAATCAGCAGTAATGAACTTTCTGGTGAATAGCTAACTCCATTAAATGAGAAAGGATTAAATAAGAATGTATTCTTACAGAATTTTTTTATTAAACAGAATCTTGTCCCATATGGGGGTGAACTCTTGGAGTCTATAGGCTATTTATCCAACCACTCAACTACGTGGTTTATGACTAGGTAATACAGTGTGCATATACACATTTAGTATATATAATCAATATAACAACCCTGAGGATATTTTTGTCTATAATCACACACATACAAAAATGTTCCTACAATTTGGACTGATCCTGGAAACATTCCATATATTAAGTTGGCATTAATTGTCTTTCAAAGTGAGAGCTTTGTACTCAATCAACAACTGTGGCTAAACAGTCAGGCCTTTAGCAGATCTCAGTGTCTTTATTTTAATGAAAGCAAAAGAATTAGTAAGTATCTCTCACCGCATTTTCAAAAGCAACGTTTCTTACTATAAGCTCTGACAGACATCTTCCCTTTGGCAAAATCAGCTTCTTAGCTTAACTGAATTGAAAGAAAACCAGCAACAGTTCTGCAAAAAAATGTCTGACACATCTCCATTTTGAGGTACTAAATACCTCAAAATGAGATATTGAGATACCAGCAAACCTGCTGAACAGTCAGTCTACATATATAATTAGATGTTGAAGCCTGGTCTGCTGCAGCCACACTGGTTTTGTTGCACAGATGATTGATTTTTAAATTTTCTGGTTTCAGTTGTATTTCTGAAAATAAATTATTTGTTTAATTAAATAATGGAGATTACTTGAGCTTTGTATGTTGAGTGGTTCCAGAATAAGTCCTAACTTTATGGCCACAACGATTATTTTTTTGTAGCATTAGCCAGAAATATCTATTCTGAGACAAATGCAGATCCATTACATTCCCTAGTGGCCTTTATGGGAGTGGCCTTTATAGGTCTGCTCCTAGGAAAAGGAGTTCTAAATTCCAGTCCAGTTATCAGAAGAAAATTTTACCAGTCCTTAGTGTCCAGTGAAATAACTTCCAATACAGGAAATCTTAGTCTTGTTTAAGTCGGTGACTTGCTTCCTGTTGACATGAACAAGAAGACACTTCACTGTAAGCTGTTATATACTGTAAAACATTTTTTTTTTAAAATCACATTTTGAACATTTACATTCTTTGTCCCAGATTCCTTCTGCAGTTAATTACAAAGGTTTCATGCCAATATTTTTCTTTTTTCAAAGATTTACCACTTTAGAAAATATATGTCTTTTGCAACACACCTTTAGTAAAAGATCTCTGGAAATTCTTCTGAGGACTTTCTTCTCCTCTGCCAATCCCTGTGCTCTGTGATTATATCAAAGTATTACTTAAAAATAAGAAGAGTGTTTCTTTTTTATTTTTTTTTTTTTTTTTTTAAAGGTTTTGGGTTTTTTTCTGGGGTTTTCCCCCCCTCCTGTCTCTGCGTAGAAATGTTTCCATTGGTGAACTTTGTTTTGTAGGGTTACTAAATACTAGGAGTCATGCACGTATAAGTCCTAACATGTGTCTATAACCCACATCTTCCCTTTGAAGAACAGAAATTATACTTTTTCAAGAGTTGTTTTGTCCATAAGTTTTGTTTCTCCTCATGGTTGAAAACCACATTTACAAAATTATCACTTTGCCTAATTAAAAAGTAGATAAACTCTAAAATGAGGCCCACAGAATCTGGAAAAAAAAAACCTACTGGAAGAGAGAAAAAAAAAAGAAGCTATGTCTTGTGTATTTTGTACTGAGATTTTTGAATCTGCTATTTCTCTCACTGGCATCCATAAACTTTGCTCATGGGCTAACTACCCACAACACTATCACTACCAACTCACAGCAATGTAATCTACCAAAGCCTGCCAGATTAAATCAATTATCTAATTGCTACAGTCAGTTAAAAGTGAAATTAAATGGAATCTGGACATTAATAAAAAACTTTAATAAGACAAACTATCTCTTAATGATTCATGGTACTCTGATGAAAATATTTTTTTTTTTGCCCCCATTGGTGATCACATAACAGAAATTTTATCTCRTGAATTTAGAATTAATATTGATCTAATGTCTGATAAATTATTATAACACTTTTTATTAGAGCTAGTTCATTTGGTGAATATTTGAGCAATAATATACATAAAAAAGAGACTCAGAGATAAAAAATACTTGCTGTAAATATTTTCAATGCTTATTTAGAGATAATGACTGTTGAAGTCTTAGAATAAAAATTACTATATCTTCTGTCTTACAGGATTATTTAGGATGTTGAAAAAAATTACTTTTCTTTTAAATACAAATCCTAAACATGATGTTCCACGATACAGCTGAGAAGATCTGAGAGTTCACTGCTCCCAAGAATGGCAATTTCACTTTCCAATCCTCTGTGTTTGTTCCTTTCTTTATGATGATTACGGCACTCATTGACACAGGTCAGAATAGTAAACAGAAAAAGCCTTCCTAGCCAGAAACAACACGCAAAAAAGCCAGGAGGCCTGCATGGAGGAACAAGGAGCTCCTGGACAAACTCAAACATGAAAAGGAAGCCTACAGAGGGTGGCAGCAAGGACAGGTAGCCTGGGAGGAATACAGAGAAATTGTCCAAGAAGCCAGGGATCAGGTTAGGAAAGCTAAAGCCCTGATAGAATTAAATCTGGCCAGGGACATCAARGGCAACAAGAAVAGMTTCTACAGGTACGTCGGGGATAAAAGGAAGACTAGGGAAAATGTGGGCCCTCTCTGGAACAAAATGGGAGACCTGGTTACCTGGGATATGGAGAAGGCGGAGGTACTCAATGACTTTTTTGCCTCGGTCTTCACCAGTGACTGCTCAAGCCTTACTGCCCAAGCCGCAGAAGGCAAAGGCAGGGACTGGGAGAATGAAGAGCCGCCCACTGTAGGAGAAGAWCASGTTYGAGACCATCTAMGGARCCTGAASGTGCRCAAGTCCATGGGACCTGATGAGATCCATCTGTGGGTCCTGAAGGAACTGGCAGATGAAGTTGCTAAGCCACTATCCATCGTATTTGAGAAGTCGTGGCAGCCCGGTGAAGTTCCCACTGACTGGAAAAGGGGAAACATTGCACCCATTTCTAAAAAGGGGAAAAAAGGAAGACCTGGGGAACTACAGGCCAGTCARCCTCACCTCTGTGCCTGGCAAGATCATGGAACAGATCCTCCTGGAAGCTATGCTAAGGCACATGGAGGACAGGGAGGTGATTCKAGACAGSCAGCATGGCTTCACCAAGGGCAAGTCCTGCCTGACCAACCTAGTGGCCTTCTACAGTGGAGTGACTACATCAGTGGACATGGGAAGGGCTACAGATGTCATCTATCTGGACCTCTGTAAGGCCTTTCACACGGTCCCCCACAACATCCTTCTCCCTAAACTGGAGAGGTATGGATTTGATGGGTGGACTGTCCGGTGGGTGGGCAATTGGTTGGATGGTCACATCCAGAGGGTAGTGGTCAATGGCTCAATGTCCAGATGGAGGTTGGTGACAAGTGGTGTCCCGCAGGGGTCCGTAYTGGGACCGGTACTGTTTAATATCTTCATCAATGACATAGTGGGATCGAGTGCACCCTCAGCAAGTTTGCAGATGACACCAAGCTGAGTGGTGTGGTTGACACGCCKGAGGGACGGGATGCCATCCAGAGGGTCCTGGACAAGCTGGAGAATTGGGGCCATATGAACCTCATGAGGTTCAACAAGGCCAAGTGCAGGGTCCTGCACCTGGGTCGGGGCAATCCCCTTTATCAATACAGGCTGGGGGATGAAGGGATTGAGAGCAGCCCTGCCGAGAAGGACTTGGGGGTACTGGTGGATGAAAAGCTGGACATGAGCCAGCAATGTGCGCTTGCAGCCCAGAAGGCCAACCGTATCCTGGGCTGCATCACAAGAAGCGTGGCCAGCAGGTBGAGGGAGGTGATTCTGCCCCTCTACTCTGCTCTGGTGAGGCCCCACCGGGAGTACTGCATCCAGCTCTGGAGCCCTCAGCACAAGAAAGACATGGACTTGTTGGAGCAGGTCCAGAGGAGGGCCACGAAAATGATCAGGGGGATGGAACAGCTCTCCTATGAAGAAAGGCTGAGAGAGTTGGAGTTGTTCAGCCTGGAGGAGAGAAGTCTTCGGGAAGACCTTACTGCAGCCTATCAGTACTTAAAGGGGGCTTATAAGAAAGATGGGGACAGACTTTTAGCAGGGCCTGTTGTGACAGGACAAGGGGGAATGGCTTTGAACTAAAAGAGGGTAGTTTTAGACTTGCTATAAGGAAGACGTTTTTTACGCTGATGGTGGTGAAACACTGGCACAGGTTGCCCAGAGAGGTGGTAGATGCCCCATCCCTGGAAACATTGAACGTCAGGTTGGGCGGGGCTCTGAGCAACCTGATCTGGTTGAAGATGTCCCTGSCCATGGCAGGGGRGTTGGACTAGATGACCTTTAAAGGTCCCTTCCAACCCAAACTATTCTRTGATTCTGTTCTATGAAATGTACCTGTTTTTTGCCAGCTGCCTGCTCTGATCCATACAGATGGAGGTTCAGAGATGATCCAGAGCCAGTGATTTTGAGAAGTTCCTTTTGATAATGCCAATTAATGCATTCATATTATCCAACTTCACCCCAACTAAAATCTTCATGGAGAGTTTCCATCACAATAGAAGAGAACTGGTTCAAATCAGCAGTCAAATCAGCATGTAAGATTTTTCTGACATGTCATTTTGTTTACTCTACTTTCTAGCCTCATTAATCTCTATGGTTAATGCTTAACAGGAAGAAGACATTTCCAAAGGTTCTGTCAAGCACTATGAAGATATGAAAGTTTTTCTAGTTTAGTAGGAATCCAGGTCTTGCAGAAACAGAAGCAGACAAATTATTTTAAATTACTCTACTTAAGGAGGGTAAAAAATTGAAGTCAGTTAAATAAAAGCTAACAGTCCAAAAAAGATGTTCTCTAGGACTTTTTTTAAGTATTATTTGAAACTTTTTTTTTTTTTAAGAAATCTATATTGCTGCTTCTATAGAATTCACGGAAAAGAATTAAGTCTTAAATGAAAAATTGGTCTTTGCCCAATATGTTTAGTCTCCTTTTTGTCTTTTAGAGTCAGAACACTCTTCACATTATCATGTTTGTATCTTCACAACTCAAGAAAACTCTTTTGTCTATTAATGACTGAAAGAAACCCATTTTAACATCTTCTTTTCCCATTAAGACTGTATTCTAAAAAGATGTGTGTCTTTCCTTAGACAATATATTTTAAGTTGTAAAAAATAAAACTATCTGAAACCTAATGAAAATATAGATTAAGTAAAGACACATACTTTGTTTTCTAGTGGATATTTAGCATTGATTTACCTATAATATGTTTGCTATTAAAATCTGTAATTAGCTTGTTTTCCTTACATGAATAAGAATGGACATTGTTTAACGTTGGCACTGTGGCTACTACTTACAGAAAACCCAACACAACACTATTCCACTCAATAACTTCAGTATTTTTAAACATCCATGTGTATGAAACTCTAAACTGAGCAATCCTGAACACTGGTCGCAGACATACAGTGATGTGMTTGCCTTACTCTCTGTAACTCTGCTAGTAAACTCCATCTAAACAGAGCAAGATATACCTGCTAAAATCTAAATTACTCTGTTTATTTAGGAAACTTTGTCCAGCTGCTTGGATCTACTTTTAACAGAGAATCAAGGAACAATTTTCTGAAAAGAATGCCTAGACTAAGGTAAGGAATAKGTGTGAGGCTGTTGTGGTTTAACCTGGCAGGCAGCCAAACACCACACAGCCGCTCGCTCACTCCCCCCTCCCCTCACTGGGA
Source organism: Phoebastria nigripes (assembly GCA_035582835.1). Taxonomy (NCBI): domain Eukaryota; kingdom Metazoa; phylum Chordata; class Aves; order Procellariiformes; family Diomedeidae; genus Phoebastria; species Phoebastria nigripes. The sequence continues at coordinate 244,810 of JAYKAV010000021.1, forward strand.
TGGGGGAGAGAAACGGAAAAAAAAG
>JAYKAV010000022.1:0-15506 GCA_035582835.1 Phoebastria nigripes
TTTTTTTTTTTTCCAGTAGATTTGAGAGGATGAAGTTTATGTTTCTGTTTTCAAGTGTTGCTTCCTCCATATGAGCAGGAAATCCTCCCTCCCTCCATATGTTTTTAAAATAGCTGACAGTGCCCCCAATTAATTGCATATCAAACTGAAGTTCTTTTTCCTGTCCTACATGACTGTCCTCCCCTCTTAAATAGTCCATCTGTTTTCTTATTCCCGATACAAATATTAAAAACATCCCCTACCTACCAAAACAAAAACTCCTCTGGGAAGATGAATGTAGACGTGGTGGCAGTAACTGATGTGGCAGTTACATCATTCATATATCGCTGGGATATCTTCAGATATTACCATCAGGAGACATCTGAGAACATAGATAAAATACATAGTTCTACATAGAAGTAGTATTGACTTATTCTTCGCCTTTTCCCTGCTGGATCACTTTTTGGCTGCACCTAAATGCCTCCAAACTAGTCAAGTCCTTTTCGTAGTTTAAATCCCTTCCAAAAATGTGTTTTAAAAAATCTACCTTCCCAAAGAATACAGCTTTCTGGATTGCTCCTCTGCATATATCACTATAACCTTTGTCCTCCCCTCTAACCTTTCCTCCTTTCTTTGCCTGTTAATGATTCACATTTATTGTGCTGTGTCCAAGCTCTGCCCAAATCTCGCTTCCTATCTCTCTATACCTTTTTTGGTTTGGTTTGGGTTGTTGGGGTTTTTTTATATACTCTGATTCCTCCTCCTGCGCTTGCATACTGGAATAGGAACCCAAACGAACAGGTAAGTCAGGGATGAAGGGTACGATACAGAACACACCTGAGAAAACAGCAGTGTAAACCACTCCATTTTTAGTCCTCAATGCAGGGTTTGTTGCAAATATATGTGAGGGGTCTTTGACTTTCTAATCGATGTGCCTGCTTTTACTGACTTCATCTATAACCTACTAGCGCTGTTATCAGGAAAGATGAGATGCTGTAATGAGACTGCATATATTTGTCAGTTCACTTCCTCCTCATTTAAAATTATTTGCAAAAGAGAAGGTGACAACAGATGAAAAGAGTAAACAAACTCCATCCCTGCATGCTGTGGAACCTCAGTCTCGTTTTATTTCTGGAGATGACAGGTGTGTTATCTATTCACCACTTTTCTAAATTCTCTCTGCTATAAAACTAAACAGACCCAGCTTTGCTTTGGAAAAAAAAAATCCAAACTGTACTAACATACCTTTTTAAAAAGAAAATGAATGTATTCCGAGATGAACAATTACTTTCCAGAACAAGTATATATTTTGGTGGGTCTCGGTGAACTGGATAACTACATATTTTAGTGTCCAGAAAGAATTGCAAGTACTGGAATGAGTTTTTAAAAAAACAGCCCTGTGTGGTTTGGTAAAGTTGACATAGCAGACTGGGGCTGGCAGATCAGGGTTCATCCTCAGCTCTGCCCTGGAACAGGTTTGTGACCTTTAACTGAGGCACCTGATCTCCGAGTGGCTCTTTTCCACTTGCAGCTGAGCTGCGCTTCCTCACAAGGGTGTTACGAAAGTACTAAAGGCTTTGGGATGTGCTGAAGATGTCCCAGTGCTTCAGTGGTGAAATACATGGGTCAGCTAAATCCTTCAGTTCATGTATTTACTTACGGGAGTCCTGAAGGCCCGAAACTCAGGAAAGACTGAGGCTGCCAGGTATGCAGTGTGATTAGTCTCCTTCAGCGAGTGTTATTAACAGCTTATCAATGCTCAGTGAATCAGTGCGAGCTAGTAGGCTGTTGTTAACTCGGTGAACGAGGCTTCTGACTGGCCAAAAAGACCGCGTTTCTTTTCCCACCTGCTCAAAGGTATAGTGACACAGGATGGGTCTTGGTTTTGTGGAAGCCATTACTGAAACACAGATTCAAGGTGCCGTATGAACTCACGCATGGGTAACCGCCTGCCCTGGATCCTGAGGGACGCCTTAGTGGAGCCCTACGTGGTCCCTGCCCTGCCTTCTGTCAGGAGCTACAAAAAGACCCCAGCCTCTCCTGCAGCACCCACGGTGCCAGCCAGGGAGGGCAGCCCACCGGGGACACCAGCCTCGCCGAGCGGGTCGCATCCCCCGGGCCCAGCCCCGCCCCGCCCCGCCCGCACCTGCGCCCGGCCCGGCCGCGGCAGCAGCGCGGGGACCGCCGCGCCGCCTCCATGTTGGGCGGTGGGGCCCGGGGCCGCCCGGTGGCCGCGCTCCCGCCTTCGCCCCCAGCTGCCGCAGCCCCGCGCCCCCGGCCCGCTCCGGCTCTGTCTCTCTCTGCCTGTGCCCTCTCGTCCCAGCGCTGCGCTGCGCTTCCCCCGCCGGTCGCCCCCGCAGCCTATGGCCCTGGAAGGCGCCGCTGCCGCCGCCTGTATTTCTGCTGTAGGTTCCCACATCCCTCTTTAAAAATTCCGCCTAAAAAGAGAAGACGATTTACCAAATCTTTCGGGCCGTTATCTCACGTGAGTACCGGTGCCGGGGGTCCCGGCGCCCCCGGCCTCCCCGCTGGGCCGGGGCTCCCGCCGCGGGGGAGGCGGCGGGTGGGAGGGAGGCGGCGACGCCCACCCCAAGCGCCGGAGCGGGCCGGGGCGTCCCTTGACACCGGCGGCGGGAGGGAGTGGAAGGAGCTCTCCCCTCCCCGGGGCCTGGGCAGGGGCAGGCCCTTGTTCCCCCCAGTGCAAGGAGGGGAAGGGGGAGCGGTGGCCGCGGCACCCGGGAAGGGCGGAGGGGTGCCCGGCGGGCAGCACCGCCGCCAGCCGCCGTGGCGGTGCCGGGAGGGGAGGGGGATGGGGCCGGTTCCTCCCGCTGCCCTTTCTCCGTTCGCCCGGCGGCGTGGGGCGAGACCGGCTGCCACCGGCAGCGGCAGATGGAGAGCGGCAGGATGAGTCAGAGCCGAGGCTCCCCCTCTCCCCAGCGCGCAGCGAGGCGCCGGGCGATGCGGGGCCGCCGCCCGGGGGGCGGGCGGGCGGGAGCCGGGGCCCCCCGCGCCCCGGAGGGCGGCGGTGGCGGCGGGCGGAGGGGGTCAGCGGCCGCCGCGCTAACATGGCGGACAGCCCTGCGTGTGAGAGGCGGCGAGGCGGGAGGGGGAGGCTGGGGACCGCGGCGAGGGCTGCGCCCGGGCCGCCGTTCCCCCTTCTCCCCCAACCCCGCAGGGCGCGGGAGGGCGGTGGGGCCGCCGGCTCCGCGGGGAGCGGGAGCTCGGCGGCCGCCCTAACATGGCGGATTCCTGCGGAGGGGGGCTGTGTGGTGTTTTCCCCCTCAGCAGCCGGGGCAGTGCCCCGCGGCGGGAGACCCGTGCCCGGCGGGCGTTGCTACCTCTCTCGGTGTGCCTCTTCCTGGGGAGCGGGCGAGGGGCGTCCTTGCCCGGACCCCTCGAGGAGCGGGGCTCCCGGGACCCCGACATGTCGTCCCCTCACCCTGTGGCAGCTGCCCGGGCTCGGGAGCACCGACTCCTGTGCAGGTCTCGGCGGATCCGTTCCCCTTGGGTGCACCCGCACGCAGGAAGCCCCCTCAGGCCCGGAGGGAGCAGCTTCGAGGCCAGCCTGGCTGGCGGGGAGGCAGAGAGGCTGGAGAAGTGCTGGTGGCACAGCCGCGGTGTCTCTGCTTGCCTGCTTCTCAGAGGCCATGTTGTGTGTCTGTAATCGTGGCTATCCATCCGGGCTCCCACTGTCACGCTCCTCTTTTCCCCCTCACCCAAGCTGCACCTGTGGGCACCTGCATGAGGCCTCACCCCGTCCCCCTCGGCATGGTGGACGGGGGGGGCATGCCAAGGAGCAGGGCGGCAGCATGAACTGTCAGGGCACTGCACAAGTTGTAAGGGCATTGCACAAGTGACACTTTCCGGGACCAGCGCTGGGATGACGAGGCAAATTGCGTTCGCACAGAGGGGTTGGGGGGTCCTCCAGGGTATGGAAAGTGCAGCCCTTCCCTCCTGTTAGCAGTCTCCTTCCTTTGCCAGGGGTGTTTGCTGGTCGTCTCAAGGACGCACATTTTCTCCCTCCCCTTGGTCAGTCTGTTAGTGTAGCAGTAGCGGGTTTGGTGCTGCCAGTCCTTCTGGAAGTCTCTTGGTTGAGCCTCAACCCCGTTGGCTTGGCTGCCTCTGCTGGTACTTGTGGTCCAGTCAGCCACTGCTGTACTGGTGGCTTTTGGAAAGTATGGTCCAGTCACTGCTCGGTTGCCAGCTGGGTGCTTGTGTAAAGCGCGTGTACCTGGATGTCAGGGTATCCTGAGTGTGCATGTGCTTGCTGCAGTGCCATTCCCTGTTTGGTGAGAGGTCAGCAGAGGTGCCTGTTACTGGTTGTAGGGGAGCTGGAAGTACGGTGTGGGAGCAGGGGGTTCTTGCGTGTGTGGTGCAAACGCAGGAACGTGGGGCAGCTGGCATGGCCAAGGAGGATGCTGTTACGGCTCATTACTAACAGCACTGCAGGTCTTTTCCAGTCGGCAGTCAGGGCTCATTCAGAGCCCAAGAAGATGCGTGTCTGTGCTGGGGGGATCCTGGTTGTGGTGAAGAGGGAAGTAAGTGAGCTTAAATCTTCTTTTGAGCCTTTCTGAAGTACATCTCCTGCAGTGCAAAATCCTGCACAGCCAACATGTGCCAGTAGGCAGGAGAAGCGCTGTGTTTCAGACCTCTGCAGCAGTCTCCGGTGACCGAGCAGGATTTGATTGTGTAGTCCCAGTCGAATATAGCTGCCCTGAATGAAAACACCGTGTGGTGTCCAATAAAGCGGGTTAGACCTGCCTACCCTCCCAGCTAGACGTGTGGCTGGGTCTCCTGTGTGGTGGTGGGTTGCGGGGGCGGGGGGGGAGTGCTGCCCCACTTCTGCTTCTGCTCTGGCTGCTGGATTTTTGGCTCTGAGAATACTGCACTTGCCCACTATTCTTCCCTGGATAAACGTGGGAGGCAGTGGTGCTGGGGGAGAGGTGGGGGTTGTGAATAATGGTGATGGTAGGAGGGGTTTGTTCCAGTCTGGACTGGTCCAGTCTAGTTCTTTCCTTCCTGTCACCGTATGAACAATGCTGCTGCCGCTGTGGCTGATGCTTGCGACAGGGCAGCCCCCTCCCCGTGTGCTTCAGGCTGTGGTGAGCTCCCTTCCCTGCCTGCTCTGCTGCCGTAGGCTGAGCCCCCTGCAGCCAGGCAGCCAGCCTGCTGCCCCCCATCCCTCCCGCCGGGCCTTAAGCTCTGGGGGAAGGTTGTTAAACACCAGAAAGAGGGGTCTTTACCAGACTTTGGGAGGGGGAGGGTGTTGTTCGGTGGTGAACAGCAATGGGAATGTTTCTCCCGTGGGGACAGTTTTACTGGAGGCAAGAGGCAGGCTTACCGCCTTTCAGTGCTGCAGCCTGCCCCCAGGCAAGCAAGCTCGTGCCTCTCGCTGCTCCCAGTGCTGGAAGGCTGGTGCAGGTGTGTGTTCACAGCAATGCTGGGCTGTATGGTCTGGAAATTATTCCATCTCTCCAATTAAAGGAGAGACAGAGTGCTCTGGAAGGGAGTTAAGACGGTCCCTTCCTGAAAGGGAGGCTTAATTGTGTAAGGGACTAATTTGGGTGTAATGGCAAATTTCAGTTCAAAATTCTGTTGATGTAGCACAGGAGCAAGAGTGCGGTTGACGGGAGAATTCCTCAGGGACCTGCACTCCCTTCAGGACCTGCTCTCCCCCAGGGACCGCCTTGCCACAAAGCCCTGGCCCTGATGTGGAGAAGGCCTATTGTAACAGAAGAATAGCTGGGTTTTTTTGTGGACCAGAGTAACTTTGGTGCCTCCAAGTCTGTCAGTTGGTGTAAATATGCAAGGTCATCCTATTGCTGGATTTTTAGGGTTTGGTTCATGTCTATTTTAGCTCAGGTCACTAAAGGGTCTCTTTTCAGAAGAGAGATGGAGTGGATCTTTTTTTTTTTTTTTTTTTCCTTTTTCTCCCCTCCCCCCAAAGAAAATGAATCAGTGCCTGGTTTTGTAGGCCTGCCTGTATCAGACATGGGGAGCTGAGGGGGCCGGTGAGCTGGAAAGGGCCTGGCCCCGACTGGCCTGCTGGTGCTCATAGGGCTTGCTGCGGTGATGGAGTTGTTCTGGCAAAACTATGCACTGCGGACAACGGGGGGGTTATTTTGTTCCTCAGATGAGAGTTACTATTCAAGTATTAAGTACAGCATTGCTGGTCGAGCTGCAGTCAAACTTGAGGCACCTGCTAGTAGATTATACTAACAGATGATATATAAATAACATGCATATAGGTGTCACTTGAGTATTAAAAGGCAAAGCTGCCTTGTCGATTATTCCCGCAACTCAGAGCTCTCTGTTCAGCAAAGAATGCTTTTATACCTACTTTAAGACCCTTAAACAATGAATGCTTCATTGTGGCTGGTCACATGTGCAACTTTTCTAAAACTGGTTTTGTCCATATGAGTTATGAACATGTAATAACACTTCTTCTGCTTTAAATGGTGGTCCTGCTCCACCACAGGACAGCAAACTAACTCTTTGTGCTCGTTAAAGCAGAGTAAAATTACTATGATTTGAAAGGCTCAGATCGTACCGTTTTCCTCTCTGGGTATTTAATATCGGCAAACCTGCGTAAAAGAGGGCAGTCGACTATTTTCTGTACATTTGTGTAGATCCTTCAGATAAATAATTCTCATTTAAAAGAAATTCTGAAGGGCCATTAGAGCTCAGTGCAGCTCAGAGGTGACTATTGCTACAGAAAATGATTTTTGGTTTTCATTCCAGCTCCACGGGAACTTTCACTGCACACTTCCTTCTTGGGTCATGTGAGAATCTTTATTGGAATAGTACTGCAGGTGGTATTTGTCTGAAGTGTGGCTTTTTAAGTTTTACACTAAAGGTCATGCGCTCTCCCTAGAAGCACCTGTTTTTAATGACTTGTTTTGCTGGGAAGGTAAACTTAATTCATGATCACTGGAAAATTTGTATGAGTTCTTGAGTATAATCAGAACAGCACTAGAAGTGGAGCTACTAGTTAATTTTACAGAAGGAAAGCGTTGCCAGCTTTTAAAACTGTTGTGTGCATACTAAATGAACTAAATGTTACTGACTTCTTGCTTTAGTGGAAGAAAGGTATAAGATTAAATACACTGCGTATACATTAATTCTGGCTGGCAAAATCCCTTAATATCTCAATTAATTTTGAAGTGCTGAGGTTTATTTTTAATATTATATGCTACAGAATGCTAATTTATATGGTAAAGCTGAAGAGATTGCTCTGTGGGGTTGCTGTGAAACAGTTACCCTCAAGTTGCATTCACTCTATTTGTAATTCAGTACTTTATAGAGTATACTAGTTTAGTTTTCTAATAGCAAGAATAAGTGGAAAAATATACTTCAGCAGTTTGCTTAACTGTAATGCGGTTGAAAAGATGATCATTTGGGTTAGGTGATTCCCAGAAGCCAGGTTTTTGTAGTCAGCACATGTAGTCTCATTTAAATAATGAGAGCAGCAAAGCTTTATTTTTACAATAGGTTGGTACGTTCCATGTTTCATGCCATAGACCACAGTGAATTTGTAGAAACTTTGTTGTATGTTGGGTTTACACATGACCAGTTCTGTACTGTATTTAATTCCATGAAAATGGCAGTTCCTTTGAGAAGGAATAACTTCTCAGCAGGGCTGGTTAATGTTTCCTTGACTGCTTTTTATGTTCATTGTACTGTTTTGTGTGATTGTTTTACCTTAATTTGAGTAAGGTAGCCTTGTACTTTAAAATCCTGCTTTGGTGTTGTGTGTAATAGACTTTAAGGGCCAGCTGAAGTGTTTCCTCATTCCTGAAGGCAAGCATAAGTTTCTTCTTACTGTCTTGCTCATCTCTGGATTTGTGTGTATAGTGTTCAGTTTCACTATATAAAGCACTATTTTTCACCCATGTGCTGTGTTCATTCACAGCAGAGGAAGAAAGAACATAGCAAGGGAATTCTAAAGTAGAAAGGAAGTGGGGAGGGGAAGAATCGCAGTGGTTACAGGGTTAAAAACACTTCTGGGAGGGTAGTCCAGTATTAAGGTGTACTACCCTAAAGCAGGATCATGTAGAGCTCTTTGCCTTTAGTTTTGAAAATCTTCCAGTTCAGACTATGAAAGATAAGTACAAACAAGCAGTTTCATGTGCCTCATTCATGTGTTTTAGCAGTTCTTCACACATCTGACTTGATCTGGCTCAGACTTTACCTTCACTCTCGAAAACTGGGCATTTTACATGATTATAAACTTTCATGGTGGGGTGTTGCAAGCCTCCTTAAAAGCACTACTGAAAAGGCATTTGTTACCTGTTTTAAGGTAAAGCTTTTATTTTGTTCTGGTTATGAAATTTATTTTTGTATGCATTTTCTCCCACAGGGCAAAATCTCTGATCAAGTTTACAACTATCCAGAGGGCTTAGGAGAAGTGCTTTATAGAGAACAGTTCGACTTCAACGCTGAGCCACCTTGGGAACCTAGCTGATGATAGTAGGGTTCCATCTCCTAACTTGTCCATGTAAGTCTCTTTCCCTTCTCTCTTCATCTGTATGCAGGAGGATAAGCACTTCCAAAGATACAAACAGCATGTATTGGCTTTTTGATAAGCAAGATAACTGTCTTGATGTAGATTATCAAAATTTGAAAATAGTGGTGTGCATATTATATGGGGCTTTCATTCAAGGGAGGACTATAGTTTTTACTCACCTAATACTTTTCTCAGCAGAGTTATCTGATGAATTTCTGAGAGACTTAAACACGTGTGAGTAAACTTTGTAAATAAAGTTACTTTTCTGAATTAGGGCTGTTGGCTGCAGAAATCCTAAAATAAACTGCTGTAACTTCAGTCTCTCAGTGGTAATTCTGAAGTCCTGAATTGGCATTGCATGACTGTTAACGTCAAATCATGATTTGCTGAGTACTGTGTGATTTCTTATGGTGTTTTATACTGAAATAGTTAAAATTTGCTATTGTAAACAGTAACTAATGCTGATCATGAAGGGTGTGCCTTCCCAAATGTCTGTCTCCATTATTTGCTAATTACTATCCACTTCCACAAATAGTTGTAGTTGAGCTACAGTAGAATGTGGAATTCTGTGTTGGATGGAAATGGTGTACCAATTATAAATGCCTTTACATTTTCAAGAGTCAAATAGTTATTAAAGAAAAACAAAACCCATGATAACTGAAAACAAATGAACGTGCATAGCTGATCTTAAGGAGCACAGAAAACTCTGGAATGTGTGTGGTTATCCTGTTCTGTTAACATAAAACAATAGTTTTATGGGGTTTTAACAATGGCCTTAAATGCATTTGTAATATCTGAGTTAAGCAGGTTTTATACAGTATTACGTTCTTCCTGTCTAGCTGAAGGCATTTTCGTTTGGCTTAGTACCTATAAATTATATAACACTTTTTAATGTAAAACTTGAGAATGAGAGTGGTTAAGTGCATCTGACTGAGCCAGGTACTTTTTAAAGAGTCTAAATGCCGGTTGTGTTAGTACGTCTCCTAATAAGGTACTTAAATGTAGATGACCCTGTTCTTTGAAAATGCTGCAGTAAGGGAGGCACAGGGTGAGCTTGGTTTATCATGATTTCTGGCTTTATCTCCAGAGGTTATGTTTTTTGTTTTGTTTGAAACTTACTGAATTAACCACATATATCTGCTTCTATGCAGATGACTGCTCTATTCAAGTGAATACAGTTAACACTGAAAATTCTCTATCACTGTTACTTTGTAGGTGTCACGTGATTTTTATAAGCAAAAGATCTGAGAAAATTGTTTCTCTTGTTCAGTTTCTGAGTTTTGGCTCACTCTTGTGTGCGGGTAGAACTCTTGCATGACGTTTTGCACTTCAACAGGAATAAAGTAAAGTAGTAAAAAGATAGGAAAGGCAGAAGAATTGTTAGGAGGAGGGAGTGAATAAAGTATAAAATCTTAAGGTACTATAAATGCCTTTTAGCTTCTAAAACTGTTCTGAAGTAATTTTGGCTTTGACCGAAGTTTTTCTCTTCGAGGAGAAGGCTGTTCTGGTACCTTCATGGAGATAATTCTTTCTCTAACTGGTAGACTGATGTGCTGTGGCAAACGGTGCAAGGTATAGCTTGTCCTAGAATGGAAATGCCACTGGATTTGCTGCATTTGTAGCTGAATGTTCAGATGATCTGTGTGCTTATTTTGAGCTTGGATCTATTATGTCTTCAGTAATAATACACTGTACACAAATATAAGTAGTTCAGTATTGAATGTAGTGGTGATGTAGGTAGCAGTAGTCTGCAAGTGTTTACCAGTAAATCTGTACCTGTTTTGGTGTGCTGAAGCACAGGTAATTGCCTCAAACACAGCTAAGATGTAAGTTAGCTTAGCTAATTGGTAGCTTGAGTCCTGTTCAACTTGCGAAGTGATTTAATGGAAAAAAGGTCAATTGAGCTTTTAAATATAATTATTAATATTATGTTCCAGTGGAACTCAAATAAAACTTCTGTCTGAAGGTGTACTTACATTCCCATTAAACTTGCTTCCTTTTTATAATTCTCTCCCTCCCACTCTTGTCCTTGTATTACACTGGCCAAGGAAGAACTTGGCATTTAGTTCTGTCTTGCTCTTCAAGCTCGGACTTCCTGAGCAGTCTGGCAACTGTGGTCTGAGGTCTTTGCTCCTTTGAAAATCTGTTCTATTTATTGCCACATCTGGTTGATTGGAAATGGGGGGAATTAGTGATGGAAATCTGATCTATTAACAAGCCCTGTCTATGCCAAGTGGAAGCAGTAGTTATCTGGACTGGCTAGCCTTTAAAGCTCTCTTGACTTTATCTAAACAGGACTGGGTGGCAATCAGGGAACAGGAGGGCTGGGGGGCAATGGGGAGGCCAAATACTAACATTGACTAAGCAAGTAAGAGGATAGGATAGGGAAGTAACTGCTTGCACTGTCATGAAAGAGAAGTGCTGGTATGGTACCACAGAAGTATACATGAACTTAGAAGAGTACTCATTTTTGTAAGCTTTGCCAGCTTATTGGCTTTGAATAATGTATTCAAATGTCAAGAAAACAGAAGGAGGTTCTTGAAAGCATGGTTCCTGTAGATGATGTCAGATGGGGCGTTATTTTTTATTATCTACTCCCTTTGCTTGCTTACTTCAGCAGAGATGCTCTTGTTACATTGCTCATTTAACTGTGTGGAATACTCCTGAGAGAATGGTAGGATGCAACTAACCGAAGCTGTACAGGTACTCTGCTATGACCCTCAGTGGATTTGTACTGAGAGACAACTTGGGTAATGCACAGTGTCCACTGCCATTGTAAATAAAGACACCTGCTTCAGCATTTCTGTCAGTTGGTTAGCGGCTGCATTCAGCTAACTGAATGATTAGGATATAAGTTGGTGAAATGGCATCTTGGAATATTTTTTAAAAAGATACTCCCATTATAAATAGGCATTTCCTGTACTGAAAGCAGAGGACTTGTGTTTCTACTTTTCTGGTATACCTGTTCTGTACTTAATTGTCAATGTTAGTGACAAAATGCTTTTACTTTTTTGATCTGTTAACCCTGAAGAACCAGTATTGTGAGGAATGCGAGATGAATCTATCTTACCTCTTTAACAATTATGCTGATGCAAAAATCATAATCTCACAAATATTTATTTTGCTTAGTAAGACATGTAGTTGAAAGGCATTATTGGGAGCCCATTCGGTTTGCAGAGACTTTGTTCTTTGCAGCGGAAGTTTTTAATGAAAGAACCAAACCTCGCGTGTTTGTTTTTGTTTGGGGTTTGTTTTTTTTTTCAGGCCAAACAATATGTAGTTCTGACAATGTAAAGAAAAAAAATTGAAAATGATGTGTTTTTTATGGATGCTTGCATATGACAAGCATGTGTTTAGTTAGTCACTTTTCAGAGCATTTTAATTTTCTTCTATTCCAGATGTCTGCATTAATTGCAGTGTTTAAATATGTAAACTTTTATCTTAAAGTTCTTCATCTGGGAAATCATTGTGTTAAACCCTAAAGAGCCTGAGGATGTAACGCTTACTTCAAAGAAAGCAATTGCATGCCTATGTAGAAGTCTCATACCACTTGACAGCTTATGTTTGCCCTAAAATATATGTCCTGGAGCATTGTGCAGACTAACATTTCAGGTGGTAGAATGGGTGGTGTTACCACGCTAAGTCTGTCAAATCATGACTTGCAGCAAGTCAGCACTTCCAGCAAGGACTGAATTCTGTATTGTAATGATTTCTGACTCTTCTCACAGACATAGAAGTCTTAAACCATCCTCTCGATTTCCTTCTGTGTGTATTCATTTGATCTTTCATGAATTTTATCATTGATTCTCCTCTACCCTCAGGAGGGGAGCCATTCAGAACAGAGTAAAGTTATAGGTCAATCCCAAATCCCACTGCAGGTATTAACCCCTTAAAGAAACATTTCTCAAGTATGCACTGGTTTGTGGTGGTGCTGTAGCAGTGCTGGTAGGAATTTCAGTTTTCTCTTTGTAGAATATTTTTCCTATCTTGTTCTCAACAAGACTGAAAAGATGTGATTTCTTTCTGGAGCAGGAGAAATTGGAGAGAAGAGGAATGGGCTGTGACTCTGAGGACAGAAGTTGGTAGGCTAATGTTAGCTTTTTTTTTACTAGATGAATCTTGCTAAATGAAAAAGCTTAGATGTCATGGACATGCTTAGAAAAAGCAATCGCTGTTTAGCAGCCTGGGAGAGGTTATATACCAGGTTGTTTATGGTTTTTTGCAAGCTATTTTATTAAGTCTGTACTAGCATGGATTCCTTTTCGTCCCTGCCTCTTGACCCTAAGATGCTTTTGGATGAATGAACTACAAGAGACAATGTCTGTTTTAGGAAATGACCTTCATCGAAGCTAACTTACCAGATAAGTGTTCTTTTCGTTGTTGTTGTTTTTGGGGAGTTTAATGGTAAAGAGGCCTCCTCCCTCCATGCTTTACTTAAACCAGTTCTCCCCCTCCTCCCCACAGGATCTCCCCAAAAGTAAAAGGGCAGCTTTTGGAAGAAAGTATTCTTCTACACCATCTCTGTCTAAAAGCTATAGACACCACAGTCATTAACTATGAAAAAACCTTTCTTTTAAGAGTACTACAAAATTACCTTAAATCTACTCCAGTGTAAGTCAGATGAACACCAAGACTCGAAGAAAAAAAGCTAGCTGTTGTTTAGATTGGGCTTCTTCATTTGAAATATGAGGCACAAGCAATTAGCCTGCAGAGTGTGTGTGTGTCTGGTGAATCTAAAAATCTATTCAGTGCTGTGACTGGTTCCACTGGGTGTACTGAGACCTCCCAGCAGGGTAGATTGGGGGTGTGCATTCATTCAGTGAGAGGGACTCTTGACTATCTGCATGCTTTAGAGTGTAGGACGTGGCTTGTAGTACGAAAAAGAAAAAAAAACTACCAAAACTTTAAAAGGTATGTAAGTAGTACCCTTGTATATACAGTAAATGCTTTAGTTTCGCCTTCAGGCTTTTTAACAGGTTTGTACAATATGTCAGGGAATTGTGAGCTTATGATCAGAAAAACAGAATTTGTCCAACTTGAATAAACAATAAAAAGAAGCTCAGATATGAGGCTTCTGCCAGTCCAGTCACTTCTCACATGCATTCCGTTGCAGGTACTTACAGTATTTACGGGTCAGATGCGAGTGGGGAGGGGAAGAGAGGAACTGGGATCATGGGAGCTCATCCTGTACAAAGTTACTGTGTCAAAATGTTGCCACTGAGTTTTGTTGAACTTTTTCTGAAGTCGTAGGACAGATTAGATGTGTCCTAAAAGATGTTATAGATTTAGATGCAGCACAAAATGATGCAGTGGTTTTTGAATGGTTGACAGATATGCTACATTTGAATAATCTGCTGAAAATGGAAATCACTTTGCTCTTGCATGTGTTCACCATGGTTGGTTTACTTATTCCTCTCTTTGGGTATTATTTTTCTTGCAAGAAGACAACAAAAGAGCTATTACTGTACAAGAAAAGTTTAATGTGTTTATTACACAACCAGCAAGTTCCTGAGGATGCATAAAGTACTTTAAAACTTAGTTAAACATTAGGCTGTTTAAGTCATAGTATAAAGAAATTATGCTAAAAGAATTAAACTCTGCTGTTAGCTTTTCTCTTCTTTTGATCTTCACATTTTGGATACTCCAGAACTATATAAAATTTTCAGTAAAATGCTGATGCCAGCTTTTCTTTCCAGGGGGAAAAAAAAACCTCAAACCAAACCCTTTTTGGTACTCTGTTCCTGGAAATCATGGATATTTTATGGAGGTGAACATGTTGAGGACTGTGCTAATCAGCTAGCAAATCAAGGATACTGATGAAGTACCTGTTCAGAGGGTGACAGTAGCTACATAAACATGACTATGGTGTTCATGTTTGTTTCACTGATTCTAAGTCAAACTGAGTTCACAAGCTTGTCTTTTTTTTTTTGTTTTGTTTGGTGGTGGGTTTTTTTAAGGAGTTTTAGGTGTTACTCACAAACTTAAACTGAGATGTGACTGACTGAAGTAATTTTTCCTGGTTATTATAGTGTCTACCACCTAGTCCTTGTTTTTATAATCGTAATTTACTTAAATCCTTACATCAGTGGGATAATTATCTTGCTTTTTCATGATTGTTTTGGATCTTCAGGATTCCCTTAAATAAGCATATATCTTACTGTATGTGTGAGACAAGTATGTTCTTACCCAACATACTTGTCTTTATCATTCAGCTTCTGAATATAACTGAAAATTCTCACTGCCACTGAGTTAAATTCACCTGGCAGTAAATACTTCTCTTAAGAGTGGCATGCTTGAGTTATGCAGAAAGCATACAAAACTCTGCTGGCTCTTTTCCCCAGCGTTGGGTGTAATGACAAGCAGGAGCAACTGCTGCTTAGTTGTCTTGATATTAGCTTGAGCAAAAATAGCTTTGTTCATATTAACAATGCTAACCAAACTTATGTTGCAAATTGTAGATTTTTTTTTTTTTGACTGTAGGGAGGTGGTGGAAGAAACATGAGGCAGAGTTAATACCATGGCCTTGTGACCATTTGAAACCAAAATTATCTTCTTAGCTTCTAGAGTCTTAGTGAAGTATTTTTTTACCTTCAGCGATAATGTTTCTGGTTTCTATCAACACTTAATTAGAAAAATAATTTTGTTATTTTAAAGCCAAGTACAGGTAGCTTTAGAAAACAACCTTTTTTTTTTATAAATACTATGCATCTTCTGTTGAGAGATTAAAAAAAGCCTTGGGTGTTCATGTAAAGAAGGAATCTAGTTAGCTGGCTGGTTTTGATCAGTCTTGTGTTAGTCATAAAGATGACAGTTGAAACAAAGTCTGGTCAGTCAGTTGCTGTAAACTAATAAACTGATTTTAAACAAGACCTACAATTCTAATGGATTGTTGTATTCATCAAGTAAGGCTGGTGAAGGTATATAATCAGCTGTTGGTAGTTTTCTGCTGTCTCCTGATTTTTACTTGAGGCTGTTTAATCCATATTCTGAGGCTGACTGTTTAATCCATATTCTGAGGCTG
>JAYKAV010000022.1:15531-31158 GCA_035582835.1 Phoebastria nigripes
CTGTTTAATCCATATTCTGAGGCTGACTGTTTAATCCATATTCTGAGGCTGTGTATATTTAACAATGTTTTCTGTCTTGGGACCTTGTTGATTCAGGTTGTCTTTTGGAAAACACTGCTTATAAACAACATCTAACTTGCAGTGAAGGTTGGAGGATAAACGAGATGCAAATAAAGCTAGGCTATAACTGTTACTTTCTTTTAATACCAGTTCCACTTGCTGAGATTAATTGTGATTTTTAAAACTACTTCTAGCTAGTGGCTTCTTTATGTTAACCTCTATCGAAGTGAAGATTTTTAAGTGTTGTAGGTAATCATATGAACAGAACAACAAAATAAATGTCTGGTAAATACAATGTGTGAAGGCAATGGTTGTAAATTAGCATCTAAACAAAACCCATAATGTTAACACAAATATGTGACTCTAACAAATATCAATCTAACATTTAATTAATAACCTAAAGTTTTCTTTATTGAATTCAGAAATGTTGTATTACAGACAGTCTTCCAGTTGCATACTTGAATACTAATGTCACTTAAGGTGCTATACTTAAGAATAGCTGAGCTGAGGTGTTTGTACAAGCATGCTATATTTGCAGTATTTTCATAGTTTGCATAAGCTTGACACAGATCAGTGTGCATACAGTCTGGGATGCTTTTCAAGACCAGCCTTGCATCAGTGGTTTCTTACTCTTCTTTAAGTTAGTATCACATTTAAAGGACGTAGCTTTTATTTTATTCTTGGCTTCAGTAGAATTGCACTATCCTTATCCCTGGCAAATGGAGGGTGGACAGAGTAAAAAAAAAAAAAGTTTTTGGAGAGAGAGGGAGTGTGTGTGTTACTGCTTGTAGTACATCAGATGTAGAAAGCTCTTTCTAATTTTTAAATAGTGGCATAGTATGCTTTGTGCCTCTTTTCCCATTGATTTATGTTTTCTTTGTACAGTTTGTTGCATAATTTAAGGACCCGGATATAAGGCTTGGAAGCCCATCCCTTGTGTTTCTTGGTTTATGACTGTCGGCTTTGTGGAATACGGCTGAGATGAAAGGATTTCTTGAGGATGCAAATTACTCCATTGGCCTGTTGGATGAAGGAGCAACTCTTGCAGATGTTATTGACAACTGTATTTATGAACATACTCATGTAAGTTTTATCAGTTTTCCAAATCTTCTGGTCTAGTTCTCTAAGTCTTCAAACTAGGTCAAGGTATTTAGCACTGATGAGCTGACAGCAAGAGAGGAACAGTCGGCTAAAACTCACCTTATAAAGTAGTTTCCTCTTCTAATTCTACTTCTTTGCTATTTGTTTGCCTCGGGCTGAATTCCGTTGGGGAAATTTGGGCAACAATTGTTACTTCCCTGAGTGCGGCTAGCAGGAAAAGTAGTTTTGCTGATGTAATTAAATACAGGCTCCCATCTCATTGTTGGAAGAGATTTTATTATCAATGGAGTTTAGACCAGGAACCTGAAATTGGGCAAGTGGATATCGCTGAGTTCGAAACTTTTTTTTTGCTCTTTCCTTAAAATTATGCCAAAGTTTAGACAGATATGTATACTGAGCCAATTTAAAGCCATGTTAAAAATTTGTGTGGTCAATCATGGTTGTATGGTTATACATTTTCCCATTACCCTTCTCTCCGTTGGAAACACGGGTATGAGCACATTGTGAGGTGCTACCTTTTTTTCTTTCAAGAAAATAAACTGGTCTAAAAGCTATTAAGGTTTAGCAATCTACTGGAAAGAAACTTAAATAATTCTGTGTATACAATAATAGTTCTATTGAATAAGGCTTCACTCACTTCTTAGGAGGCAGAAGGGTGTTGTAGCCTTTGTTTTATAGACAAGATTGTAGAAAGAAAGAGCTTTTTTAAAAAAAAAAAAAAGAAGTTTCATTAAGCAAATACTGTATCCTTAATATACCTATGAGTTGTTGACTTTTCCCTTGGTGTAGCAGAACTAATGTTCAAATGCAAGTGCTCAACTATAGTACAGCAGATAGCTAAATCCCATGGCCTTCTGAACTCAGGTGTAGGATTCCCAAATCCTGATTCCTAATATTCTTTTTCTGTCTAGCAAATAAATAGGTAAACTACTGGCAACATGTCATGTCTCCAACCACTGACTGGCTCACAGAGGATAGCTGCCTCCTGCTGCTTTCATTTACTCCTTTAGCTCAAGGGGTAGAGGCCTGTGCCATGGATCTAAAGCTCCAGATCCCATTCCTGCTGGTGACCCGTACAGGGGGTCAGTATGCTTCCACCCGATGGAATTTCTATTTGTGTTTTTTAAACAGAAATAAAGACATTGTATACAATAAGCCACAACATAGTTTCATATCTGCGAAAGTCAAGAGCTAGAATTAACATTTGATGTACAGTCATCGATCATATATTTTGTGATGATCTTTAATTGATATACAGTAGGCCATTCATTTACAGGAATTTTACTGAGTGCACATTATAAACAAATATAGAATGATCTGTTTGGATTTCAATCCACTACATCCACATCATGACTTGATATCGAGAAAGACTATGGTAACAGATGCACAAGGGGGACTGTTAACAGTTTCCAGAAAAGTGCCTGTGCATTTTCTTGAAGATTATGTACTTGACTCTGCAACCTTAACACACTGAGTTTAGTTCTTAAAATTCTGTTTGAACTTTGTGCTTCACAAGATGTGGAGAACAGTCTCAAAGTTGACTTCCTGAATTAAAATACTATCAAACAAATTTTCAGTAAAATGAGTTATTAGCTAGATGTTAAAATAATGGTAGTGCATTAGATTTTATTCCTTGTATAATAAGCTATCAATTATCTTGAGACTGTGGAAGCTTTCGTCCCAGTGGATTTTCTTCCTCCAAAAAGTTGCAGACTTCTGAAAATACAAAGTTGGAAGAGATTTGTAACCTATTCTGTATTTTTAGATAAAATCAGCATTTGGCATTTAAGTAATATCTCTTGTTCAGGAATCTCAGAATATTGTCTAAATAGCATTCATAATATCTCTGAAGTGGTAGGTATTCCCTTTGATTTCTATTATTTTTTAAACTAGTTCAAATTGCTAGTTGAAAGTAAAAACAAGAGGATTGTTCAAGGTCAAACCTAAACGTTAATAGCAGGATGAAAAAAAGTACATAATTCTTTAAGACTTTGTTTCATGGTTTATTTATGTTTTGACAGCAAACCCACAATTTCAGATGTTTTATTTTCCTATTTTTCCTTTTTTTAGACTGGAAAAAGAGCATTTTATGTTGGTGATCTTGGAAAGCTTGTAAAGAAGAACATACAATGGCAGAACGTGATGGCACCAATAAAACCATTTTATCCTGTAAGATGCAATTCTACTCCAGGTGTACTCGAAATTTTGGGAACCCTTGGCGTTGGATTTGCATGTTCCAGTAAAGTAAGTTTTTGTTTTCTGTGTATCTGTGTCTTATTTTCTTCCATCTGTCTGCTGTTTTAAAATCAGCTTTTTGGTATTAAGTGCCATGGTTACATATAATTTAAATTGTGAACTCCTGTGTAACTGGCTGTTGCAAATCTATACTTCCATGGTAGCAGTTAGTGGATAGTTTTCTCTTCAGTGTATTTGAGTCTTTAGTCCAGTACTAGAGCACATCTAATAAAAATGCAGTAAAGATTGTGCACTGAACTGTGTCAAACTCTGTTATGCTCCTGTTTTTCAGTCTGAAATGGCATTGGTACAAGACCTGGGCATTTCTCCTGAAAACATTATATATACAAATCCTTGCAAGCAAGCTTCTCAGATAAAGTATGCAGCGAAAGCTGGGATAAACATCATGACTTGTGACAATGATATTGAGCTGAAGAAAATTGCACGTAACCATCCAAATGCTAAGTAAGTGTCAGAATTCTGGTTTTGCTTTCTATGTGGTGGAAATTTAATTTTGCCTGTATTCTGGGTTGTTTGAGTTGCAACAAAGGTACATGGCTTCTTAATACAATTCACTTGTATCTATTTTTCTCTTCTCTGATGTCTCTCTCGAAGGTAGCTTTTTTGCAACTTTTTCCCTACTGGGTCTCAGCTTCCTAATATGATAGTAAGGCCCTTGTTTTAGGAGAAATCTTGCATTTTGATTTCATAGGGCAATCTTCATGTAAAGGTTTCAGTGATTAAACTTCAGAAGTCTGTCACCTCATCATCTGCAAGTACATCTTCCTCCTGCTCTGTTGTGGCTTCAGCATTTTCTTTCAGGGTATTCTGTTTGGATTATTAGTGGCTTCAGCTGAAGTCAGGGCTGAGACTATTGGCAAATGAGCATGTGCACTGGGTCCCATCTAGGGTTTGGGCATGCTCTGCATGTCTATTAAATACACCTACAGGTATTTCCCCACTATTAAAACAGTGAGAAATTTGACTCCGGTTCTATTTTTAGTCACTTCAGTATTGGCCCAGATGCTTTCTGTAGAGAAGTGATCAAAGCTGATGTTCTGGTTGCTAAATACAAGAATTTTATTGCTGCCAATGTATCATGGTCTCTTCTGGGCTGATTGGTGCTCATGTCATTAAGTGTCATATCACTCACATAGGAATAATTTGGCTGTGGGTCATACCTCTTAAGAAATTTGGAGTTGGAGCCTAAGTGAATGTTACAGTGCTTTCCAGTGATTAATGAGGTATAGCTTCCCACAAATGTCATCAGAGTGCACTGAGAAACTGAATTCCTGACATCTTTTACAAAGCCCTTGGTTCTAGACACTCCTTATTAAAGTGTCATGTCTTCTCCCAAAACTGTGGCCATAGTTGTAGAATTGGGAGGATTCTACTGAATTCAGTATCTCAAGACTCTGCTCATCCCAGCTGGTTATTCTTTTTTTCTTTTAAGACTACCTCGAGAGTTAATATTGCTGTTGCTAGTGATTACACTTCATCCTCGTGGAAGTCTGTCAGTACTTTGCATATGGGAGAGTACTTCCTGTGCAAAGAATGTTGTCTATGATAAATAATTTTGTGTGTAAAATCTTGGCCTTGACATACTCTATGCATTTGAAAGTCTTTGTAATGCTAAAGCTGTCTCTTATGTCATTAGTGTTTTACCAGTTATTAGTTTTTTTAGTGTGTTGTGGTTTTTTTTTGTTTGGGTGGTTGGTTGTGTGGGGGTTTTTTTGTTTGTTTGGGGTTTTTTGTTGTTGTTGTTTGGGGTTTTTTTTTGTTTTTTTAGTTTTTACATTGATTTATTTTCTTGAGTCTTAACAGCTTCTGTTAGAAGATGTTGTCTATCGTAACATCCACAGCAAGAGAGGTTAAGATGCAGATTTTTCTTGAGCCAGAGAAATTGTAAAGTGGGGAGACAGAATGAAGGAGTCTTGTGAGCTAGAGAAAAACAACATAACTTCTTTTCAAGGATCCCATAGTCTAATATTTGAAAAAGTTCCTGTTTACCAAGGACAAGAAACTCAATTTCTACAAAAGAACTGCAATTTGCCATCTAAATTTTCTAGAAACCTGATCTCCAGCTCTCCTACTGGGTAGATTTGGTTGCTTGTTTTATTAGAATTCTCTTATTCAGGTCATTAAAACGTTGATGCTGAAGTGACAACTATGAGTTTTCTTCTTTCTCTTCCTTGGCATAGTTTTAAAAAGTCAAGCCTTTATATAGCCTTGTTCTTCCTATGTGTGGTTGTTACAGCTAGGTTGTCTTTTTGTAGATGAAGTTAATTATGCTTTGGCTGAGGAAATCTTGCTTAGAAAGCTGTAATTCTCCTCATTTTCTGAATTCTTGTAACCTTCTGAACTGAACTCGGTAATGGGTGGGTCTCTTCTTATAATTGATGTTTCTGCCTTTGGAAGTCTTAATAACTTAAATGATGCAAATTTTTTTTTTTAAGAAAGAGGAGAAATGTCAGAAAGGAGTGCTTAGTCTTTCATTTCTTTATAACTCTGGATTTTTCCAGGCAAAGTTTAACTGCTAAGGTTGCTGGTGTCCTAAGAGCTCCAGTAGAGGCATGGTTGTTATAAGTATCAATGTTTCCGTAAAAATAAACAAAAAAAACCCAAACCCTACACACACATCATCATCCTCTAGCCCTGCTCTAACTGGCTGAAACCCAGGAAGAAGAATCCTACTAGATTTCTAGAAATCAGAATTATACCTTTTCAGTGGTTTGCACTAGAAAAATTTCTTGACTCACTTAAATGCTGCCATAACAATTCATCAGTAAAATTTAACACTGGATGTCTTTAAGAAATGGTTTTGTCTAATCTTAATGTGAGGTTACAAACCATAGTATTATGGATTTGAAATTTATTTACATTTTAAAGAGTTTAACTTTTGACAATTTTCTGTTTTTATCTAGCACTTTTTCCAAATGCTTTACAAAATGTTTGACTACAGATTTTTTGAACAGAATTGTCTGTGCTAGTGGAGAAGCATGAAATGCGAGGCTAGTCACAGTTTCTCAAGATGAAGTGGTATAAATTAAAATTAACAAGGATTGCTGGGCAACCTGTATGAGAACTTAGGATTTTTTTTTTTTTGCTCTTTACAAAATGCATTTTAAACACATCATGAGACATTTGGAAAGGGCTTTTAGAAGCCAAGGTAGCTGTTAGGACAACATGTATTTTGTAGTGGTTAGGCTAAGTTTTGTTTGTTGCATGTCTTGAAAAGAACTATTTCACTATGGGTGCAGAGGTTCTACCACTTGTTTCCACTCACCATCTTGGTTAACTGTAACATGCTCTGTGCAGCCTGTGTGTATGTCATGACACAACTTCTGTTTAGTGTACCACATGGCTAATTAATTTATCTTTATTGTGGTGGGGGGGAGGAGGAAGCCAGTGACTTTCTTAGTGGACAGCAGTTTGAATTTGTGAGTTTTGGGGGTATACCTCTAGAGGTTTTGATGAGAACATGCCTCTGCCGCTCAAGTGTTACTTTAAAGTAGAAAATTGTCGACACTGGCACTGCAGCTTGCCAGACATACCCGGAATGAGGCTTTGACTGGAGGGAGGAAGCTGTCTTGCTGTGTAAGACTGTAAGAGATGGTACTCATTGCCTCCCTGCTTTACAAGTGCCCTGGAAGAAGGGGCAGGGAATGGGCTGACACCCCCACCCCATCCCCAGTCCATGTGCTCAGCCAGGAGGGGAGGTGGAGGGATGTGGCCAGGGAGTGCTTTCAGTCTGTCAGCCTGGTGTCTCCAGATGCTGAGTTTAACCAAATCTGATAAGTGACTGACTGAAGGGGAATCTCCACACTCTCCTCTTGGCTAGAAAGGAGGACAGAGATGGGAAAAGCATATTACAATCTTAATGGTTTTATGAGGGAGTATACTTTATTAGAAGGTAACATTCTCTTCTATTACAGCACTCAACAGACTCTTGCTGCTACAAAAGAGTCTTAGTTGCTGCATTTCGAAATCCCTTGTCCTTGTTGGCTCCATGTTTTAGCCCCTAATTGCTAGTTTTTTCTCTATACAGGATTGTTTTTATTAGGTTCACTTGAATCATCCATCGATGGAGCTGGAGTACTGACAACATAATCAACACACTTCTGACAGTCTTCAGGCTTCACATGTGCTGATGATGTAAACCAACTGCCCCAATCATCTTCCCCTTCTCTTAGGCTCTTACTGCACATTGCCACAGAAGACATTACTGCTGATGAGGAGATGAATATGAAGTTTGGCACCACCCTGAAGAACTGTAGGCACCTCATGGAATGTGCTAAGGATTTGGGAGTCCAAATAGTTGGTGTCAAGTGAGTAACTTTATTGTTCTCTGCTGGCTAAGCAGATGTTCGTATGATGTACTCAAGACGTAGAATACAACAGAATTTTTTCCCCTTTTGGCACTATTTTACTGGTAAAAAAAAAAAAAAAAGCACACACCCAACAACTTTTGGATCATGAGTTTTTGCTTGCAAGCAAAGCACTAATATCCAAGCAAAAAATTGTATGAAACAAAGGAACTATTACAGACATCAAAGCAGTTTGATATAGAGTATCAGAAATCCTTCTGTCAGCATAAAAGCAAAGTTTAGAAGCCTTTCCTCTTTTCTAGCTGTGCTCTTGAACTTCCATGGTAACTTGATTTGTATTTTTCCAGCAATAAATAAGGTGCTAGTATAGCATGGGATAGCTTGGACAGACTTTGAACAAGATGAACATGGGGTTGGATTTTTGAAGAGTTAGGTCCCATGTCAGTCTTTGATCGTATCAAGACGTAATATTTAGATGAGTTTTTGACTTGCAGATGGCAGGAATGAATCCTAGTGTTCTGAGAGCTTCCAAATGATCTGTGGTATTTTAATTTGAAGTTTGACAAAGATGTTACTACATGGAAGAAAAATGCACGCACAAGTCTTCTGTCTACCTTCAGCTACTAATGTATCACATGCTCATGAATGTTTTAGGAAAGCAACCAAACAAGTAAAAGAGGGTGGGTCATCAAGATAGTAAAAAAGTATTTAAAATGGAAGCCAGATTTTGAGGATTTAAACCACAATTGTTTTGATGTAAATCTGTTTGAAATTGATGTTAAATTAAAGCATAAATGTACTATAATCATTACAATTGGTAAATGCGTTTAAAAAATAGATGATACTACTGAGGAAAATATACCTCTTATATAATGTCTAACTATAACAAAAATCACATGGCTTTTTCTTTATAAAAAGAAAAAATTTAAAAAATCCACATGTGGATTCATGCAAGTAAGTTTAAAAGTGACCTTTGCCTCAAAATGGCATTCCTTAAAGGAGTAGACTTGGAGTAGAGAGTGTTGTGGCTCAGATGGGTATGTGTATGGTCTGTCCAGAACCAGCAGACCATACTAGTCTTAAGGAAGCCCGTGGGAATGTTGGCGCTTGTTTTAGCACCTCAGTTACTACCAGTATTATGCTTAAACCTTTTGGACAAGAAACCAGAAGGGATTCAGGAGCTTGTGGAGGCATCAGTACTTCTCTGTTTCTGATGACCTGCTCACCAGCCTGTTCAGTCTTGCTGTGAAACTAGGACCTGGCCTGGGGAGAAGAGGCTTCAGAACAGGGTGGCAGTGGGACACACCTCTCCTCGCCCTCCCCCAGTGTTGGAGAGAGTAGATAGTGTGCACAGTACAGCCCTAGTTTTGGGAAGAAAACTGGATGGCCCAGGAGAAACGGTATGCAGGCAAGGCAGCACAAAGTAGGACAAGAGAGGGGAGACTGTATACAGGTACTGTGTTAGCATTGGCGCCCACTGAAGAAAAAATGTTAACCACTTTGATAGTGAAGACTGAAAGGTTCAGTAAATCTGTTATTTCTTAAAGATGAGAATATTGTAGGACATTCTTAGCATTAAAAGCAAGAGAGACCTCAAGTACAAGCCCAACAGAATAGAAGGCAATCATCTTCTGAGCTTGTTCTTGGCACAGTTATATTATCATGCAAGCTTGTCTTGAGCCACTTGGGAATGAATTACTTCTGTTGCTGCTTTAGATGGTGAAACAGTTTGCTTGGTCTGAAAGCTGCACAGTTCAGTGTATTAACTGTGTTCTTATTTCTTTCAGATTTCATGTTTCAGGCTCTTGCAAGGAACTGCAAACGTACATTCATGCTATATCTGATGCTCGGTGTGTGTTTGACATGGCTGTAAGTAGATATATACATACATACATACAATTGCTACAGTAGAGGATCCATCCTATTCTAATCATACTAACAAGCCAACTATGTTATTTCCAAAATATATCTATGTAGGAAATGGAACTTTYAGTAAGGGACTAATACTCCATTGAGACGTGTGGTAGAGGTAAAACAAATGTTATAATCCTAATTGTGGACAAAGGTTAATGAATACTGTCCCCCACTGACAGGCAGTAGCCTTGTGTGCTATTTTCAAATGAAAAATTAGTTTCCCACTTTTAGTAAAGGCTTTTTGAAATTCAAATCTCAATCCTGCAAATACATAGTTGACACTTTTAAGTTATATTAAAATATTAAGCATTTGTGTGCTGGCACTTATTGTGATATAACCACTAACTTGGTGCATGTGATTTCTGAGATTAATAACTAAGCATCATAAGAAATAAAGGTGTCATATTGGGGGGGATATCCAAATTTAGATGAAGAATGGACTTGTTGGATGCTTCACATGACTCATGTGAGTCTTGCATGTTCTATCTGTATTTCTCATATTGCAAAATTTGAAAATCCCTTCTCTGAACATCTGTCTTCCTATAAATGAGAAGCTTGTAAACTAAATAGAGAAGACTGCAAATCTTTTTACTTTTATTACTGCAGTTAGTGCATTAGCTGTGACAGGTAACACACGGAGGGCAACAGAACTGAAGTTCTCACTGATCTTTGTGTAAATTCATTGTAGCAGTCTTGTCACGTAAGCACTAGCCAAAAGACTTGCATTATACATATTTACAAATTCCTAAAACTTTCTTTTGTCAGAATGCGCCACCCTGTTCAGCAAATATTGTCTGAATATAACAAATGCCACAAGATGGGAGTTGACGTTGCTGTGGGACTTCTACTTGAGAAATATGTAACCAGCCTCTACTGACATCCCAATGCTATTACTACTAGGTTTAATGGAGCTATACTAATTTTTACTATGCCATGACTCCCTCACTAGACAATACTTTGCCAAATATGCTCAAAAGTATAAGTACATCGAAAACAACCACAGTAAGGAGCAACAAAAAATACTTTTACAGTTACAGTTGTCTGTGTACTTATGTTCTGTCTATGCATTTTAGGAAGAATTCGGCTTCAAGATGAACATGTTGGATATTGGTGGGGGCTTCACAGGTTCAGAACTTCAGCTGGAAGAGGTATGCAATGGATTGGAAGTTGGAATGATTTTGATTTAGGAAGTTGAAGTGTTTAACCTTCAAACTGCAACTAACACCGATAGCTGAAACCTAGTCTAAATTCCACATTAGACTAATTCATAAGATCCAAATAATTGGGTTTATATTCTTTGTCATGGGAAGTGTAATCAGTCCTTGGAAGTGATCATTATTTCTTTTTAATCCTGTTCATGTTGGGTGGATGCTGATCTAAGCATGTCACAGATTAAATTACTGTCCTAAGCCACCTTAACAGTAGTAGTTAAATTTTTTTGGTAGTTGGCTGTTTTTGTCCAACTGGTTACTCTATTGCATGGTTTGGGCCAGGATTGCTTAGCATCCTTTGATCACAAACCATACTGCTACTGTATCAAAGTTTCTGGTACTTTGCTTTAGAACTGAAGACTAAAGGTCTTGATTTTTATCTTTGCTTTGGCTAGCCTTAAATAAAACTCTTAATACTGATTTGGCCATAAAATAGAATAACCTGTTTACATTGTTATGTTGTCTTAAAGACAAACTCCTTGAATGTAGGACAGCAAAAGTGATTCAATGATAAGTTACTAACAACAATCAGGGCTTTTCTTTTAGTTGTAACTGTTCTGTTACTTGTCCAAAATACTTGTTTTTCTTCAAATATCTGGCTTAAGATTTGAGCATCAGTATTAAATAATTCATTCCATTTCTAATATTTCTAATACAACAGTATTCAGAACTGATCACAAAAAGGCCCTTTGTTCTTCTGGATTCCTGTGTACTTTTACATTATCTGTTGTGCTGGACAAACTTTGAAATTACTTGTGCAGTCTTGAGTGTATCACAACTTGAACTTTGGTTGGGAGGAGGGACTGTGTAGTATGTGACTCATGGTACTCAGTCTTCAGTGTTTAGCAGAATGACCTGTTTTCTCAAACACTCCTGTAAATTTTGGACCTCTGGTAAGGGCATTTGTCAGAGAATAGAGGAAGAGAGTAAGCTTTTTGTGTGCTTACTAGAACTGTTGCTGACTGAAAGTGTGTGTGTGCGTATCTGATATATATGTGCTGAGTTTCATTGGTCTTACCTCTGACTTCAATTTCAAGGTTAATCATGTCATCAGGCCATTGCTGGATGTCTACTTTCCTAAGGAATCTGGTGTTAATGTGATTGCAGAGCCTGGATTTTACTACGTTTCATCTGCATTTACACTAGCAGTTAACATCATTGCAAAGAAGACTGTTGAGTATGATAAACTTCTTCCTTCCGGAGGTAAGGGTCATATGTATCTTTTACACGTTATGAATCAGTACAGATAACTGCTCACTTCTTTTATTCAGGGTGGACTAGTTTGTCTTGGCATATATTTATACATTCCCTTATGCTTGCATGGTAATCCACCTTTTGGGTTCTGACCATATGTTATCTGTGTATCTCGCTTTCGTTGTTACGTTTATGTGGCACTTGTTGTTTCCTTACTAGGTTTGACTTCTCAGTGGTTAAACTTACATTGGGTGCTTTGCAGAAGGTGTATTAGAAGGTTCTGTATTGGAGGAACACAGAACAACGTATCGTAGAGCTAGCAGCTTCTCTGCTAGAGCAGAAATTGGATTGATATCCTTAATAGTGATTATTACTGAAAGTTAATTTTATTAAGCCCCACATTTAATGTTACAACTGAATTTATAATCTGCTCTCATACAGATTACTCTGCTCGTAATTCTCCCATTCCAGTATATATGGAAGCCCCTTGTCAGGAGAGAGCAGTTGACTTAAGTTAGATTGCAAAAGGACTATTTAAGACAAAAAATGCATGCAAGAAAACTTCTTTTTTTACTTACAGTGGAGCAAACCAGGAATGATGATGAACCAGTATTTACATACTACATAAATGATGGTGTTTATGGTTCTTTTGCAAGTAAATTGTCTGAGAAACTGAATACTATCCCAGAGGTTCACAAGGTGAGTCCTCCTATATTCTTCAGAGATAGTCCTTATCCTTATGTTTTTTTATATATATTTAACACCTCATATGTATATAATTATATATTATTTATAAAATTATCCTTATGTATATTTGAAAATTTTTTTTATTTAATAAACTAAAGCCTGAATTACCTGGATCATTTCCATATAGAAATACAAGGAAGATGAGCCTCTGTTCGCAAGCAGCCTTTGGGGTCCATCCTGTGATGAGCTTGATCAAATTGTGGAAAACTGTCTTCTTCCTGAGTTGAGCGTTGGAGATTGGCTGATCTTTGATAATATGGGTTCTGGTACCTTAGGTGAACAGTCTACCTTTAACGACTATCAGAGGCCACTGATTTACTACATGATGTCTTTCAGTGACTGGTAAGAAAATTCTCTTGATAATAGCAAGATTGTTTTCACTTCCTTCAAGAAGGTACAGTTACAGCCAAAATGTAATTTATATTTGGTGGCAAATACAGGTAGATGCAACTGAGCACAAGAGTGTGCCTTTTTAGTTTTGTTTTTGTTTTGGGGTTTTGTTTTTGGTTTTTTTTGTTTTGTTTTTTAATTATTTTGGCTGACTTTGCTAAGACTAAACTGAGAGCTGTGATAAAATGCCTGCTTTGCTTTAGGGTTGACAAAGGAAAGCGAAATACCCAACGTGGACCAAGTTTAGTGGTGGTTGTTGCTGAGTAATAGCCTTTTACTGCTTGACATCAGCTGTTGAGGTTTCCCAATACTAGTAATTGCAACTTGCGTACAATGGTTAGTGCCATCGTTGTAGGCAGGAAGGGCAGTAACACTGTTGTGGTGATGGGGAAGTTGGGTAACCTGTTCCAATACTGAGGTAGCAGGGCCCTGCGCTTCTGCCAGTGCAGAGTCACGGCCTTTCTGTACCTGCCAAGCACCTGCATAGCCGATTCTCCCTTCTGCTGAGACTGGGGCCAGCCTATCCAGGGGCAGCAGACCTCAAATGCTATATTCAAGGCTGACTTCTGATGTGAAATTGTATGTGAAATCACTTTATTACAACTCTCATCCTTTTCTGCTGCAGGGATGAGATGCAAGATGCTGGAATTGCTTCAGACACATTGATGAAGAACTTCTTCTTTGTGCCTTCTTGCATTCAGCTGAGCCCAGAAGACCGCTTTTCCACTGCAGCTTAAACAGGCATTAACGCTTCATTTAGACCTGCAGTTGCAAGTCTGTAGTTTGTCTGGTCAACATTCCAGTGTGGAAGAAATGGAACAATCTTGAATTCAATTCATTCTTTTCAAAACTTGAAAAAGTAGTAATAACTAATGGGGACCAGGCAAAATAAGCTACAGCTACAATTCACCGGGGGGTGGGAGGGTTAGATAATGGCATCCAAATTTAAAATCAAGTTCATTCAACCCCTGAGCGTTTAAATATGCAACAAAATGGATGACTTAGTGGAGATGGAAACCCATCACTTGGGTTCTTCAACAGTTTACATACAAGTACACAGTTTTTATACTAAGGATTCCTGTTAGAACAGTCTTGTAAAGTTATTGTCTTTTGCCCAGATATATCAAATGTCAGTAGGAGACCAGTGTGACTTCATTAGATGTTTAGTGTATTTAGAATGTGTAAATTTGTGCTTTGAACTGTAGTTTAATAAATGTAAAATTGCATCATAGTATTTGTTGTATTTGACCCTTGATGTATCCCTTGTATGATTGCAATAAAACTTTGTGTAGATTTTACTGTTTTTCAGGCTAACTTTGGGAGGGGCTAGGCAGAAGAGAGAGCTATAAAATAGATGTATACAGGATTGTTTTGAGAAGCCTTCTTTTCTCTAGCCCATTATTTCAGCTTTGTATTAAACCATAAATAATTTAAGCTTGATAAACCTGTAGGAAGTGAAAGTCATAAGTTCCTGGAAGGCCAAAAGGCAATTTATGGTGGTGTGGTTTTGGGGGGTTTTTGTTTGTTTGGTTTGGTTTTTGTGTGTCGTTGTTTCTTTGTTTTGGTTTTAAGAGTATGACCTTAGATTCAGTTCTTAACAGCAAACCTGCAGTAGATATAGATGTACACAGAGAGGTAGTCTTTTAGCTAGCATGCATGTAGTGCCCCCGAGGCAGCATGGGTTAGTCCAGCTCTGCAAGCTGTCACAGAACCTTTAGCTCTTTTTTTAATGTCATTTATTGAAGAGTCTAACTTTTGACTTCAGCTAGTTCTGTATAGCGCTGACCCCTAAGAGAAGGGCTACACAAGCCTTCAGAAACCTTAATGCTTTCTTGCGCTGGACTTCATTATATCCACAAAGTAAAGGTAAAGCACACTACCAGAAGTACATACGCCAGCTGCATTGAGTAACTGGAACTGCTGAAACTGTTCAGAGGATTTCTTTATTATGTTATTGGAACCTCTCGATTTTCTTCAAGGTCCTTTTCTTACTTTCTCACTTTAACTTCCCCTACTTGAAAACCGGGGGGGGAGGAGGAGAAAGGGGTGTCAGGGCTTTCAAATGGTGCATTTATTCTGGATCCTGCAGTCAAAGGGGACTCTCTTTAACCCTTTAGTTGGAGGTAAAATTTCTACCTTTTGGTTGCAAGTGTATTTTGCATGAGTGCCAGCTGGTAGGAAACGTTAACTTTGGGCTCTGTAAAGCAAAGATTTCATAGAACTTGATGAACTTTTACTTGAAAGTAAAGAAAATTCTCAGTTTTGACTCAGCTTGTCAGAACAGTTGTACAGGCTAGCTAAAAGCAGTACAAAATGGCTTATGTTTTAAAGATGCAGTCTAAGAAATATTTATTACTGCAGTTAAATGTGGAAGTAGGAAAGGGAGTAAATGGTAGTGGAAAAGCTGGTTTTTTGTTTTGTGTGTTGTTTTTTTTTTTTTTTTTTTT
>JAYKAV010000022.1:31171-130988 GCA_035582835.1 Phoebastria nigripes
TTTTGTGTGTTGTTTTTTTTTTTTTTTTTTTTTAAAACCTAAAGTTACTAGCTGTCCCCATGTTTCAAGAAGTGATATGCACTTCAGTCTACCAGTTGAGCTCTTTCTCTAGACAAAACATAGACTGCTGCATGGTTTTTGACTAAATACAAATCACAATTGCCTAAGATAATTGAACAGGATTCTGTTATGCAGTCTTAAGGAGTTGTTTTATGTTAACTTACAGATCAGTTGAAAAAAAATTCCTCTAAATGATACAGTGGTCAGGGCAGAAATAATCATTGTACTTGAAGACAGTTTGCCATTAAAAACAACCTGGAGTTTGGACACAGTATGCATCTCAACTTGATTTGCTAAGTGTTACTATTTATATTGTAATTGCAATTCAGAATTTTACTCAAAATACAAAAGCTGAGTGGTTTCTATATAGTACTTGGAACTAATGTAGCTCTGTCATGCTCAATACATGTCTGCAACTCCTCTTGTTGACTGAGGCCGCTGCTCTTGTAGCCCTGCTGATACGCCTAGCTGCAGTAGCTGGAATTTCTTTGATACCAATATATGCAAACAGTGTTTCAGTGTATAGTTTAACTAGTCATTGTGCATGCCAAACAGATCCCACCTGCTTTGGCCTGAAGTACTTCCCTGATACAGCCATTCAGTCTGCATGCCATTTCCCAAGGAAGATCCAGGGCTGCAACCCGAGACAAGGCTGTTATCAGTGGTGCCAATTACTCCTCAGGAACGGGAGAAAACAATTCTGCTTTTTCCTCGTGTGTTTAAGCAGCTGTGCAACTGGCTTACATTGGCTTAAAATAAAAGTTGGTGCCCTGGATCCACCATTGGATGTGTTGCCACTTCATATATATTCTTCATTGCTGCTTTTTTGGGGGGCAGTGGAGTAGTCTGTTAATGTGTTTCATAGTAAGCTTATACAGGTTTGAACCCTGCTTTTTTTTTTAAAAAAAAAAAAAAACCCAAAACTAACCAGAAAGCAGATGCTTTAAAAGACAGAGCATGCAATGAAAAATCAGGTTGTAGTGATTTTAGTCCCCAAGAGCTGGGTGACTGCCATGCTCTGGTTGAACTTGATCTTGCTGATCAGCTTTGCTCTGCTCCCAGACTCCCACAAAGACCACAGGGGACTCTACCTTTGGTCTCCTCTTGTGCGAGGAGTAGAGTGGTGGTGCTCTCGGGGCTTTGCCAAGGCCTTAGGCAACAGCTGAAAAGCAAATGCAGCCTTAACTGCAGCAAGGCCCTGGTGCTGCTGCTCAAAGGAGCGGCTCAGTGGTGCTCTGCCCACCTGCTGAGGGGCAGGCCTGGGTGCTGGCTGCACCAGCTGCCTGCCGGGAAAAGAAACGGGGTATGTACCGAAGATGATTTGTCTTAACTGGTCTGACCGTAACTGAAGGAGAAAATAATTTCTTGCTGCTGTCCTCTGGTTTGTGCACTGCAGGAAGGTGCTAGACGATACACATTCAATTTTTCCTTACCATGGAAGCAGTATGCTGACTGTGGGCTTCTTGCTCATTCTCTGAACTCTTATTTCCTCCCTTTATTAAAATTCAAAATTTCAAGTAAGCAATGGCATGTAATTCACTACAACAATTTACTACTATTTATTGCTTTAATATGTGATGAGAGCCATGCACTTCAGGTACTTGCCCTGAGGGTTAGGGAAAAGCATGGTCCGTTACTGCCTGCTGCAGCCTGTGCCTGGCAGGCACCGCTTCCCACCGCTGAGGGGCAACGGTTTTGTTTGCGCTGCTGGTACTGAGCCTACCAAGGGAAGGCAAGTGAAGATCTTTGTAATCCAGGACTGCGGGGCTATTCCTCGAGAGCCTGACAAACACGGGAGCCTGTCTGCTTTGCAGACCTGGGAGAGGGGCTGGGAGCAGTAAGAGTGTGGGAGTGGTGTGGACCCCCCTTATTACAGTGCCTATCCTTGGAATAACAAGCTCTCTCTTGCTTTATATTTTAATCCCTTTGTAACTGCACGGTCTTTAATCTGAATTAGGCGCATTAATAGATTTACCCTGTCAGCTACATAGGACAAAGCTAATTGCGCTTGTCAGCCTGAGTCAGAAAAGAGTTGCTTTCGGGGAGGTGGCAGCAGGGGCTGGTCCCCCTGCCTTCAGTCCGACCGGCTGCTTCTCATCATCTCTGCACTGAGAGCCAGCAGCCTCTGGTTACAGGTAGGTCTTTCTCCAAAGACTGTATGTTGCCATTCCCGTAAGTTCTGTTGACTATAATACTTTATTTTAATGTTCTCTGACTGAAATGCTGCAGTCAGCAGTAGTGCCGGCCACAACCTCTGTCAAACGTGCATCGTGTAATGACACATGTTCTACTATACTACTTCAATATAGGGCAGATACTTGGTATCACTCAAAAATGGGAGGGAAAACTATTTCAGGCCCAAGAATTTATAGTGTGATTTAGCGAGTGTACCTGCATGGTTTTAGATCCTGATTGTATATTTTGCTCAACTGCACAGTCTCTGAACATGACCCTTCTTCATACCATGAAGAAAAACACTCAGATATTTCTGTCACAAGTCTATTGCACTTCTCAAATGGAAATACCTGCTGTCAAGGTGGTGAAGCCGAGGAGAGCTGATGCTTCAGGTCTCAGCAGCAGCAATACAGCCTGAGGTCACTTGTGCATCAGTTGCTGTGGCCCATTAGGTGAACGCAGAGATGGCAAAGGGACGCGCTGGGCAGCAGCGGTTTGTGTTCAGCAGAAGCGATGGGCTCCTGCGCTGTGGTCTGACACCCTCCTCCCAGTAAATCCCCTTTAAAAAAAATTAAAATACCTAGCGAGCCCTTCTGTAGGTGTTGCTGCTTGGAAGCAGCATCGGAAAGAGCGGCACTGGGGCATCAGGGCCAAGCTGCCTCAGCCCGTACCCGATTTTTCAGCCCGATGATGGAGTTTCGGCAGCTGCTGGCTGGTTCCCGGGGCGTCCCAGCCGGCGCGGGGAGCGGCGGCCAGCAGGGAGCTCCACCCGCCCGCCCTGCGCCCGGCCGCCTGCCCGGGGAGCCGCCGGAGCCGGGCTGGGGCGGCTGCGGCGGGGGGCCAGGGGAGAGCCTCCCCCGCTTCAGCTCCTCTCCGGGCTGCCCTTCCCGCCAGCGCTCCGTGCCGCCTCCGCACCATCCTGCTCCCAGCCCGGCGCCCGGCCCCGTTGCTCGGCACCGATTGTGCGGGTTCTGGCACCCGGCAGCGACTTTGCAGAAGGGCACGGTGCCACGCAGGGCGGCAGGCGGCGAGGCCAGCGAAGCCATGGAGGCAGGCTGTGTGCCTCCAGAGCCACGCTGGAGACAGTCACACCCTCCTGGTTATACAGACTGCAACCTCCACGTCACATTTTAACCCGCTGCTTAAATGCCCCTGGAAGTTCAGCCGGAGAAAGCAGTCCAGATGTGTTAGGCATTGCAACAGCGTGCCCCGGCTGCCGGTCTCCATCCCCCGGTCTGATCTGACGGCTGACCCTGCCAGGAGCCAGTGGCTGGACCGGAGACCTCCCGGGGCCTCTTCCCCATGGAATTACCCTGTGATCCTGCAACACCAGATCACGAACCCTCCTCTCAGCTTGAGCTGTGCCACCGCCCTGCCCGAGCATGGACAGGGCTGGCTGGAAAAGTCATTTCTCTTCCGAGGTGTCTGAGGGTCCAAAACCTTCCTGTTCTGTGTAGGGATGGGGACTGACCAGCTGGTACCAGCTGGAGGGTGGAGGTGGGAGACAGACTCTGGGACACAGGACTGGGGGACTCAGTCTCCCACACACACGTGGACATTCCCATCAAAAGTTTCAATTTCAACAAATTACTACTATTTTCCAACAACCAACGCCTCAACAGCAAGTTCCCAGCCAGCAACAGGTCCCGAAGCAAGTGGCCCTGGGACACTGGCATTGAGGGAAAGGCCGAGGAGCAAAGACGCCTCCTTCTCCAGCTGTCCTTGACCCTGAGGCGCTCACAGCCACCCGCTCTTCTGCCGCAGCTGCTGTCCCACAGGCCGCCCGGCACGGTTTTGAGGCTGGTGCTCAAGGCCTGTGCCATCAGCAGGGCTGGGCTGGCAGCACCCGCAGGGTGGGTGCAGCACTGCTGGCGACAGCTTCACGTTGTTCCTGCGGGACGGGGACTGGGACCTGCCAGCCACCGCACCCGACGTCCCTGCCGCTACACCCCTCTGCGGGCTGCACCGAGATGAGTGACTGCGGCTGGGGGGTGGTGGGGACAAGAAGGAAAGCCATCCCTCAGCACCCGGATAGTCGGGGATGTTTGTTTTCCAGGCTGGGAGGCATAACGGAGGCAGCAGCTGCCATGCTGTTGGAAGGCTGCACCGTTCCCCCGTGCTCCCCCTGGGTTCAGGTTTCCTTTCTCTCCCCTCCGGAGCCACTGGCCGGTGTTACAGGCAGCTGCTGCCAGACCCAGCCCTGCCCGCGTGGCAGGCACGGGCGCCCGCGCGGAGCCATCCCTCCCTGCCGTGCGGAGCCAGCGGCAGGCAGGCCTCACCTCCCTTAACCCCGCCAACCTAAATCAGTTCAGCTGAAATTTTCCACTTGAGATGCATGTGAGACCAGAATAGATTTCCAGGGTGTTTTTTTTTTTTTTTTTTCCTCCCTGCTAGCTAGAGGAAGGCCAATGCTTTGAGATGTTTGCTTTTAAAACATTCTCCAGACGGCTTTAGGGAGTACCCATGGCACAGGCAGCCCTACAGGGGATTGCCCCTCAGGCTCGAGCATGCCAGGCTTGGGGCACCCGCTCGGCCGCCGCTCCCCCAGCAGGCCCAACCCTCCGTCCCTCGGGGCCGGCGAGCCGAGTCCTGCRGAGCCACAACGCAGTTTTTCCGCGGTGCTGCTGCAGCGGCTGCCAGGGCCGGGTGGGATCCTGTGAGGGCGTGGGCAGGCGGAGGAGGGCCGGGCTGCCACGGGCAGGGGGAAAGGCAGGAACGGGAGAGGGATTCCCAGCTGCAGCTCAGCTCCCAAAGCGGCGTTTTATTTGGTGGCTTGTGAAAAAAGTCCGCAGAGCAAAGCTGGTTTAGCTTAGCACATTTTGGCATGCTGTTCCTCTGCTCCTGCCAAACCCATTTTGCAATCTCCCTGGAGCAGGGGCTCTCCCGTCACCTGTGCTGCCAAAGGGCTGGACCCTCACTCCAGTGGCAGCGGGCAGCCTGCAGCCCCGGCCCCACTGCACCCCAGCCCCGGTGCCCCCACAGCACACACCCATCCGCACCTGCCTCCACGAGCTGCTGGCGCTCTGCCTGCATGGCTGGGGCGCAGCTGCTGTCCCCTGAGCCCAAGGCCTTGAAGGATGCCACCTGCTCGGGCATTTCTGTGGGGTTCAACCATCTCAAACCTCAAACAAGGCTGTTAGCAAGCTAAGAGGGGTCATCCACAGCCCAGCTGTTAAAGGGCAGGCACATAAAGCCCAACAGTGCCCTTGCTGCCCACTGCCCATGCACAGGTCTGGCTCCAGACCTTGGTGCTCAGGACTGGATCTGCCAGTGCCGCTCACCTGGCTGCAAGTACGCAGGGCTGCAGCTCCGGGTACCAGCCCTGCACAGCCACGCAAAGCCACTCTTGGCCCAAGCAGTCACTGGCAACTGTGAGGCAACCCCCCTTGCTCAGAGTGGGGAGTTTCTTTGACATCAAACCTCTGTTAAACCTGCAAGACCAGTTATGTTGGATGCAGCTCAAGCAGGAACAAACTCCGGTGCAAAACCCCAGAGGACGCCAGTTAGGGAAGTTTCAGAGGAGGGAACTCCATCTCACCTGCCAAGTGTCCTAACGTGCACTCCACGCAAGACTAAAGCACCCACGATGAGATGGTGTCCGCAAGCCCCGCGTGCAGGAATGCAAACGGTCTGCACACTGAAGCCCTGCACCTCAGCCACGGCCAAGCAGTGGGCCCCTCCGCACCCAACCACAGCTGCACGCCCGCTGGGACGGGGCTCAGCACTGCAGGAGAGAACTCCGGACATGCCACTGGCACTGGGGCAGAGGAGAGAGGGGACGTGGTGCCACTGGTGCTCCCTGCCACACCGGAGCCTCGCGCAGCCCATTACGGCACCTTCCCCCCTGAAGCGCCAGGTTCTTCTGGGAGCTGGTGCAGGCTCCCCATGCTGCGGGCTGAGCCCTTCTGCCCCATGTGCTGCCCTTGGCACTGGCAGGGCATGGAGAGAGGGCAGCTGGGCTCACTTCAGCTGCCCGTTCCCATATGATCACATTTTCTTTCTATGTGTGAACTTTTTTTGCCCTTCCAGTGACTACTGAAGATCCCCCAAACTCAGATTGACATTGTCCCTTTGAGCTTCAGGGGTTTGTGTCACACTGTAGCAACTTCACCTTTAAACATGTTGTCTTGCAAGCTCTCTGTACCTGTGTTTTACACACACACATAATGCTGGGCTTTGGGACACCTGCAGCATGTCCCTGTGACAGACATTCAATAAACCAGTCATTTCTTTACCCAGTAAGTTCCCAGCTTCTCACTGATTATGCACTCAAATGAGATCTAAGGTTATTAGTCTCATTTTTGATTTTGAACGAACAACCGCAAATCCCAGGAGCAGGGTTTCAGATAAGGCGTACAATGGAAGGGTGAAGTTGAGGACGTGCGCCATGACATACAAAGCAGCCTGGTCTGGAATAAGCTAAGCTCAAGCTAGCTGAAGGCCCTGACAGCAAGGCAGAAGGTGTTGTTTCAGCATTAAGTGGATTATTAATTTTTTCAAAGAAATTCAGCTTCCCCCCCAGGCTCTCTTGCCCAGTTGAGCAAACTGATAAAAGCAAGCAGCAGAACTGTAATGCTCCAGATGAAAGCCCAGTGTTTGGCTTGGTACCTAGTTCATTACTCATGTAAAGTTTCTATGCTGTCTATAAATCACAGGACGGGATGAGCAGAGACAGGCCTATTAAATGATTCTAGCTTTTGTGGTTTTTTTTTAAATCAGTGATCATGGGGTTTCGCAATAGATTTCCAAAAGGCCCTTTCGCCGTGGTTCACAGGCTGTCCTGTGCCCACAGAAACAGGGGCAGAAACAGCAGAGGAGGAGGGTTACGTGGTGGTTTGCCTGTCTCCCTCAGGCCTCTCTGGAGCTGGCACAAGTTGTGGATGAGTAACCACATCTGCAGGCGCTCCTGAAGGACGATGGACACAGCCACTGAGCTGTCACTCCCCACACCTGCTGTCGGTGCTTTCAGCCCACAGCAGAGACTTCTCCCACCCGGAGCAGAGAGGAGCTGCTGGACACTCCCCATCGCCCCGGCAGAACGCAGGGCTGCTCTTGCAGTGGGCACCGAGGGAGCAGGGCCAGCCCTGGGGAAGGGGCTGATGCCTCCAGCCTGCTCTGTGGCTGCTCCTGTTCAACCAGAGTCAAACCAGAGCGTGTTTGGGAGCGTGCAAAGGGAGCATGTCCTCAGCCTGGCAGAGCAAGTCCTGCAGAGGGGCTTACACCCACAGCAGGTACCACAGACGTCTGGGATGGTGACAGGCTCCTCTCTTGGGTGTCATCGGGGCCACATCCTAGGCCACAATTTAAAAAAAGGCTATAGGATATGAATGTAAGAGAAGGTGCTGGTGCTCCAGGCAGGAGGCCAGCACTCCGCCGGAGTACTCAGCTCTTCCCGTCGCAGGGGCAGCTGCGGGGCATGTGGTCCTTCCAGGGCCCGGAGTCTGACTTGTCGGCTCTCGTTCTTGAAGCTGGAGAGGAAACGGGGGGGGAAAAAAGCCTTTGATAAACTGCTGGGGACAATGGTCTGTGAGCATTTTCTTTAACAAAACCACTCCAGCACTTGCAAGCAAAACAAAATCTAAGGTCCATGGCATTTCAATACTTGCAGGGAAGGCAAAGTAATGCTTAAAAACCTGTCTAAACCCTTTCGTTTGCATCTTCCTTCATGTGTGCCTAAAGCACGGCCAGTCCCCTGCTCACTCTGAGTAAATGCAAATTCCACAGAGTTCTGTTTATTTTGGTGCGTTACTCCCAAGGAAACCCCCTCCTCAGTAGGAGTAAAACAGGAAAATGTCACCCTAAACCAGAAGTCAAACTCAGTATTAAAAGAGCAGCAACAAGATCCAAGTCAGGTCTGAGGATGGGTTTGTTTCCCCCACACTTGGGCTTGCTCCAGCATAACAGTCCATCAGCTCACCTCCTCCATCACCCAGGCAGCTCAGAAAGACAACGCTGACCCTGCGCAGCCCGAGACGGCACTGCGTAGCCTGGCTAACAGGGCAAGGAGGCTGGCGTCCACCTGACCACAGCCACTTCCACATGGGAGACAACTGGGGAGAAGACGTGAAGAGAAGCCCCTTGCTTGCACTGGCCTCCCCCGAGGTGGGGGCTGATGTTTTAACTTGCAGCAGAGCAGCTGGGAGGGCACCGGGACAGTATGTCCTGTGGCTGCAGCTCCTCTGAGCTTCAAGCAGCACCTCACCAGACACGGGGATTAGCGTAACAAGCCACCCTGGGAAGCAGCACTGAGGCAGGCTGTGCTTTCCTCTTCCCGCCCGAACAAAACTGCCTGTGCAACATGAGTGCTTCCCGCTCGGGACCCATGTAAACAGAGCGCACGTGGCCCCAGCAGCCTTTCACCTACTAACCTCTGTTTACATATTTCAGTCCTTGCTTTTTCCCCCCCTGCTGCAAACCAGTGCCTTTGTGTGTGTGCAGGTATTGCATTTGGCAGGGCCATATGGCATTTTCCTGACATATATTTGAGGCCAGATATGTAATTGTACTGCTGAGAGATTTAAGATGAAAAAACCTTTCCAGGACATTTAAGCTGTATAAATAATCATAATAAAAGGCCTTTATAAATCTGTATGTTTAGTTCCGACAAGCTCCTTGCTGCTCTACTCAGTACAAAATATAGACAGGCTGTGACTTAAGAACTTCCTCAGTAAACAAAACAGCAAATGAGTAAGATAAATGGATATGTATAGAGAAACAAATGCTTCTTAAAATTCCACTTAAACACATTTTTATTTTATGGCAGCAAGAAAGGAGTACTTAGAAATTATTTTAACAGGGAAAAGGTCTTGCCCTGATGTACTAAAATAAGCAAAGAATTATGGCTGAGATTTTCAAATCTGCCTAAGGGACTCAAGTCTCTAACTAAACCAAACAAAGTGAGCATCCAAATCCTTTAAGCAGCCTCGAAAATCCTCATATCCGTGTGCACAGCACCGTGCATATAAAAGTATATAGAGCTGCATGAGTAAAAGACTTAATATTTCTTTCACCAAAGCAACTATTTCAAGGGATTCTGAGTATATAAATACATAAAAATGAACTCCAGTAAGTTGTGGTATTTGAAAGAGTGCTCAGTTGGTCTGTCATATGATCTAATCGATACTCATTGTTTATTTAACAAGAGTAAATTTGACCCAAAAGTTTCTAAAGCCTCGAGCTCTCTAACACGCAGTGCCAGCAGGATTGTTTAAGGGCATTCACCCAGAGTTGCCCAATAGCCCTGCAGTAACCAAACAGACCCACACACCATTTGAGTTTGGGCTGGCCAGACCCCGGGCTATTAATAGTCATCCCAAAGAGGGGAAAGGGGTCTGTGCATGTAGGGCCACACATGGGTCTGCTCCTAAGAAACATGGCTTTGCTGTATCATCTGTGTCATCCGTATTCGGATCCATAAAGCTTCCTTCAGCCTGGGTTGCTACGCTGTGTTTCTTTAGTTTAACAGATGCTTTCCAGACATGGTCTTGTTTTACATATACGTATGTTAGTGTCTTGGCTTTGCCTTCCATAGGTATGCTGACCAGGATGGTATATCACTGATTTCACTACGACTGCAAGCATTCACAACACCTCTAGTTGCTCTTATATGAAATCTAAGCCTTTAATTCACTGCACGTAAGGAAACAGATCCAAACTGTGACAGACTGACGATGTGTGACAACGCAGCTCACACAGGGCAGAAAATACTGGGGTGGAGGAGAAGGGGGTGTCACACCAGCTTTAGGAGTTCCCAGGACTTCTCCAGACGCGAGAAGTCCTGAGAACCTAAAGTCCTTTGCCTGACTGAGGAGCAGGCAAAGCTTTCTGGAGAATTGTTATGGATGTTACCTGCTCCAGAGAACTATACATTACAGCTTATAACGTACATGGTCTCATGAGGTTGACTGGATTTGAGGTGAACATCAAAGCTTCCCGAGGACAAAGGAAGCCAAAGGGCTTCCACATTCCTCCTTTTGTCTGTACTCGTGTTCCAGCACTGGCCCCAGCCAGCGCTCACTGATCGTGACCAGGACCCATGAGGATGGCATCCACCGCCTATACGTCCAGGTTCATGGAGCGGAAGGCTGAATACACAAGCAGAATAAAAGTGAGGAAAATGTTACCCACCTTATCTGACAAAGCCTTTTGTGGGCACAAGAACCCCCCGACCCTCACTCGCTGCCTTCTCTTTCACCCACACTCACATCGATGCTGGGAATGTCCTTTTTTGGAAGGGCTCTGAAGATGGTTCCTGGTAAGCGCATGATCCTGACCGCACAGAGCGGGATGTAGCTGTTTTCTGATAGTTAAAACTGTTCCAGCTGCAAAACAAACACATGTACACACACAGACATTACAACATCAATGTTTCTTTTACAACTGGTGCCATCAAATAAATGAAGATGGTCTTCAGGAGTGCTTCTCAAAATCAACAACTGGATTGTCCTAGTTTCAGCTGGGATAGAGTTAATTTTCTTCCTAGTAGCTGGTATAGTGCTGTGTTTTGGATTTAGTATGTGAATAATGTTGATAACACACTGATGTTTTAGTTGTTTCTAAGCAGTACTTACACTAGTCAAGGACTTTTCAGCTTCCCATGCTCTGCCAGGTGCACAAGAAGCTGGGAGGGGGCACAGCCAGGACAGCTGACCTAAACTGACCAAAGGGATATTCCATACCATATGACATCATGCTCAGTATATAAAGCTGGGGAAGAAGAAGGACGGGGGGGACATTCAGAGCGATGGCATTTGTCTTCCCAAGTAACCGTTACGTGTGGTGGAGCCCTGTTTTCCTGGAGATGGATGAACACCTGCCTGCCGATGGGAAGTAGCGAATGAATTCCTTGTGTTGCTTTGCTTGCATGTGTGGCTTTTGCTTTCCCTATTAAACTGTCTTTATCTCAATCCACGASTTTTCTCACTTTTACTCTTTGGATTCTCTCCCCCATCCCACCAGGGGGGAGTGAGTGAGCAGCTGTGTGGGACTTAGCTGCCAGCTGGGGTTAAACCATGACATGGATGCAAGCTTTCTTCTGGTAGAGATCTCTCTTTCACATTCCGCCTTTCAGTCCTTGCTCAAAACAGTTCACTGCACTGGGATCAACAACAGCAGAATCACACCCTCTTTCTTTCTGCCCAATATCTGCATTTTCAGTCCCTAAACAAAGGGAGATGAAATAGTATTTTTGTAAGAATCATTTTGTCCTGCCACTACAGCAAACCAGACTGTTACTTTTCAAGAGCACCCATGAAAAGGCTTCATGGAAGTTCATGCTGAAAATGAACGTGTCCGTCAAGCTTCAGCCGTTCCTCTTGGTGTAGAAACAGAGCTTACCTGCAAAACCCACCTCAAGTTAACTCAGCAACAGGAAAATACTAGAAAAATGTGGAAAGTGAAAGAAAAAAACATTTCACAAAACCAAACATTTCTGGAAGTAGTGAGAAATGAATGTCAATTCTCTCCTGGGAGAACGGAGCTAGTTATACGCAAGTCTTCTCCTGACTTTTTTTTAATTATTTTTAAATACAAGCTACGCTTCTGAATCAGCTCTGAAAACTGCAGGAATCACAAGGCCTTTGACCCCCGTCTTACAGCTACACCCAAAGAGACAGACCCATGGGCCTAAGAAGAGATTTATGGTGGACAAGTACATTTCTAAAAACACAGAACAGAGCCACTGCCCCTCAGCAGAGCAGACCTCCGAGAGACGGTGACAGTCAGCTGCCATGCTGCGTACCACATCAAGGGGGAATGGGGGAAAATGGAAGCTTCTGACACAGGACAGAGGCAACCAGGCTGTTCCCTGCAGCAGCTGCTCTTGGAGAGCCTGGTTCCCTACAGGGTCTGAAACTGTCCTCTGCGTGCCCCATCTCAATAGCTACAGTATCCCTTCTTCTCCGCTTCCTTTGTGCCCTTGCAAGATCCTCAGGTTTTCTCAACTTCTCCTAAATTTGAGTCCCCGTCACAGTACCTCCTCTCTCCCCACAGTTTTTACCCAAGTCTCCTGGCAGCAAAGGGCAGTCTGCGCTGCGTCCGAGTTGCAGCCACACATGTGAACGCCTGCATGCCAAGCAGCCAGCAAACAGGCAG
This sequence comes from Phoebastria nigripes, assembly GCA_035582835.1. Taxonomy (NCBI): domain Eukaryota; kingdom Metazoa; phylum Chordata; class Aves; order Procellariiformes; family Diomedeidae; genus Phoebastria; species Phoebastria nigripes. The sequence continues at coordinate 43,499 of JAYKAV010000022.1, forward strand.
GCCCGAGCTCACTCAGTCCGTCCCTCCACAAAACTCTCCTCTGCCCAGCTGATGGTTCTCATTGGCCTTGTAGGCAACTCATGGTGGGATCCACCTCACCTCACTCCACCTGCTTTGTAGATTCACCCACTTGTGGTAGCTGCCCAGGCTCCCATTATCAGCACGGGAGATGGAGTCAACAGAGCTCACAGTGCAATTCATCCCACATCAGGGAAAAATGAAACATGCCTGAATCCTGTGGTTTATATTTACTAGCACTCCACTGACTATAAAAAGAGCTATAAAAACAGATGCTTGTGTTATAAGCACCTAATCTTAGATGCACTTCACCCATAGTGACTCTGAGTACATTTTTATTCACTTTGCTATTTGAACCCGAGAACAACCTTGGGCCCAGGGTCAAACAGTGCAAACTGGCTCACTTCCCAGCTGCTCACAAGGGTCCTCTGGAGCAGATGATTTACACCCACAAAAAAGATGAGCGGGAGCACGCCAGCACACTTCCCACCTCCCCAGGCCTCCTTGGCCTCCTGTGCCAGCACACTCACTAGCACAGGCCACGCTCCACAGCCCTCTGTGGCTGTTTTGCAACAGACATGTGTCTACACATCTACACCCTTCCAGGCATTGACCTCACCCACCATCCCTTCTTCCCCTCATGGAGAGGAGACTTTGGACCAGGGAGACAGCAGTCACAGGCAGGTTCAGACTGATGAGGTCTTTACAAGGCTGCTTGCCAGCTCTTTAACTTTGGCACATCACTCACTGGGTCCCCACCTCAACGGACCGGAGAATTGCCACCACCCTTTGGAGGCTGGCAATCACTGCAGTCGTGGGTACCATAACCAGCTACACAGGCTCAGTCTGCACCACCAGATCCTATCAGTAAAGCATGTCCTGTCTACTACGGACAAGCCAGTGCCCTCTTCTTCTAGAAGAGCTTCCATGAGGTCAGGGTGCCACCCTGCCTGTCATCTCAAACAGGGCCCACATGGTCCCTCTCCTCATTAGTGTGGCTCCTGCAGAGTGAACATCTGTGGGACCAAGGGGCAGCATGTCTCCAAGGGCGAGCTGTGGGACAGAAGTGACCCTCTCCAACAGTGAGCTGCAAGACCAAAGTGCATATCTCCCATAGGGAGCTGCGGGAATGAGGTGCATGTCCCCAGAATTGAGCTGCAAGAGCAAAGTGAGCCACACAGAGGAGAATTCAGGGAGCGGCGAGATGCCAGCACCCTGCTGCCACACAGGTGGTTGGGACGGGTTGCATGTTGTATAACCTGCACGATCTCCAGCTAAACCGCTCCACAGGGATCTGCAAGGTCCAGGGGTTTGGCACACCTGATGAAAATCTTTGGGCAAGTTTTTCTGGTCATGAGGGCAACCCCCCTGACGGGGGTTCCCTCCCTGTAGTCTCTGACAGAGCCAACACCATCTCTGCACATTGTGCATTTGGAGAGTTAAACAGGGATCTCCTCTGCAGCCCCTCGCGTAGACCTGAGATCATAGTGGAGATACTTGCACTGAGCAGCACCAAAGCTGGCTTTCACATAGGCTCTTGTTTTAAAATTTTAAAGTAGTATTGCTCACTCCTTATATTGCTGTCGAGAGACTATCTGAGCAGCAAAGCTGTGACTCTTATGACGTCTCCTTAAATGAAACACAAGGCCTTGATCTCCACAGGTCCCTCAAGTGTGCCCTCTGCCCTTAGTTCCCGTGACATCTTAAGGAAAAAAAAAAAAAAAAAGAAATCAATTACTAATAGCGAGTAGATTGCTTAACAGCATGCCAGTGGTGTGTTTTGTACCATGATGCCAAGGGCGTGGTATGTGAGCCAGGCGTTTGGCAAGAGACAGCAGCAGGATATGGGAGAGCTCAAGGCCTGCCGACACATACAGGAGGAGTGTATTGGGTGCAGGGAGCCAAACTGGACGGACTTTACTCTGTATTGTATGTAGGACATGCTACCTGCATTTTTGCACCTGCATTTTCCTATCCAGAGACTATTTGTTTGCTTGAATATAAACTAACAGGTATGCAGTGGGAGTGGGATCAAGTATTAGCATCAACAAACTAACACTGCAGGAGCTACTAACATCTCTATCTCATCTGTCATATGGGGCTGAAACTAGTCAATAGTTCAAAAATTATTAAAGGTAGATAGGTTTAAAGAAAAGAAGGACCTTCGTTCACATGAATTCTATCAAAATACCTATAACGGAAGGTGTAGAAATGCTGTTACCTGTGTTAGAAGAAAAGGCAAAGCTGTTCCTGCTGACTTCTATACCGTATTGATATGTCACATGACATGCCCTGGCCACACCACCATCTCATCTCCTTCATACCTACAGGATTTAGCCCACCAGAGGAACTCTTAAAATGCAGCAGCCATTAAGTCACTGTGTAACAAGTAAATTCTGTTTTGGCATGAAAAAGCACACAAATGTGTTTCTAATGCTTCCATCAGGAAAAACATTTATCTGATCATAGCACGCACAGGTGGCTTTGTTAGCTACACAAGCTCATTCTACAATGCTTAGAGGCTGTCTCCTTCTCATCTTACTGGCTGACAGTTCAGCTTCTAAGTATCTGATTTTGTTAGCAGAAATTCACATTGATCAGTTAGGTTTTATACTAAATAGTTAAATAAATCATGACACCGGGAAAACTGAATATAATAAATACACCATTCAAAGTGGTGGAACACACAGACCCGATTGTCATCCTCGCAAGCAGAAAAGGTCCTCAGTTGTGTTTTCTGATATTTTCCAAGCTCTGTCTGCAAATAAACAATGCCACTTTGCCATACTCTTCCACAGCTCTCCAAAGGTATCCATGTTCTTGTGAAATGGCATATCTCCACATCACGTGTAGGACCCAACAATGTTGCCCTTTACTGGAGGTATCAACAAAACCACCAGCATTACACAAGTGAAGAAAGACCACACAAGATACTAAACAAAAATAAACACATGGTCACACCATGTGAAGTGAAATAGGAAGCACGATCTACATGGAAAGAATCAACAAATCATTCCAGTATTAACTCCTGATTTCCACTATAGAGCACTCCCAGGATTTCTTGGACCAAGACATGCAGCGAGTATGTGACTCGGCTGGTTTGAGCTGACCAGACACCCGTTCTGGCTGCCCTTCCAAAAAGATAGATGGGAAGTAGGGCTGTAGCCGGTACTGTTGTCCTGTCATAGAATCATAGAATCATTGAGGTTGGAAAAGACCTCTAAGATCACCGAGTCCAACCGTCAACCCAACACCACCATGCCCACTAAACCATGTCCCTAAGCGCCTCATCTACACGTCTTTTAAATACTTCCAGGGATGGTGACTCACCCACTTCCCTGGGCAGCCTGTTCCAATGCTCGATAACCCTTTCAGTGAAGAAATTTTTCCCAATATCCAATCTAAACCTCCCCTGGTGCAACTTGAGGCCATTTCCTCTCATCCTATCGCTAGTTACTTGGGAGAAGAGACCGACACCCACCTCGCTACAACCTCCTTTCAGGTAGTTGTAGAGGGCGATAAGGTCTCCCCTCAGCCTCCTTTTCTCCAGACTAAACAGTCCCAGTTCCCTCAGCTGCTCCTCGTAAGACTTGTTCTCCAGACCCTTCACCAGCTTCGTTGCCCTCCTCTGGACATGCTCCAGCACCTCAATATCCTTCTTGTAGTGAGGGGCCCAAAACTGAACACAGTATCCTGTCCAGTATCCTGAGAAGAAACACAGTTCTTGTGACAGCCACAGGATCTGAGGAAAGTTCTGGCTGGCATATAACCTGATCCTGCACTGAAGGAATTGAATATAAAACCTCTCACATACTGAAGCAATCATTTACTCACCTAGGTTCTTTCTGCTCTGACTAAAATAACCATCTATCCCACAGTTTTCTGTGAAACAGGTATACATCTAACATCAGAGGTTAAAAATACCCCTTGATGTCCCATCACAGGAAGTGGAAAATGGCTTTTGCTTATTAGCATGTAGAAGCCAAGAGTTTACGATAAAGGAGCAACTTAAAACGCCTTCTTAATTCCACATGCCAAAGCCGAGATAAGCCACAGATAACAGAGCTGTATTTCTTAAGAGCAGGGTGAAATTCAGGAGACTGGAGTTTCACCTGAGTTAGCCTCAGTCCCTAGACTGCTGGACAGGACTGCAGTTACACAGCCGGCCAGTGATTTATCAGCCGTGTTGCCAATTCTCTTGCCTAATTTATCTTCCCAATCCCATGACAATTTAGCTTTCCACATCAGAAGAGTATGATCATCTGCAGGCTGGATAAGTGGTTTTCTGGGAAATTTAAACTTAAGATATAGTGTAATAGGCATACATAAATAACCCACAAGTGCTTAAAAGTCAAAATCCTAAACATCTTCCCAATGAAAAATCCAGGCATGTCCGTTTTCTCCTGGGTGGCATAAAACCACATCCCCAGCTTCTCTGGGAAACTGAACAGAAAATACAAATACATGTGAACTGACAGTGATCCTTTAGCTGCTTCCAGTGATTGCCAAAGAAAATCAGTTTCACTGAAAACTGCTCACTTGCCCAAAAGAAGTTTCTCTTACCTGTCCTAGGCTTCATTAGGGGTGTTTGAGGTTTTTTTCCCCTCGCCAGGCTGTCTCCTATGGCAGCAGTGAAAACATCAGCGTAGCTAACAGCCTCTGAAGCCTTCCATTGAACGGCGCTGAGCAGGCACGGCAGGACTGGAACTGCGGTGACTCAGGAACAGCCACAAATGCTCTGGAGAAAAAAGGGCCATGAGCAATACTGTGTAAAATGCACGTACACAGAAACTGGGGTTAGTATCATGTAGGGCTGGAGAGGAACATGGCGTTGCCAGCCAAACAGGACTTGCTTCGTCCGGCAATCAGAGTGGTAAAGCAAACTAAAACCCATAAACTGAAGTCTTAATGACAAGTAAGTTCTGCTTTTCACCTGGTATTCTAATAAGCAATTGCAGAACCAGGACAAAGCAGGTTTTTCCTAAGGTTGGGATGTGTGAGGAAAATGGGGTATGAAGAAGAAGGGAAAAGAACTTAGAGGAGACAAAAAAGGAGACAAGCTGCCTTGTTGCTGATCATATGCTCCACCCCCCCAGTTATCTGATATGTAAAGCTCTGCAACTGCTGTCTGTAGCAGCAGAGACACTTTTCCAATTATTAATAAATGAATGCGAGCAGTAGTAGGCGTGCCAGGGAAAAGAGAACAGCCCCACACTGTAGAACCCTCTCTTGCCCTGAACTTGCCGTCTGCTGCCACTGGCCCTCCTTCCACCCCCTCCCCATTCTCGGTTTGCTCCCTTCCTTCCGTCCTTCCTCTTGTGTTCCCCGGCTGCCACTTTCCTGCCATTTCAGAGCTGCCTTTCCCTGGCCACCCCCTCAGCCTCAGCTGCTTTCAGACACCCACTGCATCGCTCTGTATATGAAAATGAGCTGTCACATTTTCCAGCCTCTGAAGCAGAGATTATTTTTGGGAGAGGTGGTTTTGACAGTCCTGCCCTGCAGTTCACAGGCAGAGCACAGGGCAGGCTATGTCAGTGCAGGGGGAGAAGAGGAGGGAGGGTACAGCAGTTCAACACACATGCAGGGCTCCTGGCTGTGCACTCAGAAGGGACTGAAGGTCCATAGGGGGACACAAAGCTCCTGTGGGGTATGGGATTCAAGGAGCAGTTAAGTCTCCCCACTTCCGAGGGCTGCTCTTTCCCAACCCAAGGCCAGCTGCGAGCAATGCTGCTACAGGACACACCACTGAGGTGACAGTCGAGCCTGCCTGTGGAGGACAGGCACAGCGAAGCCCCTCTCCACCCTCTCACATGAAGTCCCTCACCCTGGCTGCATCCCTATCACCCCCAGGCCACCAGGCAGTCTCTTACAGAGGCCATACTCCCTGCCAAGTATCACAATCAGCATCCAGACCTCATCTGAAGATCTGATCCTGAAGAGGGAAAGTATAACAGGATTTTGACCTACCAGTCCAGTCGCAGCCATTCTGTGCACTTTGACTGCAGCTGGTCAGCGTATAACGTGAAACTCGTGGGGCCAGAAGGTCCTGTGGCACCTGGACAGTGGCAGCAGAAGACAAGCACTGACACGGTGGGAACAAACCCCAGGGGCGAGAGGAGACACTAACGCAGAAGGAGGGAGAATGAGTGGGAGGTTTCCCAAGGGACCAGAAGAGCAGACTGATGAGAAGAGCAGGTGCAGAGGGTTGCTCTGGAAATTGAGTTGAAACAAGCTTGTTAAAAGAAGCAAAGAAAGGTAGCAGCTGGGGAGGCAGAGCTGGGAGTACCCTGGGATGGAGTGGTTGGTGGTGAAATGGCTGAGGAGGCGGCAGGGTAAGATTGGCCGTAGGTGGTGCGGAGCAGGCTCTGGCAGGTGCTCTGGGAATGGCCACGGGGAGAGGCTTTCACGGAGCGAAGGCTGCCCAGATGTCATGGGAAGGAAGGTGCATTAAGAAGTATTAAGAAACAGGGTGTGTGCTAAGAGCACGAGATTGGCAACTGGGAAAGGTGAGCTGTGAGGGCTAGTGGAGGATTACTGCTGGAAGGGGTGCCGCATGCAGCAAGGGCAGTCCTGCAGGACCCACAGCAACAAAGGCAAAGAGCCAAGCGGTCTTACCGGGAAGCCAAAGCGAGTATGGACAAGGAGGTAAAGCAAGGACAGGAGGAGAGAGAAGTAAGAGCAGGAAAAGAACAAAACAGAACAGGCCACCTGAAGCGGGAGCTGATACTGCAAGTCAGCCCTTTGTTGTTTTCTCATAGTTATACTATAGCGGAGTCCAGAAGTACCTGTCAGTGTTGGGTCGCATCCTGCTTCATGTTGCATAAACTGAGAGAGATATGGCCAAAACTCAAAAGCATTTACAACAGCCTCGCTCAGTGTCCCCTGAAAGCTACCCTTATGACAAATCTAAAAGGCATGTGATCCAGCTCAAACATCGCTATACTAATTTTTTCATCTTTCCATTTTATGTGAAAATAATTCTGTGTTTTCTCCAAAGAACAGTTTATTTCTTCTAGAAAATTACTGTAGAATCACCTTAGCTTCCACAAATAGTCCAGCACATACCTCCAACATCCTGCCATAGCAAGCAAACTAAAAATGGTAACAGTATTTCATGTTACAGACCTTTAGTTGGCAACTGGATTTTTAACACTAAAGTTCTCACTATATCAGTAAAACTTTTGTGTATATGCATTACATACACGTAAGGGTGAAAGAAGTGACAAAGATCGGTCTGGTCTTCCGCTGACATACAGGCAGAAGCTATTAGTTTTGTGAGTGAATTTATCACGTAGGGTTAAACTGTAATGCTGGTGCAACTTTTACAGATTTAGTTTTAGCAGCAATAATATGCTTCAAAAGATATTTCAAAATGTTTTAAATAAAAACAATTACAATCACAAAAAACATGACAGAACCTGCCATAAACAGAAAACGCATAATTTCACCAAGAACTATTGTGTATTAGTCTCACAACCTTTATTTCAGCCGGAGCAGATGCAGACAGATGCACTTACGAGACAAGAAGTCCTTCCCCAGCCATGCCTCGTGTGACAGTAGCACCTTTTGGCAAAGGAAAGCATGTTCCGGGAGTCAACAACCATTTCATCAACATTTTTTCCTGTTGATTTCAGTGGGAAACACACAGTAAACACACTTTCTCCTGTTAAGACACCCAGAGATGTGGGATCCAGTGGAGTAATTTGTAAAGAACTGTTTGCTACTACTAGTGAAAAGGATTTGGATCATCCTGAAGTGAATTCTCTTTTGGGAATTCCCTCTAGATAAGGCAGTCAAGCCAATCAGTTTCCCTGCAGGCGCAGCAGGGATCTTATAAAACCTGGCCAAAAGGCAAGCAGATACTCGGGTTACAGAACAGAAACAGAGGATGGGAGACACAGATTTCCCTCTGTCAAGCAGCACGTTTTCTCAGACGTGACAATCGTGGAAGCTGTAGGAGTGAGGAGAGAGGGATCCCTCCCTGGCAGCCTGGTGCAGGGGGGCACAGCAGGAGAGCACACCCCACCAGATGTGTACGGGGTACCAGCGTGAAGCCGAATAACAGAAATTACAGCTGTACAATGTATCAGTGGAAATGCTGGAATTAAAGCAATACCAAAAAAAAGTGTCTTCCTGAGAATAAAATCATCACTGTTCTGTCAATACACAAGTCTTTAATTAAGAATTGTTTTAAATTATATTTTACTCTGTGCTCATGTTTTGCARTTGTTATATCCTCATTCTTCCTTCAGGCTGAAGAAACTGCTCATTTGCTATTCTTGCAGCGTTTTTTTCACTTTCAGACTGGGAGGTTTCCAGGCAAGTTACAGGAGGACATAACCTGCTATCAGACCCCTTCTTGGGTCCCAATTGGGATCGGCTGACAAGGTAAAGAAGAATTAAGTGGAATGAAAGAATACTGGACCATGACACCATTGAAAAGGGGAAAGGCAGGAAGATATATCTTAGAAGAAGAAAAAAAAAAAACTGTAGAAAAATGCTCTGAACAAACGAGGCCAGACTGCCTAGGAGGAGGAGGGGAGATCTCTGAAGTGAAGCTGAATAACTAGGAGAAATGGAACTGAACAATAATGAAGCATCAACAGTATTTCTAGAGCAGAACAGCACCCTGGCACAAGCAGCACTCAACAGCTGCAGCCTGGCTTGGGATTGCGCTGCTCAGGTGCTGACACCCACAGCCACCTTTTCTGCTTTTATTAAAACTTTCTGACAGGAAAAAGAATCTGCCTTAAACTCTGCATCAAGAAGAATACATCAAACAGCTCTCGCCCTTCTGGAGCGCCGCAGACTGCAGTGTAACGTAATTACCTGTGACCCAACTAATTGTCAGCTGTTACTCAAGCTGGCTGGACGGCAGCTGCCGGGAAGCGGGGCGAGGGAGCCCACGGGGCTGCGGGCAGCGCGGCTCGCTCCGGCCAGCTGGTTTACAGCTAGACACCGCCGCGCCGCTCTCCGGCCTGCGGAGCCGACGTGCCCACAGGCCCCGCGGGGCTGGGGTTTCCCCCGGAGCTCCCGGCCGCACTCGGGAGCAGGCCGAGGCCCTGCCCGGCCTTCGCGGGACACCCCGGTCGGCTGCGGCCTGCAAACCTGGGGTGATCCCGACGCGTTGCAGCACCCCCCCCCCCCCCGCGCAGACGCGGCTGCGTGGGCCTCCACCCGGCGTGGGCCCGGGGGTGCCACCAGGACACATCCGCGGGTACCCAGGCGCGCCCAGCCACGGTGTTTCCTCCGGGGGAGGGCCCAGAACGGCCTGAGGAGGCCGGAGCGGCCGGGCCGCCCTCCCCTCCCCCCGCCCGCCCGCGGCCCCGCTTCACCTCAGCCCGGCGGGAGCGGGCGGATGGGCGGGGGCCGCGCCGGGGAGGCTGCTCCCCCGCCCCCCCCGCAGCCGCGTGACCTCATGCGCGAGGAAGCGCCGGGCCGCCCCCGCCGCTCCCACCCGGAGGCGGGGGGGGGGAAGGGGGAGGGGGGCGGCACTGACTCAGCCGGCGGCGGGGACTTACCGTGGGCCGCGCACACGCCGCGCTGACACACTGGCCACGCCGCGGGGCAGCCGCCGATCACGCGCGGGCGCCGGGCGCCCATTGGTTGCCGCCTCACACACCTTTGCCGGCGATTGGCGGCGGGCGGCCGGGAGCCCCGCCTCCCCCCCCCGCGCGCGGGGCCGGGGGAGCCGCCACCTGAATGGGGAGCGGCGAACAAAAAGAGGAAAATAAAGGCAGCGGGCGGAGAGCGGCGGCGGCGCCGGCCCTGGTCAGCCTCGGCTCCCGCCACCGGTGAGTGACCGGCCCGGCCCCGCCCGGCGGGCCTGCGGACCCCGCGAGGGGGGAAGGCGACCAGGGCACCCCCGGGGGTGCGTGGTGCGGGGGGACACGGGGTGTCCCGAGGTGGGGAGGCAGGCAGGCAGGCAGTCGCCGGGGGTGGCGCGACAGCGGGATCCCGAGGGGACGCGCGGGGGCGGCCGGCGGTACGGGCGAGAGGAGGGACGGCGGGCAGCGGCGCGGGCGGGAGATCGGACTGAGGCGGCGGCGGGAGGGGGTGAGCCGCGGCGGGGGGACCGGGGCTGCTGGGGGGCCTGCGGGGCGAGGGGAAGGAGCGGGGGAGCCCCCGCGGGAAGAGCCTGCGGGGCCGGCGGGCGAGGAAAGCCGCGGGAGGGAGGGAGAGGAGCTGCCGGGAACCTGCCGGCACCGCCGGGCCGGTGACGTGCAGCCCGTGTGCGTGCGTGCCCGGGCGCGCCTGGGGCGGGGGAGCGGCGTGGGCGGCAGGCTCCGCCGCTGCGTGTGCCAGGCGGCGGCGGAGAGGAGGGAGGCGGGGGGATCCCAGCGCGGCGCAGTCAGGCGGGGGCCGGGACGCGGGCCGGCGCTGCGGGGAAGAGCCAGCCGCAGCCCCCCCGGGCGCTGGCGGAGCCGAGCCGTGGGCCCGCTCCCCGCGGGGCCGCCGCTTCCCTTCCCCCGCGGCGGGAGGCGCCGGGTGTGGCGGCGCTGACCCTCGCCCGGCCCCCGCCTGCGGCGAGGCGAGGCGAGGCGAGGCGGCTCCCCCGGCTGGGCTTTCCCCCGCCCCGCGTGGCCCCCGGGAGGCGGGGCGTGTCGCGGCCCTGCCCGCGGCGGCTGTGGCGGGCTCCCTTCCTGCCGGCTGCCGCCTGGCTGAGGGCGGGGGCGGCCGCGCGGGGAACTGGGTGAAAGGTCGGCGCGCGGCAGTACTCGCGCCGCCGAGCAGGCGCTGATCACGCTTTGTTCACATGCTCCCGCCCCGGGCCGCGCCTCGATCGGCGCCGGGGGGCGGGGCGCGCGGGGGCGGGTGGCGGGGTGCGCTGAGGTGAGGGTGGCGCGCGCCCAACGGCCGGGGGCGGGGCGCCGCCCCCGTCTCCCATCTCCTCAGCCCGCCGCCGTGGGGGCTGTTAGTGACAGCCGGGGCTGGTCTCCCGCCCCCACCGCCCCGGGGTGGCCAGGTCTCCTTAAAAAGATGCTTCTTACTCGTGACTGGAGACGCGGCTTCCAGAAACGCGGCTTTTCCACCCTCACCATCTCATCGGGGCGGGGGGGATGTGGAATTCGCCAGCAGCGGCGGGTACCATCCCTCAGAAATCGAAAGCTGTGTTAGGGATAATGGTGGAACACACAGCTTAGGAGGCTTTCTGCGTGGGTTGGTTCCATGTGGTGATCGGTCAGATAGTGAATATGCATACATATATTTCAGTTCTCCAAGTTGGTGATTTTCCTTGCACGCATGTGTGTGTGAGAGAGACCTTTTGAGTATTTTCTGGAACATTTTTGGTAGCTAATACTTTTTGAAGAAAATGTGCATCAGTCGCAATACGGTCCTTTCTCATGTGTCAAAATAAGCACAATACTGAGGGCTGTGTTTAAAGCAAAAATGGAAGGAGGGTGGGATGGGGGTGGAAGTTTTGTTTTCTTTTTTTTTTGGTGAAGATTTTTCTTAAGCTTTCAGACACAACATTTGCAATATGGCATAACTTAAAATGTTGCTTAAGATTTGGGGGGAGTTCTTTTGTCTCAAGAAAATACATAATCTTCACCAGATGGCCAGATTTCCCCACTAACAACTTCATAACTATTATATGAATGAGAAAGAGGGCAGGAAAATACAGGCATACCCCCCCACATGACCAAGCATATTTATCTTGCACAGGTTGCTTTGTTTGTTTTTTACGATGCCTTCTTATAAGCAACTGCAAAATATTCAAACTTAGCATCAGGTTTAAAGTCTCCTTTTTTCCTCTAACTGAAACAGGAGGAAGAAATGGAGATGATGACTGAGAAACAGAGAGATACTAGGTATTTCTGGAACCATACTCCTGAAAAAAGTGATTATGAGGCTGTAGAAGCCCTTATTTCTATGAGTTGCAACTGGAAATCAGACTTCAAAAAACATGCGGAAATGAGACCTATAACTCCAGCATCTGACATGTCAGAAGAGAGTGACGAGACTTTGCTTCCTGGAGCAGCGGACTTTAATGCGATACCAGCATTTGTAAGTTTTTGAATTTGTATGTGTGCATGCTTGTTTTTAATAATTGGTGTGGCGATGTGTTGGTAATGCACCCCCCTCACTGTGTCTGTCTCCCTGTGCAGTGCCTGACCCCGCCCTACAGCCCTTCCGACCTGGAGATGTCGCAGGTGGCCCATCCCGGGGCACTGGCGCCTGCTGCAGCCCTGGGCAAGTCGCTGGCCGAGGCTGCCAAGCCTCCTCTGGCCACACCTCGGAGAGAGGCGGAGAGGCCTCCAGCAGCCAGGCCTCTGAAGGCTCAAGCGACGAGTGTTATCCGCCACACGGCTGATGCCCAGCTTTGTAATCACAAAACCTGCCCGGTGAGAGCAGCCAGTGTGCTGAAATATCAGGACAGTGTTTCAAGGGAAACAAACAGTAAACAAAACACCGAAGCAGAACGTGCAGTGTGTTCCACCATGGTGCCGAGCAGAGCCAGTGATGAGTCGGTGGCAGAACGAAAAACCGCAGAAGCGGCTGTCAGTCCGGCGCCCTTGACAAAGCCCTCGGTCAGCAGACATCAGCCTGCCCCTGTGGCGGCACAGCAGTCGGTGGGGGTGGCACCGCCGTGCCCTGCCCAAGGCAGTGGAGCCCCCCCCGTGCCAGTGATTTGCCAGATGGTCCCGCTGCCCACAAACAACAACGTTGTGACGGCTGTAGTGCCCAACACCACGCCGAGCCAGCAGCCGGCTCTCTGTCAGCCCATGGTCTTCATGGGCACCCAAGTTCCCAAAGGTGCTGTTATGTTTGTTGTGCCCCAGCCAGTTGTGCAGAGCACAAAGGCTCCCATTATTAGTCCGAACGGCACGAGACTCTCTCCCATTGCCCCTGCTCCTGGCTTCACACCTTCTGCAGCAAAAACCACTCCTCCTGTTGATTCTTCAAGAATAAGAAGTCACATTTGCAGCTACCCAGGATGTGGGAAAACATACTTCAAGAGCTCCCATTTGAAGGCTCACGTCAGAACACACACAGGTTGGTCACTGTTGCTGGATGTTAAAAATTAATGTAGGAAATTGCGGCTATACACACAACTTGTTAAGGTTCTAGCGATTACCGGATTTGTTCATGGAACAAATTGTGGGGCAGCAATGAAATGCTTTTTTTGCCAGCATTCATTATAACGCTGCCCAATCTCTGACAGGAAGTCTCCCGGAGGGGAAGTTGACTCAGCAGTTTGTTTGTGCTGGCCTTGCTTCGTGTCAGAAGGCGTTCAGTAATGCTTCTTACGAGTGTGGAAGCAAGGCCTTGCCCAATGTAAAGTATGCTTTTCCAGAGTTAAAGACGTCTCATTAGGCTTCTCCACAAGAATGCCTTTGTCAGAAGTGGGTAAAGCTTAAAGAGATTCTTTTGTGAAAGAATGTAAGGATCCACTCCAAACTATTCCTACCTTGGTTATTTTAGACTAACTTCTCCATACCTCAGCTCTTAATTGCAGTAGCAAGGCAACTCACGTGTATTTTCACATAGGCTCACAGTGCACTGGCAGAGCTCGGTTCCATAAAATGTTATTACAGGTTGCGTTTCAGAGGGTAGTTTTGGGCATGCTAAGTCGTCGTAATCTGCAGTCCATGTGGAGCTGAGAGTTAAAATCAGCTGTCTTGAGASGTAAAGAGCACCTCAAACTATTTGGTTCCAGAGAGTTGTTAACCCTTTGTACTACTTAGCCTTGAGGATAGTGAGTCTGCATGTTTAACTATTGGTATATAAACAATTTTTCACATTTCATATATATAAAAATAATTAATATTTATGTACTTTTTTGGCTCAACTGTCATAATAGAAACTTTCTTTAAAAAAGTCAAATCCTGCCAGTCAAGGCGGTAGTGTTTGTTGCTTAGTTAGTACTCATGGGGTTTTTTAATTTGTCATTTTTTTCTTTTAGGAGAAAAGCCATTTAGTTGTAGTTGGAAAGGCTGTGAGAGAAGGTTTGCACGGTCTGATGAACTGTCTCGCCATCGCAGAACACACACCGGGGAGAAGAAGTTTGCCTGCCCGATGTGTGAGCGGCGGTTCATGAGGAGCGACCACTTAACAAAGCACGCGCGTCGCCACTTATCGGCTAAGAAGTTACCAAACTGGCAAATGGAAGTGAGCAAGTTAAACGATATTGCCGTGCCGCCAACATCTGCGACCGCGCAGTGAAAGGACTTACTCTGAAGGCGGTGGAATTAACTGTTGTCGCTGGGATGTGCCAGCTAAAGAAAGGCTTTTGCTCCCGGTCTGCGGTTCTCCCGCACTGGCTGCTGATGGCAGTGCAGCAGAGAGGCAAAGGCAGCCTGTGCTCAGTCACAAAAAATGTGGCTGGGAGGACCGGTGGCTGACTGGAATAGCGGGTGTCTTTTGCACTGGTAAGAAGAGAAAGAAAGCGAAGGTTCTAGAGCAGAGCAGCACACGTTGTGCCAGTTTAGAATTTTGCAAATTATTCATATATACTCTAGATCAGTCACGGGTAAGTGTTACTGAAGGTTTGCTGCTGATGCTTGAGACCAACACCAATTTTAACTTTCAGTTGTCAATCTTCAGTACAACACAGACTAGGAAGGCAGTAATGTACGGGCGCAGGCTTGAAAGCCCAGAACGCACTTGCATAAGATAATCGAAATTGGTTTTCCTACTTCTGCCACCTTTTCTTGGTAGGAATCTTTTCCTCCTATCCATTCTCTGGCCCAGCCGTAAGCGATGATTTGGTGCCAAACTCCTGGAGATTTTAGACCTATCCTCCTGCGCGTGGTGTTCAATGCACCAAGCTCTATACTGCTGTCCAGGAGGGCTTGGAATGGGCGTGAAGGGGCACCACGTGGGCCGTTGGAGGGTAGGAGTGTTTCTGAATCCTCATTAGCTTTGTAGTATTATCCCAGCTTCTTTGGCAAGCTTTGTGGTTATTACGATTGGTTGTACCTGGGCATCGTACGATGCTTCTGCTTTTGTGTTGCTTATGGTTTCCCTTACGCCTTCTCACAGTTCCGTACCACTGCGTTTTTCATAAAGGGATACAGTGCACTTTTAAGAGAAACGTCGTAACTGTAAACTACTCGGGTTGATTAAGGAAGAAAACCAAGAACCTTAGGCTTCTTGATCGTGTTATTCTTTGAAAGATGGTTTATATTAAAAATGAAATGGATATATTATGTATTGTGTTAAATTAGAAAGTTGTGATTCGAAAAGCAAAATGAGGCAGTAAAGACACCGGCCTAGAATTTAAACTGTAGCTTTTGTGACAAATAATGCATCAACTTTCACTATTTCTATTTTATCATATTATGTTGAGGACACATATCAGAAAGTGAACAGTTTGAAAATAGTGTATTAGATAAGCTTTTTGTGACTACTTTAAAGATTTGCACATTTCTTATGTTGTACTTTATACTTTGTTTACAATAAAACCAATTTTCTTTAATATAGACCTCTCTCTTCTTTCTCCGTAGCAGAACTTATCCCTTTGCAAGGAAAATAACCTCAAAACAAAGTATAGTGTCCATCACTATGTGTCCTGACCAATGAAATGCTGTCTCTTAAACTTTGGGKTTTTTTTGTTGTTTTTTTTTTTTTGGTTTTTTGGTTTTTTTTAAGCTCTATGAAGCCAAGAGGAGTGGAACTTCAAGTCTGCGCTTACTACTCTGAGTCTCTGTTTTGGTTTTTGTTTTTTTTTTCCTCCCCACTCTTCATCCCCCCTCCTTTTCTCCAAGCACCCAAAAATAAATGTGCATATGTGGGCCATTACAACACTGTGACTGTGACAAATACTTCCTTTTTCTTGGTGATGGAACCACGCTGTCTTCCCCAGGATGGAACCCGGCCCCTGCTGCCGATGGCCAGGCCGTCAGGCGGAGGTGGGATCCAGCTCTCTCCGCGGCATTGCCCCAGGCCGGCTGGAACACAGTGCTGGTAGGGGGATGCGCACCTACTGTCGCTGTTCTCCTGGCCCCTCAGGCTCCGTCGGTAGAGCTGTCTCCTGCAGGAGACTCCCACAGGGAAGAGGGCGGGGAGGTGGGGTCTTGCCTCTTACCTTCTGCTGCTGCCTCTGCCTGCGGGCAGGTGATGGCCACCTGGTACTGTTCATGGGGGCACTTCTGCCTCCTGCTCTGCCCGGCCTGCGGGGATCCCCAGGTTTCGCAATCGCATGGCTGCTGACTCACTGCCCTGCCCTGCGGGGTGTTTGGGGCAGAGGCACTCCTTACCTTATCCTGTTTGACGTGGTGCCCTGCGTAGGAAAAAACATGAGTCACTGCCCTTTCTTCTTGTTCCAGGGGGAATACGGCATCATAGCCTAGTGCAAAAGAGATGCTTCCCCATGAGCCGGAGTCCCGCTCTGCCATCTTGCTTCAAGGTATTTTACACTTCACGGGCGTAAGATAAAATATTTTAACAGCTCTGGGTCTGAAACCCTTCCACGTCTGCAACTAGCCATTGGGCTAGGAAGCCGGGTCCCCTCTCCAGCTCTGTCTGGCACGCTGAACCTTGAATCTAGTTTTGTGCCATGGCCCTGCATAAGGAGGGCGTAAAGAAAGTGCCACCCCCGTTGTTATCCTGCCTGGCCGTGGCTCTCCTCAGCAGCGCATGGGGTGGGCTTTGAACCCCCCCATCGAGCTTAGCAAGGAGCTGAACTTAAATCTGACTTCCCAGGCGCATGCTCTCATGCTGCCATGCAATAAAAGGGGAAGAAAGGGAGTTTCCACACCGTGACCATCTCCAATGCCTGTGTTTTCCGAATAAAATCAGCTGCTGGTGCTTTTTGTGTGGCACCCAGCTCTGGAGGCGTGCGTGGGGCGTGCCCTGAGAGCACCCGCTGGCGGCACCACTGGGGAGGCTGCAGAAGAAAGCTGTTTCTGGCATTGCTGTGAGCTGAGTAAAATACAGTTTCTCACTCTAAATACAGAATTTAACAGTAAGAAGTGCACTTCTGACTGGTTCCAGCTGAAGGCAGAGCCATAATTGTGAATTTACCTCACATGCCATTTTTTTAAACCTTAACCATGGAAGCCAGCTGGAAATTAAACCAGCCATTCAGGGGTTTAATCCAAGTCTAACCTGAAAAATGTAGTTGAAAGGACATTATTAGACACCTTTTCAATGCTGACTTTATTGTGCAATCGAATTTGGTTGTATAGTGGGAAACTTAATTTTTATGAATTTTCTACAGATTTCTGTGAATAATTAGGGTTTCCTTACTCGCCTGTGTAAACCAAAACCACATCTCGTATTTTGTCCTCCTATTTGGGTTTAATGATGAAGCCAAACAGAAATGTAAACCAAAACGCTCTCAGCAAACCCCCCCGATTAGTACGCAGATGCCAACGCTTGCGGGCGCTGGCTGCGGCGGGGCTGCTGGGGCAGCGCTGCTGTCGTTTGCTGTGCAGACACCCAGCTCCAGGGAGCCGATCCAAAGAGATCCAGGAGATGAGCATATATTCTTGGAAGCAGATTTCAGAAGTATCTATAAACCCTTCATCTTGCTGCTTAGCACTGATCTCCGAAGTGATGTGCACACATAAAAATGGACGCCGCACTGGTGACACCCATTATGCGAGTTGGAGCAAGAGACATTCCCCATCTCGGCGGGCAGGGAAGAGCAGCTGGGGTCTCACAACGAGCTGTCCTGGGAAAGGAGGGAGCGAGCCACCATGTCCAAAGCAAAGCAATATAACCCCATGCTTGGTACGCCTACCTTGCCGATGGGTGCTGGGGGAGACGGGGGATCATTTGGGGGGCAGAGGGTGCCCGCCTGCCCTGGGTGTTGCGCAGGCAGCTCGTTCCTGCTGCAGGAGGCGCGGCAGGGCTAAGCAGGATGCACTGGGGGGCTTGGGGTCCGGTTATCCCACCCCCTGGCTAAATTAGCACGGATAAGCAATAGGGGACTGCGGTGGCGGGGCACCCTGCACGTGTGCTGGGTGTGCCTTTGCCAGTGCTTGGGGGATTTTAAGCTCTTCAGAGAGGACGGAGAGAAGGCTGGAAAAAGCAAGCATTTTCCCTTGTGGTTTGGAGAAGAATAATTTCCATTACAGCAGGAGTATTTGTGGAAGGCTTAGATGCTCTATGAGTGAACTAATATGTATTTTAAAAGAAGAAGGGTCCTGAGCTGGGGCAGCTTGTCTGGAGCCACAGGCACGGCTAGGACGAGAACCAGGGCAGCCTGTCTACCCATCCTGCCTGGAGAGCTTCGCTTTCTGAGGTTTTTCCTCCGAAGCTTCACCATCCAGCAGTGCTATTTCAAGACAACCTTAACCAACCAGTCCTGTGGTCCTGGCAGAGGGTCTGTACAGCCTCGGTGCTGGGGTGGGTGCCACAGTGCAGACGTGGCACATGCCCGAGAGCCGAGGGAAGGGCTTTATCATCGGCTGGCCTGAGACTTGCACACCGCATGCAGAGGCATCAGGTATTCCCCTGGCAGCTCCCCATTTTTTTGTAAATAGATGATTCATTTGTCTGCTTTGGCAATAAACTTAGATCACCAAGGAAACGCTCGCAAGCTGTCAGAAAAGTTAGAGCACAAAATCAGGTCAAGAGAAATGATGAATGAATGAATATGTGTATTACGGGCTCAAGCTCCCTGCCGTTCTGTACCACAGATTTTCCGCAGGAGAAGTCTCTGCTTCTTCTGAAGCATGTGGTCGGGGTGGGTAATATTCAGCTAGAACAAATGTTTTTGGAATATGTCTTAGATGTAATTGAGCATGTCACATGGAGCTTCCGTGTCTTTTCTAGGGATATTGTGATCTGGAACGCTTTCTGTTGTCACCAAAAGAAAGTGTGATACTTAAGCAATAAGAAAATGAGAGCAAAACACGTCTTTAGCCATCTCATTATATGCACAAGAAGACAGGGGCTAAACTTGCTAATGCACTTGCTGTGTTGTGATATAAATCAGGTAATAATCATATAAAATGCAATAAGTAATTCAGAAGCTTTGTTAGGATACCACAGTTTTGATGAAAATTTATACTTGCTTGTGTATTCCACTCTGAAAGTCAAAGTAATTGTCTGGTGAAAAAAATTCTGCTGTTACCGCTACTTCAACTACTCAGAAGGTTTCGGTAGGTATCAAGGTACTCGCATGGCAACAACTTCCCAAATAAACCAATGCAGCAGTCGTGGGGAATGCCCATGCACTAACAGCTGCAGCGAGGCGCGAGCACACCCTGCCTTGGCTAAATATTCCCCAGGGCCTCTGCAAAACTAAAATGGCTTTGAATAGTTGAGGCATATAGCGTCTCCTCTCTGCCCAGCTCTCGTCTCCTGTCTGCTTCCAACACATGCAGGAGGAACTGACATTTGTCAAATCTATTTTTTTTAAAACCTTCACAAACTTCTCATTTCGTTAATGCCGGCTGGGCTGGATGCCATCCCGTTGTCATCATTTAATTGTGAGGGCTGGGATCTTCACAGTGATAGCTAGGGGACTGGCACGGGGTACTTACTGTGAACAGCAACCTCAGGCAGTTTAAACACTTCTGCTTGGGAAATAGAGCTTTTAATGTTTAATTGCCTAGTAGGCAGCTAGAAAGTACAACCCCCACCTCACCAAACTGAAAAGAGAAAGAGAGTATCGCATGCAACCTGAGTGGAATTAAAGAAATATAGAGAGAGTACAGAGAGTACATTAATGGCCTAAAATGCAGGGTGGTCAAAACATAAATGAAACCCTTGTCAAGCAAACAATAAAGCAACTCCCCTGACCACCCATCAGCCGTCATACAACATCACCAGTCATTGCAGTCACTAAATAAAAAGATATTTAGAAGCTGCAGCATTGCAAGAGAACGGAGCAGCCATCTTCAAACAAGCAATCAGCTTAATGAAGACATAATTCTTGATCAGCTGCAATCAGTATTCATCGGGTAATCCCGACTAAGGGGGAGGGAGTGCAAAGGCAGAAGCGAGGGCCAGGTTCGCCAGAGGGATTCCCCTGTTTGCAGCTGCAGCGCAGCGCGCGGGCCCGAGGAGCGCAGCAGGGGTGGCCCTGAGAGTGCCTCCTGCCCCTGGGGCTGTACAACCTGCACGGCGCTCGTGCATCCTGCCGCTGCGGGGTCCGACTGCTACGCAGGTTTAGGGAGCAGTTGCCTTTAACGCTCTTGGTTGAGCATAAGCGGTTTTATTTCCTTTTCTTCTCCCCACCAACATTACCTGCCTTCACAGTGCCACACAGGCGCTCTGGGGCTCTTTCGGGCTCCCCAGAGCTGTCAGGCTCCCTGCCCTCCTGGGGAGGAGAGCACCCGTTTCTGCCTGCAAGTCGCTGCATGCTGCCCTCCAGGAGAGGGGCTCCCCCGCGCCCCTGGGCTGCGGGGTGGGTTACGAGGAGCTCCCACGGCTAGGAATTAGGCCACGTGCTTCCCACCGGCACCACAGCCCTTCCACCTGGCAGGTGACGGTCACCCCGTCCCCCTGTCCCCCCCATCACCCCGGCACCCCACTGCTGCTGGCTCTGCACCGGCTTCCGCAGCCCAGAGCACGGCTTAGGAAATGGGAAACCAGAAGTAGCCCCACTGCGTGGGAGCCTTCACTGGGGGCACTGGAGCAGCTTGAACCCCGCATTGGAGCCGTGCTGCTGCCCGGATGCGTCCCTCGCTGACCCTGACCCATGGGCTCACCCTCCCCACCAGCATTGGCACTCACCGAGCCCGCAGCCTGGCTCAGCAGCAGTCTGAAATTTGGGTCTCTTCTTCTCATGAAGCCTGGGAGAGCTTAGTGTCTCTGGGACCTCACCTCCTYGCTCGGCCGCGGCCAAGGTGACCCACAAACTTCCCACACTGCCAGAAAAGCTGGCAGCTCAGGAGGGTGGTGTGATCATCTCCATCTCCTTTCGCCAGGAAATCATGCTGGCAAAAGAGTCTTGCCATTTTCTGAAATAAAGGGGAAACTGTGGCATCCCTGTGAAATTCTCAATGCAGTACATGGGTCAAAAATACTCATCATTGAACTAAGAAGGAGAAAGAAATTGTTACCGTCTGGAAGTACACAGAGGGAAGCAGAGCAGATGGAAAGGACGAGTTAGCTGGCCTAGATGGCATCGCTTGTGTCTCGCACCGATTCATCTTAACAATAACCCCCCCAGCCATGGGACAGCAGGAATTATTTCAGGTCTTTCTATAGGAAAACATCCTAAGCGGTTAGTTGCTAATCTGCAGCTGGGGGATCTTTTTTTTTTTTCCATTTATGCAAGAGACTTTTCAATTCCCTATTTAAGTGAAGCAAGAAGTATGATGAGTCGATGATGAGTCACCAGGCCAGGAAAAAAGCTGCAGGAAGGCTGGACTATTTATAAAATGTAAAAGAAAGGAAATATATTCTAGATGCAGATAGATCTGGAAGGTGACTCCAACTTCTTTTGTGGGATCGTGCATTCGGAGGCGCCGGACAGCAAGCCTCCCAGGCAGGAGGGGGGAAGCGCTGGCGGGGTGTACGTGCTTTTTCGGAAAGGGTTCATTAACGTTGCACGGAGCAGCACGTGCCGCAGAGCCTGCTGGCCACTCGCCCTGACACGGGAGAGCTTTGCAGCTCTCCTCTGAGGGGCACAGCCATGCAGCCATGGTGCCCCTCATTTATCGCCTTTGCACCAGCTCTGCATGCCGAGCGGGGAGGTAAGGCAGCCCGAGCTCTCTGCCGCCGCGGCACGAGTGTTGGCTGTGTGCGCCAAGGCAGCTCGTCACGAGTAAGGTCAGGTACCGCCGCGTGAGTCACTGCCGGCAGCGGCGCAGATGTGGGGCTCTGCCGGGAGAGCAGTGGCGGAGGGGGCTGGAGGGGCTTCCTGCACCGCAGCCGCTTGCTCTCTGCTGGCTCCTCTGCCGGGAGGCGCTGGGCCGTGAGCAGGAAACCTCTCTGTGGTTCAGCCCCTCCAGCTCTCGGCTCATCCGGCTCACACCACCGTACCGCGAGGTGGGATGTGGAGGTGCCACTGGGAAACAAACAAAAAACAAAGCTATTTGGCAATAATTGTGAAGCCTTGGCATGGCTGGCAAGGGCATTACTGAGTGCGCAAACTGGCCTAGGTGATCTCAATCTGGAGATACTGTTGCCCGATGCTGGGCTTGGGCAGCAGAAAGCAATGGAAGCTTCACCTCCGCCAAACACTGCCAGAGCTGTCTCCAGGAGCATGTGCAAGCAACGTGGCACGGCCTCCTCACGCAGCAGATGATCATGCATCTCCCTGGGTTTTGACAGTTAAATTCTGGATAATTGTAGCTGCTCTGGGATGCAGTTGGGTGGGGGTGGAGGGAAGGACCCATTGCCAAGAAGACAAAACAGCACCTGAGGTCTTGAAAGTCCCAGCTGCAAAACACGATCAATGTCTGTCAGATGGGGTTAGACCATGCCAGTACCTGATGCTTTCGGAGCAGAGGGGTCTGCAGCCCGGGTCATTTGGGTGGCCAGCACAGCTTTGCCCTCACTTCCCTGTCCTGTGCTCACATCGTCCCTACTTCTGACACTAGGTTAAAATCCAAAAGCCTGTCACGAAACTGTGTCACGGCACGGTTAAACAGGTGCTTAAACAGGACACATGGACTGGACGGTGATGAGCTTGCTTTAGTGCTTTAGACACGGATTATGTGCTGGTGGCTTGATTCAGCGTTCACAGTTCTCATTCAAGACATGGTTTGATGCTGATGTTCAGTGCATGTCCCAGTTTGTGGGATATCTGCATACCTAATGAGATTTAACATGTTTAGGAGTTTATTTAGGCTCTAGTTTCATAAAGCACTGGATCAGGGGACGAAGGAGGATGGATCTTTAGTGTTTAAGTGATAATTTCTCTTGACTAACTGTACACAAGGTGAAAAAATGGTCAGTACTATTTGCACACCATTTCAGGCTTTGAACGGACAGCAGTTCAACAAGTAAATAGTATGAGCTGGGTGACAGCTCCTCAACTAGTGCATCTTTAAAGAAATCACCCAAATCAGTGTGTTTCTGGGGGGAAATCAAAGTGATGCCTTGCTTGAGGAAAGCTAGTTTTGTTTGCTAAAGTTAAGAGAGTTGTCTGCCTTTGTTACCCACAGCCTTTAAGGAAAAAAAAGGGGGCACCCAATTTGTATGTGCTTAAAGTATTGTTGGTGTTAGTAGGCAACAAGAAAAGAAAAAGAAAAGCATTCCTGTGAGGGTATTTCAGTGGCTTTTACCACCACCATCAATGGAAACTTTGCAACGAAGTATTAACAGATTTAGTTTTGCAACACTGCTGCTGGGGAGGAGGAGAATTCCTCAGCAGCCTAACATGGTGCTGTCTTGGCTTCATCATGTCATATCTAAGAAATAGAGGCCCTGCCTCCTGAAAGCTTTAAGCCTATGTTGAAAGCCATTCCAACACTAAAGCAAACTTTTAATTGTCCTCAAAGGTGGTGTTTTCCGGAATCACTCAAATAAAAATCAGCCCTGCAAAAAGGAATCAATATCAGCTTTATTTCTGTGCATTGCTAATGTTGCTGGTTGGCTTAAATAGTCTATAAAATAAACCATTTCTTTTGCCTGAGTAGTGCYGTTGCGGTACGCAGCCTGCGATGGCTGGGAGCCCTTGGGAAGGCACAGTCTTACGCCACAGAGACTTCGCAGGGCTTGTCAGGTCTGGCATCTTCAAACTGGGTTTCAGAAGTTACAATATCTGCTGCTTCACTTTGGTGCCAGGCAGGACAGCCTGCGGTGGTTAAGTCTGCAATTTGGAGACAAAAAGCTTGGTGTTGGTATCTGACGAGCAATGATTTAGGGTTTCTTTCTCCTGGACTCTCACCTACCCATTTTGAGCTCTGAGCCTTTGGTATTTTGTTACTCTGTTCAGTTCTTGTCTCATTGACAACTACGCTAGACTTGCTTGGCAGAGCATTGCATTTTTGGAGGAGTGTCAGTAGGACCGAGCACCACTTGGGTTCAAGGGCATGGGGCAGTTTTCGCTTCCCCCCCTTCTTCCTCTCTCTTCTGGGTGTTGACCGGGAGAAGCGCTTCGTCCGCCCCACGCTGAGCAGAGGAAYGGGGCCACCCCCTCACCCTCCTGTGCTGGGAACCACGGCCAAGGCCACTAATTAGTGTAATTAATACCCATGTAACAGAAACTCTTTACAACCCTGAGCACTGATTGCAATGCAATTTCAGTGCTGGGTTTGAAGCCACAGGACTCTCTCTTCATGTCACCAAAGTCAAATAAAATGTTGCTATTAATTAAGTCTTTTGCCTTTTGGCCTGTTTTTCCCTGATACTTTTTGTTTACACGCTGATGCTCTCTGTTTTCCTCACTGCTGCCTATTTCTTTCTCTCTTTATTGTTTATCAAGCAAATTTAATTCCCCATCCTCTCCTCAGTCACTTCGCCACCATTTTAATTTGTCCCCAGCTTTGTGGGCACGCTGCATAAGAGGAAGCAGGATGCTTTGGTATGCTGGGTTGGATTTTAAAGTTTTGACAAACGCCGATATTTCCCATGGCAACAACCCCCATACGATACAGCACCCAGCACAAACCTTGCTCTTGCAGAAACAAATGTAGCTCTGCAGTGTCGGCTGCTTTCTAAGCAGATGTTTAATTGCAGATGCGATATGAAACGGGGTCCTGGGCAGGGTGGGGGGAGCCCCGGGGGTGTGCTGGATACAACAAAATTAACCACCGAAATTTACTGGATGTGACCCGAAACTCTGCAAAAAGAAGAGTTTGCAGCTTTTGCTAGGACAGTAGTTGGTGCAAAAACCTCCTCCAGAAAGTCCCCCTTGCTCTGCCATCCTTCTGGGTCCCACCAGGCAGCGGGCACCCCCGCCTCCCAAAACACATGCCAACAGGTTTCCAATCTGGGCACTTGCTGCCCGAGACATCAATGCATTAAACTGAATGGCCGTCCGAAGGAGAGATTTTCAAGGCGGCACAGGACGTGCCACCATGGGAGCCGGCTCGGCACGGTGCATGAAGGCAGGCTCGCCTGGCCGTAGCCCCGCTCACTGGCATTGGTTTGCCTCCTGGCTGGCTGGGGTTGGAAATTCAACCATGCCACGTCATTTTCGTTATGGTCCAATTTCTAAGGAGATATTGGAAAAYCCTCCTGGTCCTAAGGCAGAAAATTAAATCCCTTTTAGTCTTCTCCCCTCCACAGCTTCCTTTAGACAAAAGGTGGTGTTTGCTTAAGCTGTGCCTTCTTGTAGTGTACCGGCACACCAGAGCCAGGGCTGACCGAGCCAGCTTCTATTTCAGTGGTTCAGAGAAAAACATATAGTAACGTCCCCCCGCCCTTTTTTTTTTTAAAGAATGTCCACAATAGTTTATTCCTGATATTAAGCACTTACACAGCTCCTTGCTGAGAGGTGCCTGAAAGGGACAGCTTTTCTACACGACGGTGTAGGACACATCAAGTGTCTTCTAAGGCYTTGCAAACCTGCCTTTGCAGGCGTAGCCTCAGGCAATTTGCTATTTTTAATGCAGGGTTAAAAAAGACCATGCTTGTATTAACCACTGCTATGAATGTGGGGATCGGAGCCTGAACTCTTTGCCCTGGCAGACGCTGATGAGTTCATGGCTGCAGCTGTGGCTCCTTGCTGGCAGCAGTAACATGGGGTGGCAGATCTCAGGTCTCCTCGCTTCCTTGTGGGCTTTGTCCCCAGTGTAGYCCCCAGGCTTTGGGTCATGCAGCATGCTGTGGGATATGCTGAGGGTTGTGCCGTGGGGACTGCCAAGGGTCATGCAACAGGGGAGGCCTCCTGGAAGGAGGCAGCAGCCAGGGCAAGGGTGTTGCAAAAGGGCTGCTTCAACACAGTGTCCTGTCAGGCAACACCTCTGGCGTGCGTGGTGGGTGCTGGGTGGTGGTGGCTGGGCGGTGGTGGCTGGGCGCAGCAGCTCCCAGCCCCGGCTCAGCAGCTACTCTGGCCACCACTGTGCAGCAACAGGGGTTACACGAGGAGGAGGTCCACAGGGAGCTGTTGGGGCTGGGGAGGCTGCRCGGGTGCTGGGGGTCTAGTCATGGTGCAGGAGGCTTGTGGCCCCAGAGAGTGGGGCTGGAGGAAGGCAGGAGTGCAGGGCGGGGGGGCAGGGATTGCGAAGGGGAGAGCTGGTCCCCGAGGAGTGCAGGGTACATGGTAGGAGGGGATGTCTCCAGGCATGCTGATATTTTGGAGTGGTGGCTCACGGGGTTTGAAACTGTGGTTCCCTAGGACTATGCAAAGTATAAAAACTGTAGAAATGATGAATTTAGCTGTAACTCTGCTTCCCTCTCTAATTATAGCATTTTTAATGAGCTTCATGCAAAAAAAAAAAAACCCCAAATAATGTTTTCCTTTTGTTGTTTTCTTCCTCTGCTCTACTTCAGTGTGTTGGCATTCCCCACACATTCCTCTAGTTGACTCAGACCCCTGGGAGAGAGAGCCCGAGAGGGACGGGACGGGGCGAGCGCTGCGCCGTCTCCAGCTTGGCAGCACTGAGGTCTCAGCTGCCGTGCCATCCACGTTCAGCAGAGGTGAAGGCCGGCGCCGTGATGCAGGACTGCAGTTCAGTGCCATCCCCGTTCCTGTCCATCATGCACTCTGGAAAGGAGAGTAGGGAAGAATTGTTGTTCAGAGATTGTTTTTCTTGTAGCTGCTCTTCCTTTTTCCCCTTTCAGAGTTATGAAATCAAGGGCATGAACTCTTCCAGCAGGGATCTAAGACGTTTTGACGGGAACATCTGCAAGTCCTCGGCATAGGGAGTGATGGGGAAGAAGGGCTGAAGATGCCTGTCAAGAAGGAAGCAGAGAACAGCAAAGGCAGGAGAAGCAGCTTTGCTTCTGCTGCTGTTGAGCTGGGAAAGCTGCTGCCTGTGGCTTCTCTAGCATCACCTGCAACCTCCTGCCTCCCAGCTTTGAGGCAGGTCCTGCTGAACCCGCAGCTGGGAGTTGCATCTTGGCAATGTCTTTGATTCCCCCCCCCCCCACCAGGCAATCCCAATTTGTTGTTTCCCCCCCGCCAGGTAATCCTAAAATCAAGCAAAAAGGGGCTAAGAGGGGCTTTTGTAACACACAGCATCTGTGCGAAGCAGGTAACAGGCTGTGCTGCCAAGGCTTTGCTCCCCATCCTTGCTGCAACTGCCTCTGCCTGCGTGTTAGTCCCCACGAGCCGCTATGATGAGACAAAACAGCATTTGTCACGTCTTGCTGAGAAAGGGCCTCCCCGCAGCACTCAGACCTCCTCCTGCAGCTGAGTGCGATGCCTGGACGCGAGGCAGCCTCCCTCCTCCCCTTCGGTTTGCCACGTGACGGCCCATTTTGCAATTCAGAAGAAAATCAGAGAAAAACTGCTTGTATTAATTTTTATTTTGGCATTAGAAAGGCAAATTGCAATTCTCAGCAGATTGGACTGATCTGATTAAATTCTGAGTGGTTCCTGTGCTGATGGTAGTATTTGAGTTAACTGAGGTAACTCAGTGGCAAGCCAAAAAAATACTGCTTTGCTGAGAAAACTGGGAGGTTTATTTTTCAGTCCCTGTAGCTGCTCTGAGAATATCTTCCCTTTTWAAAAAAAAAWAAACCTTTTCTGAATATGAATACACTGATTTGAAAACAAAGCCATAAACTATGAACTCACCCATCCTTAGACCTTGGTGTCTGGGACACGGCCATCGTGTTTTGGAAAGAAGGTCGCTCCGTTTCATGAAGTGGGTTTTTCATTAGTCAAAGCTGACAAAAAGCCTCCGGCCTGATTCTTATCATTCTCCTGGAGTTTCCAAGAGCATTTAGGGGATCATAAATACAACAAGATCCTTTAGGAAAGTTTGTAACAGAGGAAGTTTTTAGACTGTGGTTGACCCCCAAAGGCATGAAGAGCACTGATAATTACATGGATGCCTGAATTTATGGAGTTAATTCTCTAATAAAGTCTATGCTAGTAAAAGATGAAAAGGCAGACCTTCACACACCCCAACACCACTGATTTCCCTGCCATTGCACTGCTGGAACAAATTTAAGCCAGCAGATGAGCAGGAGGTTCCCAGCAGCAGGAGGGTTGTTCAGCAAGCGGTGCAGCCTCTGGGAGAGRTGGGTACCTCCAGGGCAATCCAGAACCTGACACAAGGGCAGCACCTCTCTCAGTGTGCAACCCAGGTCACCCCGCTTGCTGTTTGCAGCTCCTGATGCTGAGCCTGGGGATGGTGAGACACTGGACCAGCTTGCCCAGAGAAGTTGTGGATGTCCCCTCCCTGGAAGTGTTCAAGGCCAGGTTGGATGGGGCGTTGAGCAACCTGATCTGGTGGAAGGTATCCCTGCCCCTGGTTGGAACTAGATGATCTTTAAGGTCCCTTCCAACCCAAACCATTTTATCATTCTATGATTCTATGATGTCTTCAGCAGGAACTGGTGTGGGGACATGTTGGCCCCAGTGTTGGGCGCTTGGGATTTGAGACAGCTGGGCCGGGTCAGCATCGAGCAGCGTGGGGGGACAGCTGCAGCCTGCCCAGGGACAGAGCCTGGGATGTTTCTCCACTCCTGGACTCCAGCCCACGGATTGCATTGCCCAGGTAAATGCCGGAGCTGCTGGAGGGGCAGCGAGGGAGATGTGCTCACTCTCACCTGTTCACGTTGGTCACCGCATACCTGGAAAGGCCAGCTCTGGAGGGTGGGAGTGAGCCTGACTCAGCACCCAGGACACCCTCCTGATCACAACTCTGCATCTGGTGTAGATGCTCCTAAATGGCAAACACAGGTGGGATCCTTGCTCCAAGGCTGCAGTCAGGAGCACTTTGTCCACTCCCTGCTGCGGGGCTTTACTTGCCCCTTCCTGCCATGGGACGGAATTGCTCTAGGCTTGCCCGCTGCCGGCTATTGCCTGGTGGGCTTCCCTGAGAAACATGAGCTGCAAGGCTGGTCCCTTTGGGGCAGAACAAGGCCCAGGACCAAATCTGCAACCTCCCCTCTGTGTGTTAATTAGGGCGTTGCTGCAGAAAAAGCCCTGCCAGCACCTACAGCAGAGCTTTGGAGAGAAAGTTACTTTAGCCAGCTGTGGTCAATGTTCAGCAAAGTCTGGCTGAAGCAGCCTCTCCGGGAATTTCAGCCCTGTCCAGCCATCTTCAGATCCTGGGAGAGCTGAGCTGGGAGCAGAGCACCACAAACCACGGTGCTTCCTAGCAAACACTGGAGTTCGTGATGAAGCTCCTGGTGAACTTGGTGCTCCCTGACATGTGGATGCCCACAGTGTGCTGGAGGAGCACTTCCCTGCATCATGGACAGCCCATGTTCAGCCTGCTGTGAAATCTGGCTCTCTTCAATGCAGAAATTGGAGCCAGGTGGAGCAGTGGTCCAGGCAAAGGACAATTTTTTTTTTCCTTTTAGGCCCACAGACTAAGCAGAAAATCATCTTGTGCTGCAGATGTTTTTGTATGCTCCTTCTCTGCAAATATACCTGCATCCAAAATCTGAGCTGCAGCTTTGCTATGCCAAGAGTAGTCCACAAACAGCACCTGCTGCCCCTCTGTACCAGGAGTGAATGCCCTAAAATAAACAAGCAAAAAATAGGGGAAGAGAAAATAAGCAGCTTCAGAGGGAATGTCAGCTGATAAAGTAAGAAATCCAATTGCTAATGTAACTTTTACAACCCCTGAGAATCTCAGCCAAAAATTAAGCAATTCCCTTGCTTCGCTCCGGTACCAAGTGACTTTCAATCTGCACCACCTATATTAGCTCATATGAAACTCTCTTACTGCTGCTTCGTTGACAGAAGAATTTTAAAGCCCAACTATCTTGGTGTTTTAAATTTCAATCACTGTGGCATTCACTGGTGTGGCTGGCAGAAAGCACGAGCCTATGCAGCTTGCTTTGGTTCTTTATTTTTCTTTATATGGATATTTTAAGATTATTTCTTTGCCCAGTCAGTGACACTGGTGATGGTCACCTTTAATTCAGATGAAATGTGTGTGTCATAAAACCTATTGGAGGGCCTGCTGACAGGCTGGGTCGCTTCTCCTCTTGGGTCCTCTGTGTGCTACCTGCCACAACCTGGTGTCACTACCCCAGCGGGAGGTGACATGAGCCAAGACTTCTCTGGTCAGGAGTAACCAGTCTTATGTGGTCAGCATGGATGGATTTGTAATCACGTGCCTTTGATCCTCAGCACAATGGAGCTAAAATATCTCGCTGCAGCTGATGTGAAAGTCGGTGTGGCCCGCTACATCCCGCTGGAGACTCTTCTAGCTGGCTTTGGCTCTTCTATATGGTGCTGGGCACATCTTCGCGAACATTTATGTGCCTTTCATAAACACCATGTAGGAACAAAAGAGCAGGTAGGGTTTGTGCAAAAGGATATACCAGCACTTCCTATAGAAATGCTACTGCTGCTTCAGGCCTCTTGAGGGTGTTCGGTGATGTGCAATAAATTACTTCTATATGGCTTTGTAAGCAGTTGTGAATTTAACACTGTTTTCAAGGAGCAAGAAGTGTCTCTATAATCACAGTCAAGGAGGTGGAATAAAAACCATTCCAGCCAGCGAGCATAAAAATATCTGGCCTTTACCTTTTGAGTCTTCCTAATAATGTTTGAAATCCAGTTAAATCTCTATACCCAGGAGAAAACTAGCACAAATAATGTCAGAGAGATTGATGCTAATGCTAGGCAAGGGAGAGAGCCTCTGTCTGTTCAAACACATTTAGTTACCCTTCCTTCTGTAATAATCAAAGGAATATTCTAAAAATGTTAGATTATTAGAGGTAAGCCCGTCTCCCTACTTGTTATTTGTGATACTCTGCTCCAATGTAATGAACGTAAGCGATGAGCTGCTGTTTCTGCCAGATCTCATGGGTCTACCCGCTCAAAGCATTGGAAGCAAACCGCTTTTCATTTGTAAATTGGGYGTGGAAAAGCTCGATGGGTAGAAAGCTGTTAGTAGGTCAGAAAGAATAAGCTGAGGTCTAGACAACTACATGAATTTAAGTCAAAAGCCTTGGTCCCCCAGAGGTGGAACAAAGCAGATGGGAAGGAAAGGTGGTGTTCCTCTTCCAAGCTGGCCCCCATGACAGGATGAATAAAGTTACGTCTCCGGGGTGTCATCAGGAGACGCTCCCGCGCAGATCCCGAGCCTCAGATTTACATCCCTCCAAAACACAGGTGCCCAGGACTGACCCAATATTGCTGGAATTAAAGTGCTCAAGGACTAGAATTCAAGTCCTAGAGAAACCAGAGGCTTTCGCTAGGGGCTACGAGATGTGTTGAGGTGATTTAGGAATTAAGAACTGATTAAACTTTCTTATGTGGAGATATCTGTTGTGCAAGAAGGTAAGCGTTGAACTAGTAATTTTGTTTATTTCCCATTTGAAAGACAAAAATTCCCTTACAGAAAATGAACTGTGCTGGGATTCGAGTTACTGCTGTCATTGGCAGGGGATGGATGGGAGCTCCTTCCCACGCCCTGCGGCGGGGCTGCCCGGGGATGGATGTATGCTCAGGAGAAGCTAATGAGCGTTTCAGGCTAGCAGGCACCATCGGGTCATCTAGTTCAATACACTGTGTTTCAGACCATTACATCTCAGCTGGTTATCCTTGAACTGAGCTAAATCTTGTGCTCGACTCCGGTATTTGGTGAGAAGCATCCACTACTGCCATGACACATCAGCAGCAGGGGGAAATCCCACCAAAGCTGTTGGTAGCATGTTCCAGTCATTGCCTGCCTTTGCATCGCTCTTTGGTCTGGCTTCGGGCCACTGCCTTTTCTACCAGGGACTGAAGAGGCGCCGGGACCTGTTTTTACCCGTGGGTGTGGGTGGCTGGCCAAAACTGTGGGATCTTGCTGTGCTCTAGTGAGGAGAGATTGCCGAAGGAGTGAAGTATTTTTGGTGCAGCCTGGGTTTGTTTACAGATATATCCCAAAGCCTGTGCCTCTCCCCGTTTTGGGGRCAGGCCATTTGTGCAGTCCTTGCTGGGATCTCCTTGCACACTCTCTGTTTGCATTGCTCCAAAGTCAGCGCTCCTCCTAACGTTCTTGCTTTAAATTTGTCCCTCACTCTGTTTCCTTCTGAAGTTGTTTGGAACCTCCACTCTTTAATCCTTTAATATTTCACTCATTGTTTTTCCTCCTCAGATGAAATATAGATTTGAGCACTCTCTGTACCATGCCATGCTGGGTCTCAGACATATAAGCCTTCTGCCAAAACAATTAAGTACCAAACGTGGTCCTCGGGCAGTCTGAGGATGCAGCATCTCCCCACACGAGGACTTCAGTGTCCTCAAGCCCGTGCTCGGCTTTTCTATGGGGATTCTGATCTGAAACTGTTTTTTTTTCCTGACACAGCTGGTCAACCTTACCCTTGTTCTGTCATTAGCACATCCCCAAAGAGATGGTCAGAAAAACGGAAAGGTCCCGGTGCTGTCCTGTGCTTGTGCATAGCCCGGGTGTCAGAGCCCCTCGTCCTGGGTGACTCCTGCCTCCAGCTGCCGGGGACTTGGCATGGTGCAGACCCAGGGTGCTACCTGGCATGGAGCAGGGGCCACAATAATCTGACTGCAAACGAGGTGCAGCTTTTGTTTCAGGGTCACCAGCACCCTGGGGACAGGCCGTCACCGATAAATTCCTTTCACATAGGCTGTTAGAGGGGAAGTTTTGGTTGTGCTGCCTGCAGAGCTGCCTGCTGCTAACTGACACACCGACAGGCAATGAATCCCTCTGCTCCCCGGCTCCACAGTCCTCCGTGAGTTCATTTTTAAATCTCCTTTAAACCAGATTTTACCTCGCATGTAAATCTTACCAGAGTGAGCCTCTGGCTGAAGCCAAGCTCTGCTGCATTGGCTTTCCTGCTCCCTGGCAGCGCATGGCACCAAGGGCACGGGGCCAGGGCTGAGCAGCGGGAGTGCAGTCCTGGCGAGCCATGGGTATATGTTTTCTCCCAGACCTCCCATATAGCTCAAGGGTTTAGGCAAAATGATGTACGTGCGACAAAACCTCTGGCTGCATCCCATACACAGTGTTCCATGCGCTGTCGTTCCCAGAAGCATGTGCTTGCGTTGAGGATTGCATTGGCTTCTGGCTCGGTCCTCTCCGTTTGCTGTCGGGGTGATGGAGCGCCTCGTTAAGGGTTTGCCTGTGGTTTGGAAAATCCCCCCCAAACATGGGGGGCAAGTTTGCCCTCGCTAGCTCCCCTGTGCAAGGGCTCTGGGCATGCGTGGTGGGGCTGAGGTATTTTATCCCACTTCCACAGCAGGCTGCAGGCACCCCGGGAGGGGAGGCTAAGCGGACTCCCGGTGTGGCACCTGACCCCACAGCCGCGCGAAGCAGGTATCTGCGGAGCAGGTAACTTGGTCTTCTCATCACTGATGTCCCTGGGTGGGCCAGCGCTGAAGGAGCTGCCCCGCCCCCGGTGGGGGCCCCAGTCTGGCCAGTGTTTACTGTGGTATTTACTGCTTCTCCCTTCATGTGTGCAGTCATCCTCTGCCACGTGGTGGCTTGCTTTACCTCTGTTTTCCAGGGAAAGTAAGAAGCACACATAAATGGTTGAACAATACTACAGTCCGGGCATTGCTCCTACTCCTTTAGTAGCTGCTCTGGGGAGTAAACAGTTTCCTTCGCTGCTTTAATCTAACGCGAAGCGTCGTTCTTTGTACACACTTTGCATACCCTTCCTAGAAGAAACCCACCATGTTATCATGAAATCAAGTGCACCACGTTTAAAATCTCATCATACTAACCGGGCACCCAATCTAGACTGGAGTTTAGGTGGGCCAGTCCCTTGGGCTATTTTTAAATATTGGGGTCAGGGTCACATTACACTGATGCACTAACATCCATAAATCTCTGCGGGTGACAGCCCTGGATTTCGAGCTAAGTGCCTGGCTCTCTAGGCACACCAAGCAGCCAAGGAGGGATGGGGACCTGGTCGGGGAAGGTAGGATTTTGACACTTTCCCCAAGATGGTAGAGTTTTCCACGTGCTTTGCTATTCACCGCACCACCTGAGAGCACGGTGAAGGAGTTTCCATCATGAGCTGTGATGGATCACAAGTGGTGTGGTTCTGAGCACACTGTGGCCAAAACACCCGGCCTGGCCCCGCAGACGCCGACGCTYGTAGCCCTGCCGGCATGGGCCTCTCTGTACACAGTGTGCGCTTGGCTCTGAGCAGGAACTCTCACTCCTGGACGTATAAATATCTCTCCATTTCCCCAAGGGGATTAACTTTGCAGGTATTCCCAGTAACGGTGCAGTTCTGCCATGTGGGGTTATTGTTCAGGGAATTTAGTGGGAATAGAAGGTGCTCAGGATCTGCCATGAGTGGACCCCAAGTGCTGGCATTTTTATTTATTCCTCTCTTTTTAATGTCCTGCAGCCTTACGGTATTTTGCAGTCAGTAAAACCTCAGCAAGGCTGCACGACTGGTAGCTGCTACATTCTGCTTTTACTGCCTGCTACATACCATCCTGTTTTCAATCATTCTCTTCTGCTGCCTCTCCACCAAAGAATGCTCTTTGATTTTAATGATTTATCTGTACGTGCTCCTTACTCCCAACTTGTTCTCAAACCTCACCTCTGTAACACCAGTCACCTCTACTGCATCCTGCAGATTCTGCTTATATGTAAACATTTCTGGCAGGTAACCAAACGAGAGGGAGAAGCCAGGACACACACAGCAGTGGGAGTCGCTGCTCGGCGTGGATGTCGCTGCTGGCCTGAGCAGGAGGCAGCGAGCACTGCAGCACCTTGGAGATGCTCTGACGGGGACTGTGCCTGGGCTCAAGTGTCTTCAGTGCACCTGCTTGGCCCCAATCCCTCCTCTTCTCCATCCTTTTTCTGTTCCCCCACAGCAGCACGGAGCCTTCCCTCCCTGTTTGAAGTGCTGGGCTCTGGTGGGGACTTGTGCCGGTGGCAGCCCAGAGCACTGGGTCCCGCAGGGCTTGAGTGCTTTGCCTGGTGTGACGCTGCCTGTCGCTGGGCTGTGAGCACCCTGGCAAGTTCTCCTGGTCTCTCTGCCTTCCCGCTGACATAACCTTTGGCTCAAATTCTCCTCGAAATGCTTATCAGGCCACAGCCAGATGCTCTGGGTGGTGTTCCCGATTCTGTGCCTGCAGGCACACAACCCTACACCCCACAAACATGGGGCGCATGGTGGCTGGTGACCCCCCAGGTGACAACCCCAGGGCAGCGCAGGGACACAAGGGGACAGGGCGAGCGCTGTCACTGCCCGGTCGCGTGCTCCGGCTGCTGCGGGCGCCTGTCAGCTCAGTCCGGATCCGGGACCCACCTGGGCTTTGGACCCAGACCTCAGCAGGGAAGGGATTTTGTTTTCTCTTTTGATATGTTTTGAAGTGCCACATCCACTCGTGTGACCGTGAGGCAGAGCCCTGGCAGCTCTCCCTTTTGCAGGCTTTTCYGCACACACAGGCAGAGATTTACAAAGCTATATCAAAAACCAACCAACCAAACAAAAGAAGCTGCATTTTCTTTTTCTGGCAAGTTAAAATTTGTTCTAGTGAAGTGCAGGGGATGATGATTTTCCCCATAATTTGATTTGTGGCTTGCAGTTTTTTAAATTATAGAATTATTTTAGCTTACAAGTCTTTACAGACTACATGCAACATCCCAAGTTAGGGGCCAGGACGAGGGACCAAAGAGCCAAGAGACCTTCTATTGTTTGGAATTAATGTTGAAATCAAGAAGGACAGTTACATGGGTATGATTTCACACCACCTACAAATAACAGAGCGATCGAGAGGATAACCTCAAAGACAGCCAAGTTTTGTGCAACTAGACTGGGATTTCAGCCCTAGCAAAGGGCTCCATCTTTCAAGAGAAGAAGAAAACCCTGCACATCACTTACTTACTTACCAAAAGAAAGGACCGACCTACAGCAATTGAAGTGGAGGGGGACAAATGGGATGGCAGGGGGAATTAGAAGACAGCCAGAGATGGAAAAATAACTTTTTATTCAAGTGACCAGGGAAGGGACCCGCAGGGTGAAAGAGGGGGAGCAAGGGCCAGCGCCCGACGCTCGTGGAGGTGGCAGCTTCTCAACGGTCACACCGAGCGCGCTGGAAGGCTCAGCTTACTCCTAACCTAAATCCAGTGCAGGATTATTAATGAGGTGGCAAGTGCAGAGTCCAGGATGACAACAAACCCACCAAGTCTTTGGTACAGAGGCATACTTGGAGCCGTGGGTCCTGCTCTGTCTTCTAAACTCTTAGCGCTTTCTCCAGGGGAGATGACAGAAAACAGGCTTGGAAAGTTTATCTAAGAGACTGAGGTGCCAAAAGGCTTAGCAGGGACAATGGTTAAATTTAACTTTAGGCACACATAAAATGGATGGATGAAGTTTCTCACCTTGTGTGGAGGTGCAGTGGAGGGCAGCCGCACCAGCCCCACACGACTGGCGTGATCCCAACAGCCTCGCCGTGCCGCTGCCCGGAGGATGAGGAACAGAGGCGTAAGAGCGGGGCTGGCCCCTGCGACAGGCAACAGCTTGCTCTTTTGCAGGAACAGCCCTCCCGCACTGGTGCTGCCTGCAGAGAGAGCGGGAGCTGGGGCAGTGCCGGCGCTCTCGGGAGCAGCAGTGCACCAGCACACCGGGAGAGGAAAGCTGGGATCGCTTTGCACCTTCCCACTGAGGTACCGCTCTCCCCGGTTTTGCAATAGCTAGGAGAGAAATAACATTTCTACACAAGCTAAGCCCACAGAGCACTGCCTGGCTGTAGGAAAACCCCTAGAAACCCATGACTGAAGAGGTGCCTGGAGTTAGCATCCTCAGACGACCTCCTGTTACAAATTCCTAGGGCTCTGGCTATTTATAAATGCCCCGATAAGGCTAGAGTTCAAGAATGCACTGACGTTTATAACTACAGAGCCAAGTCGCCCTCTCAGCCATCTTCTTTGTGCCAGGGAATTCAGAGAGGGTATTTGCTATATGAGGATGGTCAAAATTGGCCCCCAAAATAATTTGGTGCAACAATATGCTGAAGAATACATTAACTCCTGGAAATCCCTATTCAGGCTAATAGCTGTGGTAGAGCTGGGCTGCTGAAGCAAATGAAACTCTCCTTATCCAGGAGCTGTACTCAGGGGGGAAGAGCTGCAGGATCGAAGGTCAATATAATCCAGCGCAGAAACCTGATGTGATGGTGGTCTGTTGCGAGGGCTCCTGCACACCCAGGATTACAAACTTCAGGTCTAACTCTTGCCCTCCTCTTTGTTTGCTATTAACGCTGCAAACAAAATGCCACCTGCAGCGCATGCCAGTCTTATTGGTTTGTACCACCACCTTCACCGGGTTTGCTTTTAAAAAAAGAGTTACACGGTGGTAAATTAAAAAAAAAAAAAATCTGCCACCTAGTGGCAGAGGAATTTGTTTTAGGGAGGTGCTGATGTGAGCATGCCTGACTGTGTTA
The DNA here is from genome assembly GCA_035582835.1 of Phoebastria nigripes. Taxonomy (NCBI): domain Eukaryota; kingdom Metazoa; phylum Chordata; class Aves; order Procellariiformes; family Diomedeidae; genus Phoebastria; species Phoebastria nigripes. The sequence goes on from JAYKAV010000022.1 coordinate 80,820, forward strand.
ATGGTAGTTTTCCAAAGGTATTTTCACTTAGCAAACTCTCACCTAAGTGGTATTTGGAGGGTACAGATTTTGAGAACGCTTTGGGGTATGTCCCAAGATATTTACAGCATGTATGTATTCACAAAACTAAGTGACTATTTGAGTGATTTGCTTCTATTATGGAAAAGGTCCTAAAGATGTTCCTACCAGCCCAGACTAGCATTTCATGGTATATAAAATGAATCAGGAATTTTCTTCAGAATGCCCCCTAAGATGTGTCTCCCAGCCTGCAAGTCGTCTTTGAATTTAAACACTAGGAGTCCTWATCAGTAGGCAAAAATGGCTATTTGTGGCTCATTTCTGTAAGAAATATAAACCAAGCAGTTTTTTCCTAAATCTTCCTTTAATAACTAACTAACTGAAGCGTGCTTCCCCCTGGATGTTTCTTCATGTCCCCTGGGCTACCACGCCAACCTTCTCCACGTCTGCAGCGCGAGGAGGAGCAGGACAGGCACCCTCCCAGGCTGCAGCCTGCAAAGGGGGGATGGGATCCCTTCAGCGAGCTGTAGGGCTGAGAGTGAAATGGCCACCCGGCAGGAGAACCTCGTGCAATGCAGCCTCAGAACGATACAGAGACCTTTCTGTCTTGGGAAGATGATAAAAGAGCCAACACTGTGTTTCTACCTCTGTACTATTGGTGGGGTGGAGAGGGAATTACTGCAGCCAGTCCYGGTGGCCACCTTTGCCAAGGGCACCAAAAACTTGAAAAAGGGGGCAGGAACGAGCTAAAAATATTAAAGAGTTGGACACCACGTCTTACCACGAGAAACTTCAGAATTTCAAGATTGAAAAGTGACTTACAACGTAGGAGAAGTTCATAGCTGCTACTGAGTTCCTACAAAGTCAGCTTCTGAGGGCTTTTGTCATCTGGCAGAGAAAAAAAAATGAACTGATGATGCCAGACAATCTTGTGTTAGTAACAAGGCATGACATTTAATTACAAGGAGATTAACCATTGGAGCAAAATACAAAGAAAGGTGCTGGAGTATGTCTCCTGAAGTCTTCAAACAAAGACTAGATACCTTCCTGGAAGTTAGACTTTGGGCAGTTTATTTGTGGTAAAAGACAACATGAGAGGAGATTAGGCCAGTTGATCTRACAGTGCTTTCTAGTCTTGAAATCTGGGAATGAAGTCATATCTGTCAATAAAGTCTTGCTGCTCAGGAGTGTAATTTGGTGTTAGGAGCCTAATTTAGGAACAAAGTGTGAAGAACATGTGTTAAAGGATGAGCAATAAGGATAAGAGCAGTCATAGCCAGCCCTGTGATTGTTGCGGGACTCGATGTATTCTGCAAGTCTGAAGTCACGGGTAGATGGGAGGTGTTGAAACATGTTTCTTTTCTGCACGCTTAGACAGCTTCTGTAGAAACAGTTATAAAGTGAGAAGACTGTATCCCAAAGGGGTTTCAGTTTTATTATTCGGTGGGTTGCTTTGTAAGAAAATGGTCTTCCCCGGGAGTCTGTAGCATCCCCAGTCCCCGTCCCTGCTGCCTGCTCTCACAGCAGGCTCCCTTGCAGCCTCCTACTTGAGGTATGGCTTGTTTCTAAACGTCCTTGACCAACATCGGCAGAATCAGGCTACCTGTGCACAGGCGGCCTTTCAATACATAAAGGGGGCCTATAAGAAAGATGGAGAGAGACTTTTTACCAAGGCCTGTAGTGACAGGACAAGGGGTTTTAAACTGCAAGAGGGTAGATTTAGATTGGTGTGGTGGTTTAACCCCAGCCAGCAACTAAGCACCACGCAGCTGCTCGCTCACTCCCCCCCGGTGCGATGGGGGAGAGAATGGGGAGAGTAAAGTGAGAAAACTCGTGGGTTGAGATAAGAACAGTTTAATAATTGAAATAAAATAAAGTAAAATAGTAGTAGTAATAATAATAATAAAAAAAAGAAAATACAAAGCAACTGATGCACGATGCAATTGCTCACCACCTGCTGACCGATGCCCCGCCCATCCCCGAGCAGCAGCCACTGCCACCCGGCCAGCTTTCCCCTGATTTATATACTGAGCATGACATCATATGGTATGGAATACCCCATTGGCCAGTTTGGGTCAGCTGTCCTGGCTRTGCTCCCTCCCAGCTTCTTGTGCACCTCCTCACTGCCAGAGCATGGGAAGCTGAAAAGTCCTTGACTAGTGTCAGCGCTACTTAGCAACAACTAAAACATCAGTGTGTTATCAACATTATTCTCATACTAAATCCAAAACACAGCACTATACCAGCTACTAGGAAGAAAATTAACTCTATCCCAGGCAAAACCAGGACAATTGGACATAAGGAAGAAATTATTTATGATGACGGCGGTGAGATACTGGAACAGGTTACTCAGAGAAGTCATGGATGCCCCCTCCCTGGAAGTGTTCAAGGTCAAGTTGGACGGGGCTCTGAGCAACCTGATCTAGAGAAAGATGTCGCTGCCCATGGCAAGGGGGTTGGACTAGATGACCTTTAAAGGTCCCTTCCAACCCAAACTGTTCCATGTAGGGGAATGGTATAGAGCCATACCGACCCAGCTACACACCAAGCCCACAAAGCTTAAAATTTGTTATCAGCTGGTTTTTAAGTGCTAGCTGGATCCTGAAAACATGCAGAAGTATCCCATTTCTTGCACCAAAATTAAATTACCTAGCTGGTTATGGCCAAGCCAGACTGATGCTCAACCACTTGCTGGGACGTTTGACTGAAGGAGCTGTTTCATGGTGCTGGTGATTTTGGGGAGATGCTTGCAGTGAGCTGGCCTAAGGGGCTGGGCTCACTTGACAGGAGGCTGAGGTGCTGCTGACTTCACCAACCCGGTCCAAAAGGCATCAAATCGACACAGAGGGCTGCTCTGAGCCTTTTGAACGCATGGACAGGGACGGTTTTGCTCCTTGCCACAGCGTGTCTCCAGCCAGGAGGAGAGGAGCAGGGGGCAGTGGAGCCAGGGGTCTCCCCCAGCCGTGGTGCCCCCAGCCGCTGACTTGCTGCTTTGTAACCTCTCCCCTCTGATTTCACCACCTTCATATGATGAATGTAAATTGTGAAGCGGGGCTGGCTGTTTGCAGGCTGAAAATAAAGGACTGGCTTTGTTTTCTTTAGGCATGTTTCCAGGGTAATATCCCCGTTGCCCCAGCAGCATGGGGGTCCCGTGGGGCCGGGGTACCCCTGTGCGACAGCAGACAACTGCATTTCTCAGCCAGGCTAATGGCAGGGGACGACACCCCACTTCTGAGGGGTTTCAAGTGGGCAGCACACCCGCACGGCACCGGCCTGCAGGCTGCCCACCCTCTCTGCTGACAGGTTAGTTAACGTCAGACGTTCGTTTCTGCGCCAGCACAACCTCAAGCATTAGGTCCCCCGCCAGGAAAATCTGCTGCGGGGGAGTGTGCCACAAAAAGAGGTGGCAGCTCTCCTCCCCCCAGCCCCGGGGGCTTGTGAAGCCTGAACCAGGTGGTGCTGGCTGGAGAGACGGCTTGCCCAGGCAGCTTGCAATTGCAGGCATCAGGTATATTGTCTCATTACATGCCTTTCTGCAGCGAAAGCTAATGCTGCTTCCCGCAGGCAAGCGGGAATGCCCAGGTGCTGAGGCCAGGGCAGCAAATGCAATCCCCCTGCAAGGCTGTCCCTTGGTGTCACCCCCGTCCCGCTGATCCTGCTGGTCCCTGTGCTCAGGGAAAGTGAGGGCTGCAGTTGTGTGAGGTGCCACTTTGGACCTTAAATTTTTCATTAATATTACCTTGAAGAAATTATATCGACAATTCTCTCCCTCTTCCAACATGAGAAATGTTCTCTTATTAATTTGGAGCTGTCGATTCTCTCCTGGGCTACAGCAGGAAATGCTTTAGTCATCCCCTCCTCTGCTGGTAAGCGCTCTGCCCTAGTCCCAACATCTTTGAAGGAAAAACTCTCTGTCCTTCAACCACGGGTCTTCCCAGCAGGGCAGCCTCCGCAAGAACCAAACCAATGGGACAAACGGCGCAGCTCATTTTTTTGGGGAGGAGGCTCCTCCCCTTGAGGTGTTTATTATCAAGGTTTTCTTCCTAGAAATATCCTACAGCTCAAATGGAAATGGTGGGATTGAGAGAAGTGTCCTTATAGAAATGTGACTGATCATAAATGATGCCTTTCAGCCTTAAAATCCATGAGATGATTGTACGCAACAGCAATACCCACCCTGAACCACGCTACCTCCAGCCGTGCCTTCGGTACCCAGCGAGTGACTGCAGCCAAGTATGCCCAAAACCATCTCTGCATTTTCCTGCTGGCATCCCCCTTTTTGCCCACCAAACCCCTTCAAAATGAGGCTCACCCACACCTGCTCAGAGTGCTGTCTTTTATTTCAGAAGAGGCCGGAGGAGCTGCTGGCACACAGTTAGCGGGACAGACCTAAAGCTGATGGGGAGGAGGGATGCGGCAGAGGAACAACTGTGCCCGGGTGCTGCTCCCTGCTGCGGCTCAGCGGCTCAGGAGACAAGGGTAGCACTTGTGTGCCGTTTCGATCTCCATTACACTATTCGGTCCCAGCGAGTAGGTCACCTCATCCTCGCTCACCCCCGGTGGCAGGCTGATTTCCCTCGTGATGTTTCTGTAGTTATACTCCTTCCCTCTTGCAGTGGTGTGCTCCTCCTCGTGCTCTGCTGACACCTTCACCTTCCCATCTTTCACCGTTACAGTGACTTCCTTGGGGTCAAAACCCTTCATGTCCATCAAAGCCAAAAGCTTGTGATCATGAGAAGAGTTCAACATCCTGTTAAGTCTTCTTTGCATGCTGGAATAAAAACAAGAGGACAGCCTTTCAGTCCAACTCACAGAGGAATGGGTGGACCACCTTAAGGACAAGAGAAGTAAATAGGAAATTATTGGATCCATCTTCATGCTGATGCACAGCACTGGGGTGGTGTCTGCACCATCAGAAGGAGCTCCCACCTGCAGGCCACAGCAGTCAGGAGTATTTCAGTGTCCCCTCTTGGGATGGGGCAATTGTGGAGCTGAAAAGTTCTTTCACCTAAATGCAGAGAAGCCAGCGCTCCTCTTTCACATGTACATACACCCACAAAGCCACGTGTGTCCATCTTACGCCTTGTCCCACATTTTAAATGGATAGTTACAATAGATCACATTTTCCAGTTAGGAGTTTTGTTTAAAGCAATCGATGGATAGGAGACGCATCTGGCAAAAAACCCCAAAATGCTCCTGCAGAGCTGGGCTGGAGGCTCACTGAGCCATTAAAATGATTTCTAATACTGTCAAACAGCGACTCTGCTCAACCAGAAGGTTGGCTCTTATTCAAACCATTTGTAAAGTAGACAACGGAAGGGTCACCTCAGTTATAATAGCTAAATTGGACACAAGGCACCAAATTAAAAAGATAATGGGTGTGATGGAAGAGGAAACAGGGCAAGCAATGAGGGAACGGGCATGACCACTAACGTGAGAAACCCCTAACGAGTGGTTTGTTAGCAAGGTATACCCATTTCAGCAATTCTACTTAAAGCCTGCAATGATTCAACCTGGTGTGGTGATTCTGGGACGTGTTTTCTGTGCTCTGTGAGAGCTGGCTCCTCCACCTGCCCCTTTGGTCTTTTTATATTGCTGGTTGGAGGAGAAGAAGTGTGCTGAGAAGAGTGGGTCCTTCACAGCATTGTTTGTGGGAAGAGGATAGCTGAATTCCCCAGTGCGATGGGCCGAAATCCTGCTGTGGTGTGGTTTCAGATGGGAGTGGTATGGACTCGTGTTCAAACCAGCAAGTTGTCCTGTGTGTGGCAGGGCTGGGGAGCCTGGCACCCAGGGAGAGCGTGCCCCGGCATTCCACGGCCCGTCCTGAGACCCCCCAGCTTCTGTTCAGACTGAATTTCCATTCCTTCACTGGGATTTTGGTGTGCAATGATTCTGCAAAGGGGATGCTGCGCCTGCCCAGCTCTGGTACCCAACGCACTGATGAAAATCTGGACACAGACACCAGTCCTGTAGCACCTGGGATCTGAAATCTGCTACTCGACAGCCCTGTGTGAGCTGCAGCTACTGGGTAAGTTTAAAGTAACCTCACAGCAACTTTCGGTTTTGCTAAAGTCAGTGTAAAATCAACTCAGTGGTCAGGCTTTTTTCCTTTTTCCTCTATCTTTATTGCACCCAGTAGCTAACGCATGTGGCAGACTGTGGGATGATAGTTGCTGCTCTATGGGTAATAAAAATGTCACATTTTTAATTGCCAAGATGAAGGTCTCATCATCTCCAGGCGCAACACAAGAGAACTCAAACAGAAACTTGAGTTTGGGGAGAAAATACCAATGCCACAAATGCAGCAAGAGACTCCCACCACTGCTGATGACCAAGGGACTTCTTAGCCCTTCTGGTCTCCCAATATGCAGCTGTGCCTTAACCCAAATAGTAAGGTTTTATCATTCAACAACTCCCTTCCTGTAGGGCTACGTTTGGGTTTTATCTGTGCTAGAGTCAACCTTGAACTCCATTAACAAAATAAAATCATCACACCAGTGGTCGAAATGGAGATGTAGAAATCCTGACACTTATTCCTCCTACTGTATGAGGTGGGAAAATATGGACACATGTCTGTGATGTGTCAGCGCTGCACCCCGCCGCATACAGGCACGTTTTGGTTATGTGTTTAACAGACTTAAACTGAGTTTACATCGAAGATGGACTTTGTTCCACAGCTGAACAGCTTTGGATCTAGTTGTGTACTTTACTTCAGACGCAGTTTGCGAGATGGTTAATGTCACAATGCCATGGTCCAAACCCTTTCCGGCACAGGTGCTGCCTGTGTGGCTCCTCTCCGGCTGCCTGGCTGAACAAGCCGTGCCTTCCCGCTCCCCTTTCAACTAATTTCTCCGAAAACGGCTATTTCTTTCCCGTCCTGCTTATCTGTTTCCACCTTTGCTCCCGATACTGATGCCAAACCTCCCTTCATCCTGCCTTAAAGGATGCCAATGCCTGTAGAAAGCAGGCAAAAATCTGTTACCTGCCCAGTTTTCGCTCCACCTCCAGCCTTGCGGTGAGGGCCCTTCTCTCCCAGGGGCGGAGGTCGGGCTGGTGCAGGCAGCAGGGGTGCGGGGCCCGGCTGCATGGGCAGGACGCAGGCAGCTCCTCGCGGAGCTGCCGCAGGTGCAGGTCCAGCAGCCTCATCTGCCGCTGCATCTCTCTCTCCGCCTGCCTCAAATCCCGCTCGGCGTCTTCCAAAAGGCGATCGTGCAACGACATCGTCACACTGCAAAGCGCATCAGGGCACGAGTGCGGCCGTGGCWGCCTGCACTCGCAGAGGGGAAAAAATTGCCTCAAGAGTTTTGTCTGGAGGTGAGCATGTGAGCAGAGCCACAGGTGCTCTTGCAGCCTTCCAGCGGGCACCTTATGACATCATGGGCCTGCTGACACGTCACAGCTCCACAGTCACCATGGGAAGCACAGCCCGGGTCCATGCACAACCGCACCCCTCCACTGCAGCTCCCACCCATGGACCAGGGGAGCCTGTGGCAGGGGGACGCTCTGGGCGGCTTGGGGCATGGCAGGGTTATGTGTGCAATGGCCGGGCAGCAGAGCTGCGGGCCATCAGGAGCATGATTTGGGTGTGGTTTCATGCACAGCTTTGCTTCAGCACGGCTGCCCACGCTGTCCCCCTCTCTCTGGCCCTGGCACACCAGCGCAGAGGGAACACAAGCCACCCCTCTCCACTCCCAGGCAGAAATCCCCACGGACAAAGCTCAGGTCTCCACTCAAGCTTTTAAGCATGGTCTCTTCTTGAAACTCAGGGGATTCCCGTTCCCAGGTCCCGACCACCACTGCCTTGGGAGAAGGGAAACGCGCACCCGGCAGCGGGCTGCTGCCAACCTGCTGCAAAACAGCAGCCCCCTGCAGCCTTCCCCTCCCCGCTGTTCTGCTGCTGTTTACCACAGCCTTAAAGAAAATGTGTAAATTAAGGACAGCTGCAATTGCTCTTTATGTTTTTTCCTCCTTTTGCAAGTCCTTTGCAAAGGGTGGATGTGCGATGCCTACGTACATTTTTTGCTGACACCCACCATGGCGTTAGGCGAAGGCTACCAGAAGGCTTGGCCTGAACACGCGTCAGGCTGGTCTGCGGCGCACTGGCACCCCCGGGAGCACCACCGGCCCCCCAGTGAGTGCCAGGGAAAGGTGAGGTGCTCACGGCAACTCCCGCACAGCATCTCCCCGGKGGAGCGCCCTGCCTTCCCATCCTGCCAGCTCTCTTCTCCTGGGGTTTTCTCCAGTGGCTACAAGTTTCAGATGTGACATCAAACCCGCTGCTCCCATCAGGAACTTCTCCCTCTGCCTGTTAGCTCTCTGCCATTTTTTTTTTAATGGGAAAGACATGGCAAATTGTTAAAAATGTGCAGAAATGGGAGGTTCTCTTTACATCCCTTACTGACAGCTGCAGTTAAGGTACTTCTGGGAACGCTTTGAGAACATGCACCTTCAAAAATATTTATGTCTTGCTCTCACACCATATTAAGCAAACAAGGCACTAAGAAAAGCAGATCTAGGTATTTGCTTCCCCCCCTTACAGATGTTACTCCCCAGCTTTCACCTGCCCATACGTCAGGTGCCCATACGAGGTGCTGCCTTGGCAAGAGTGGGTGACATGAGTATTTCGGTCAATGGAAGACAGCAAAAAGGATGCTGCATCCTGCAATTATTTTACAGAGAAGGAGACAGGGCACGTGCACCACGCACACTCAGGGCACTGCTGCAAGCACTTATCTGAGCTGACAGTTTTACCTTTGCAGATCCCGTGTGTGCTGGGATCTGTTGTCTGCTCGCTCAGTGAGCTTGGGCAGGGGTGCCGCAGTCATCAGCTCCTGCCTTGACGACTTCCGAAGCCATCGTGTCCTGTCAGGCTGTTGCATCAGTTTTTCTTGAGAATGACCCTCATGGGTTTCAGTGTCAGCGATGCTCGTGGCACGGATGGATTTGCCTGGCTCCCTGAAAGGTGCCTGTGGTGTACTTTAATCACAAGCAGCATTGACACCAAAACCTCCTGTGTCTAATACTGTTAGAAAAACTAAGAGAAGACTACAGGAGTGGGGAGTCTTCGTGTTTCAGGGAAATCTGGTCTTTAAGGGCTTGCAGTGGATCGAGTATCAGTGGGAATGCATAGTCCCAGTGTATTTAAGAGAGCAGGAGAAGACCCCTCGGGAGCCTGGGAGCTGCTCTACCCTGCTGATACCCTCCCATGGAGGAAGCGCCTTCCACAACTATTAGCTGTATCCAAAAGCCCAAGTGGCCCCAGACAAGAAAATATCCCCTGCAGCCTCCAAGGAGGCAAAGCCGCGCTGGCCCCGGGGGCCGCTCCCGCGGGGCTGCCTGCTGACTGCCTGGAGGGAGCTGGGCCTGCCGGCAGCCGGGCRGGGAGTGCAAAAGGGGGACCCCAAGAACCACAAAGGGGAGCAGGTCACATCTCCGGCTGGACAAAACTACGTGAGGCTTCCTGTTGACATCGTTCACATTCAAACAGTGGTGTATCATATGCAAGAATAAATTAAAACATCCAAATAACTTTATATACCTAATTACATTTACATATACCAGCAATGAAAAACCTTTGTTAAAAGCCAAATGCTTAATACATACTTACAAAGCAAAACTTCTTAGCAACCCCCAATTCCCAGCAATGATACTCGCCATCAGCTTCGGTCCCATCATCTCTGATAAGTGCTGTAGCCCAAGACATGAACCATATTCCCTCAGACTGGCCTGTGACACAAAAGCTAATCCCAGCCTCAGCAGCACCAACACCCTCGTCTCTCAGGCATCTGTGAACTGGTGAGCTGGATGATGTGTTCTTTTCCCAAGGCAAAATACGAGTTTGGCTTTTCAATAAATCAAAAGAGCCAGCTTATTTTATATTGAGTGGTAGTTTCATCCAGAAAAAAAAAAAAAAATTGCTTTATGCTTTATTACTCATAAAAGGCATCACTTTCTCGGTGTGAAGACAAATCTTTTATTTAAAAGCTGAATTCAAAGGCTGCCAACATGTGAAGGGTCCCTCCTGTATGAAGTCTGCATACCTTTCTGACAGCAGTATTTTGTCTTTAAAACTCTGACACTCTCTAGTCTTCTTGGCTCCACATGGAAGAGTCTTTCACGAGGTCTCTCTTGCATGGTGAGAGTCTGAATCCTTTATTTCACAGAGGAAGTTTTTTTTGCCCAGTCCCATCTGAAGAGACAAGATCTAGAGCAGACCACTTGAACCAAGCATGGAGCTAAATCTTCCTGTCAGAGTCCTGGGGGTTCAGACCGCAAGAGCCGTTACGAAGCAAAGACACCAAACACAAGGATGTGTGTCAAAATAAAATTTCTGCAGGAAAAGCAACAGCTTGAAAATGATTTGAAATTAAACCTCCCTGCCACATGAAATCAGGAGGTTTGAGGATTCACCACACGCCCCGCAGGAGAGCGGGGAGGTTCTGCAGGCAGGGGTGCCYGGGGGACGCTGCCTCCTTTGGGATGCATTTCTTTCTATGCCAGGGGATGTGAGCTTTTCCCCACAGGCGTGCTCACCCAGGGAGTTTGTTCCCAGACCTGGAGAGCATCAGGACGACCCGTGACCTTGAGCACCGAGCAGAGGGACCTGCATGCAAAATAAACACAGAGAGCATCACCACACATGCTACACAGAATAAGTAGGTGTCTGTGGACACAAATCAGCCAAGCAGAGATTTGCCGAGCTGCTGCTCTCCTCCTCTGCCCCCTTTCCCATCCCACCATCACAGGCTGAAGCGCGGCGTGCAGCACTGCTCCTGGCGTGCGGTGGCCCTGCTTCATGAACAGCTTTTCCTTGTCTTACCGTGTCCCGAAACCTCCCGGGAAATCCTGCAGTAGGATGAAATGCCGTGTCAGTGAGTGCCCTCTGTGGAATCAATTAACCCAGGGGTAGCAACATGGGTTTACAAAGAGTTCCCAAAACACTTGTGCACGGAGCTGCTCATCCCCAAGGGCGCTGTCACACCAACTGCATATCTTCACTTACATTTTCAATCAGTGTTTAAAAATCATAAAAAACTATCTGCAGGCAGGATATTTTTTTAATGCTCTGAAAACTGGGCTGTAGTTTTTAAACCAAAAGGAAATATACAGCTCTGAAAGTAATTTGTAGCCTTGTTTCCCTTTACTGCAGCGGCTAAGCAAGAATTGTATGCTAGCAGCGTGCTTTTGTCCTGCCTCTATTGCTATTGTTAGTTAAAACCCCCACACTTTAAACCTTTCGTCTTCCCTGTGCGAATCATTCACTTTGCACTTATAAGGGATGGATGGGTGGCTAGACCAGACAACTTAATAGTTATTTTTCATCTTATGTTTTATGATCTTTCTAGAAAGTTCTATATGGTGATAATCCTTACTGTGACTTCCTAGGGACTGAGCAGAAGTGTGCACCTGCTTTGGCTGTGACAAGCGACTCTCTTGATTGTATGTACTTGAAAACATTTTGGAAGGCGGCTGCTGCCTCTTTCTAACATTTAGCACTGTTTGCAGATTACAGCAGCTGAGTATTATAAATTTAGTTTCAGCATTCTCAGTCGTACGTGATCATTTCCAGTAGTGTCCCCATAGAGTTTACTGTCTGTGGATGTTATTTTTAGGAAAGGGACCTCAAAAGCATTCAGAGGAGAAAGACTGATCTGGCTTTCTTGGCAAACGATGGCAGCGGATGGGTTGCCTGGTATCCCCTTCCAGGCTTTCACTCCCTTCGGGTGCTGGTGTTATAGAGAAACCCATGGTCTTAATGGTTCAAAGGAGTCAGATCCCACCTCAGCCTGGTACATAAAAACCAGCAAATGTTATCAATAAAAATCCCTGAATTACTGATGTCACCTGCTCCCAATACAGTGAGAGAAATGGGGGACAGGTTGGGAAGCAAGCAACCTGCCCAGGTGGCTAAACCACAAAGATAAGGTTTGTCACCAACCACACTTTTGGGGGGAAATGTGTGACTCGATATTGATACCACAACAGCAGCAGATTGGATGGAGGAAGCGTTTTCCTTACAGATGCCAAGCCAGCGGTCTGGGACCCTTTGATGAACGGAGATGCTAGGGAGTCTTTCTCAGCCCAGGCTTGACATATCTCAATAGGCTGGAGAGAGGTACATAGATGACCCATAAACTGACTTTAGTTTTTGGCTAAACACTCCAAACCATCCAGAATGTGGGTCTTGCCTCCCTCTACCTTCTCTCTGCCTTTTCTCCCAGCCTTCTCTCATGGTCTTGCTTCTCTCTGAAAAGATCACGGTGTATTTGGCATCTTCTGCGACGTCACCGTGAGTAGGTGACTGGTGAGGCAGCTAAGGATATCTTAAACAACTCAGTGCTCAGTCAAACTTCCCCAGCCCTGAAAAGCCGGTTGAGCCCACGCGCTGGGCTCGTCACTGAGTGGGCATCAGCTCACAGGGCCACAGGGTCTTCCATGAGCCTCCAGGGTGACAATGGGCTATGGGCTACTCCACTCACCACGGTGTTTGTCGTGCTAAACTACCCAAACAAAAAGAGCCCATGTGGTGCCTTGTGAGAGAGATGGTGGCCACAGACTCCATCGGGGGGGTTTCACCTCTTTCCACAGAGCAGGGCTAGAGGCAGGTGAAGGATGAAGATCCCACTCCCCAGCTTCTTCCAGCCTACCCATGGGCTCGGGTGAGGGCAGTCCCTCAGCTGTGTGCTACCACCACATATCACCAGACAAGGACAACACGCAAGGTCTCTCTCCRCCATGGCTCTGAAGTCGACCCCCTGAAGGCAGGTACTGTGTCTTAAGGCATCACCATAAACAGGTAAAGAGACTTTCTGAGGCTGCTGGGTTTCCACCAGAGACCTGCATCCGCTCCTGCAGAGCAACAAGGGAGACTCAAGGCATCTCCAGGTTAAGAGAATGAAGAGTATTGCAGGTGGAGCTGCTAAGAAGGCATCTCTTCAGCAAAGCCGGCATGAGAGATCACCAGCCTTTGCCTTTCACTCCCTTATCAGGGGAGGATCAGGGTGGGAGGGCACCTCTTCCAGGGCAGCACTACGCTGGACCACGTCCAGCTGCTCCACATATGGAGCTGGTGAGCTGTGGAGGCAGCACAGGAACCAGCCAAGTAAACGGGAGGTGGGGCCACACCAGTGTGCAACAGCTTCTCCAAAATGCCTGCAACTTTTTCAGCAATTTCTGAAAATACGCAACTCTGCAATAAAGGGTTGGGCTCCTGACTCATGGGGAGCCATTTAATTTACAGAAGCAGCTCGCTCCTGAGGCAAGCTAATCTGCCATGCGTTAAACAAGCATTTCTTGATGGGCTGCTTCCCACAGCCAGAGCCACATCCACTCCTCCCCTTCCTCCCCTACTCCCCAGCATCAACGTGCTGTCCTGGGCTTGACCAGCCCCAGATGGGAGTGGGCTGGATGGCCAAGCTGGGGCRTGAGAATCACGCTGGGAAATGTCACCCACCATGAGTAATGCTGCAGGTGCCTCTGGGACGTATCAGGAAGAGCTTCRTGCTGCAGGAAGGTGAGCTGCTCTGTAATTATTTCCTGCGAGCTGTGGGAGAGCTTGCCTGCCCTTCTGGGCACAGATGGGTAATTATGGGCAGACACTGGAGGAGTAACCAACCACGTGCAGGTGAGTTGGCCAACGTCACCACTGCGGAGCTAGTGACTTCTCAGGCACGGGGAAGCGGACCCACGTTTATGTGGGTCTGCCTAGCTGGCCCTGCTTGAAAGGGRCACCAAACACAGCTGAGAAGGTACGTGGATGGATGGGAATTGCTTTGAGCACAGGTCAACTCCACCTTGAAGGTGTACTGTCTGTCATTTCAAGAACCAGCTCAGCTCCATTTCCCTAGGGGAAGGAGGGACTTCTGCCACATGGTGTGTTACTCCAGTTGCTGGTGGGGTAGCAAAGAGTGGTTCTCCTTCACTGCAAGTCACCCGGTGCTGTAAATGCAATGTGCGAGTTGCTGGCAACACACTGATACATGGATGCTGCGTGTTACTGGGACATGAAGAATTACCAGGGTAAAACCGCTGTGGTATGATGCAGGCTTCCGCTTAATCAGGTCCCTGCCCAGTGAAGTCAAGATGAATTCTGACTTCTGCTAAGATCAGGCAATGAAACATATTTGGGGCTGTCAAGGAAGTGAGTCCACTATCAAGCCTAACTTGCAAATGCTGTTTTGCAATTGTCTTTTCTTATCAGTGGAATAGGACATCCTCCTGCTTCGAGTCTGCCACACTTAGGGAGGCTGCGCAGTCAGATCTAACCCGGCGTGAGGAGGAGGAGGATGAGGATGAAGGAGTGTATGTACCACAGCATTCATCTCTGATATYGTCAGTCTCATAGATTGTCTTGAACTCACTCCCACGGTGACCTTAAAGGCAACAACATCCCAACACAGCTAAGTCAAACACAGTACAGGTTCTTTGACTCTTTGTTTCTGAGCCCTTTAGCGTCCCTGGCTGTCAAGATCTTCCTGACACCCATGAAGCTGAGACCCTTTCTCTTAAAATGTAAAAGCAGAGTGGAAGGATAGAAACTGGAAGATGTCCTTCAGACCATGGCTTACTACCAGGTGTGACTGCCTCTCCCTGTCCTCAGCGCAGAGCCAGGGACACCCCACTCAGAGTCCACCTTGTCAGGGGAGTCCGTGGAGATAGACTTTAAGATACTCCAAATGACATGAAACTTAAAAAAAAAAAAAAMCAACCCCAACCCTAAATCCCCCAAAACCCAAAATCTAACCCTAAGGGCTGGAAGCACTGCTGCCTTCATTGCCCTTCCAAATATAATGCCTGAATTAGCCCGTTCCTTCAAAGCCTTTTCTGGTCTCTTTTGAGCAAGAACAGATCAAGTGCAGCAAGTACGGATCAATTGAAACAGAGTTTGGTCAATATATTTTCAGACCTAGCAGCTTTTAACAGTGTCTGACACACTGATTTACAGTTATCAGCCAGAATCTCTTAACACCCCAACCACGTTATTAAGTGTGGTGTAAGGATATCACTTTAAGCCCAGTCTGGACTAACCCTTGTACAGAAAGCCAGAAGTTGTTTAACTGAGAGTGCAATTGCATACAGAGCACCGCAGCCACACACTGAAATCAGGTAACCATGTGCTCAAATGGATAATAATGATCATTTTCCCCTCTCCTAATTTCCATATGGAACGGAAGTAATTAGCCATGTAACTGTGCACCTGTGTGTTCAGCCAAGTATTGCTGAAAGGCTTGGAGCAGACCCAGGGCGTCAGGCTCCAGCTCAGCCTCCTGCTCTTTGGACTGGCATTGACTTCCCATACAAACCTGTAGAATTAACTCGTGGGGATGGTATTTCTGGATTCCCAACACGCTGTTTATATAAATGAGACAATCCTTTGATATCCTCTTGGTTTTACTGACATATTTAACACTCTCTAACCTTCATGGGAAAAGATATTCATGTTGTATCAATAACTGCTTTTTACGTCTTTCCTCAAGGAATTCTTTCTCCACTTGAAACTCATAATGGAGCCACTGAGTTCCTTCAATTCAAATTTAAATGATTCATTGAATATTTTACACTGACTCACTTCTCACTCTGCTGCTCAGACACGCTGATGCTTAGTCAACTTTAAAAGGGTTTTCTTTTCCTTGTTTTCCTASTGCTGTCCTAAGGTGTCTTCCCTTCAAATAATGCTTCCCGCATCGTCCCGGGCTCTCTTCCACTTCTGCTCTCCCACTGGCATACAGCGGAGAGGACCTGAGAGCAGGGCCACGCTTTCTTACACCTAAATAAATAAATGTTCTTCTTCCTAACAAGGTCTGGTCTAAACAGGCCAGGTGGAAGAAAATGAGTGTTACCCTTCCCTTTTATAGCAAACCAGTTAATTAATTGCTGACCTGCTCATGGTATTATTCACTCTAGCTCTGCATGTTTGAATACAATTAAAGCAGYGACAGGTCTTTCCCCAGCACATTTCAGGGCACCACAGTATCCAGCATCATTGCTAAAGATGCCTTATCCCGTGTGTACACAGGATCTTGACTGAAACACCCTGCAGCACCATGCCTTGGAGAGCAAAAGCCTGTGGCATGCCTGTCATGGCATGTCACTTGTGCTCATTCACTAAGCTTGCCCTTTCTAGAGCCTCTTCTAACCCCAAAATGTCCCAACATCTCCCCACTAGCTCTGGCTTTCTGCCTGCTCACTGCTCCTCTCGTGTGACGGCCTCTGCAATAGCCTGGCTGTGCCGCCCCTGCCATTGCTCCTGTGCTGATGGGGCGGTGCAGACCACTTGGAAGATGCTCTCCCAGCAGCTGCTTGCCATCATGCAGATTCAGAGGGGGTGATGCTATGGAAGAGCTCCTCTCTCCCTCCATCAAGCCCGTCCACTCTTCCCAAAGGTAGTATCTGAAAGCTGCTGCAATGCTTAAGGAGAACAGCCTGCTGATAAATTGAAATTTCTTCTCTCTGTCACAACCAGAGTCATTTCCAGGYGCCCACATCACCTTTCCGTAGCACAAACAGGAGGTCTGCAGTAGTCTTCAGGCCCTAAAGCTGCTATGAAAACCCCCTTGCTTCAGCTTTTTTTTTCAGCCAACATTACTGTATTATATGTATATATATAGTCTGACATCCGCTTCTGTTCAAGACAGTCCTCTACAAATGAAACTCAGCTTTGCTGCAGGAGTAGAAATCAATGCGCTAGTGCAATGAAGAGAGAACTCTTTTAATGAAAACTCTCTTATTTCTACAACATCCATGTTCACTTCAACAGAAAATAGTTTGTATGTGCCAAGGCCACCTTTTGTTTTCTCCTCTGCAGGATGAAGGTAAGGCCTACCTGCTTGTCAGAGATGTGCCAAGGTTACTCGAATGCCAGTGAAGACCTCTGCACTTCCATCAGTGTGCTTAAGAAAGTACTTCCCCAAAAGATGGTGTTGGCAATCGGTGCTGCCGCCTTGGAAGACGACCCTGAGCATCCGATAGGATGCGAATGAGAATTCCCTTTGTGGCAGGCATGCTGGACTGGCTGCAGCATCACTGAGCGCAGGAGGAGACTTGCCTGTCAGCAGGGATCACTGGGCTTCTTGAGGCTTACGCAAGGATGCTTAGAGCTGCGTGAGTCTCAGAAGTCATGTTTTCTTGGGAAAGTTGATTATTTCAAATCTCCTTTCATTCCAAACTGGAACATAGTAGAAATATCAAAACAAGCTTATTGAAGTCCTTTGTTTAGATGCTGGTGTTTTGATATTTTATGGGATTCATATCAAGTTGAAAAAGATTTAAAGTGCTTGATAATTCTGTCATGTCTCAGTGAAATCAGTGATTATGTGAAACATTTCCACTCTCATCTGTTCTGCTAGAAAGAAAAAAAATCTGTCAGTTTTAATGAGAAATGAGTTACCACATAAATCTATACCACTTACCAGCATCGGCTGGACACTCCAGACTACTAAAGATGCCTTTCTCTGGCGGTCAGTTCTCACCACCAGCCTCCCATCATTTCTGTGACAGTTACTCTCTGCGCAGATGGAAAAAGGCATGGGTTCTGGTGATGACAAGAAAACCCCAACCCTAGTTTTGCCTTCCCTGTCTCAATCTTTTCTTCCCTGTTTAAAGAAGGATGAGCAGTTCTTGTTTGCAGCGAGGATCTCCCCAGCCAGGTGCAGCAATAGCAGTGGCCCAGAAGGACGAGCTGTGCAGCTGTACAGGTCCTACCTCATGACACTAAGCATGGGCCACCTTTAGCAGTGGTGAAACGGGAGCTGTGTCAGCCTTACTTTCTCCATTGAGTCTATCCCAGGGCCTCAGAGATTTTATCTACAGTATCCTCAAAGCAGATGTAAATAACCCAGTGGTTAAAATTGAAGAGCTTYTGGTAGCTTGTTTCTGCAGCGCCAGCAACAGTGGTGAGCGTGAGGAAAGGCAGGTTTAGGGCCAGTCATGGGGATCTGAACCTCTACCTGGAAATACCTCTAAGCGTCAGGTACATCCTGACGTGCCACTCTACGAGAGACGCTTTCACCACTTAAGTATTGTGAAATATGAAGTTCCTCAATTTATGGATTTTTCTTTCATTCTATTTTTTTCTCTTTTCCCTGGCTGGCTTCCAGTTTGGGGAACACCTGGACACAAAAACTGAATCAACCCCAAAAGAAGCCAGTTCTGAATCCACAAGTAAACTCCAGGCTACGTGAAGCTGCAATGGCTCTCACCAAAGGGGGCTGGAGCTTCAGAGCAGGGATGGTAGCACAGGTAAACATGTCACTGAACTGCAGCTGCACGCGGAGGAGGAAGAGAGCAAGACGTCTCTGTGAAGTGTTGTTACCCAAGATTTGTTTGAACCGATTTTCATCCTCTGTGGGTAATTATCAAATTAAATGGTTTAATGAACATTGGAAAAATTTTTCTTTGAGAGGAAAAAAAGTTACCACTGGAGCTTGATGTCCTCTCCCAAGAAACCTGTGAAGTATCTCTTACGATGTAGGAACAGTAATTTGATTGTATTATAAAACAGACTGGAAAAATGCACAAATCGGACTGACAAGCACTTCCAGTCAGCAGTGATTAGAAAAACCCCAGCTCACAGCATGAGCCCTCTCTAACCACATTCAGAGGTTGTACTTGTGAAAGGGATTAAAGACCAGACAAAACCGTTGTTCTCATCATCTTCATTTTAGATGAATTCTGAATCCCTCCATACGGCACTGCCTAAAATTTCAATTCTTTCCCTCCTCCTTTGGCAGCACTGTTAGGGTGTGGGACAGGGTCAGACAGTAACTTCTCATATTACTGAGGTGTTTAAAATTAAGCCTGTGCTTTGATGAACCGTAATGATCACACCCTATTTTAGAAGCATTGATCTCTGAGATGGTCCACATGCATCAGGCAGAGTGGGAGATGCTCTGCACCTCCCAGGCTCAGGTCTGTGAGGGCTACTGCTTTGGAAGAGGCAATTACTTATGCACATGGATGTTGTGGTGATGAGCAAGGGTTAGGTTTGCTCTGGCGCCCTGCCTCTAACAGTCCCACCTGTGCTGGATGCTTTGGAGAAGACCCTTCCTCATTTCCAGCTGGAGTGCTGCTGCTGCAGCATGTCCTGATGTGAGGGGTCCAATGGACACCAGTGGGTTGCATGGGGCTGTGCCTGCCACGTGCAGCAGCTGCTGTTGCTGCTGGCTTGGTGTTACTACCGTCACCTTTTCCTTTGTGTCACACCTGCCTTTGAACTTGCCTTTCCTGTTTCTCCTCACTATTCAGCAGCTCTGCATCCGAGCGGGACCTGCCCGGGTACTGCTCTGCTCTGCACCAGCATGAGGCGCATGGCCACGGTGAACACAGGGATCCAACAGACGTGTAGTGACACATTAACATCTGTGGCTGAGGAGATGATTCATGGGAGGAGCACATCCTTGCTTCAGGGCAACTGTGTCTACCAAAGGGGCAGGATGAACAGCTGCGAGAGGTGACTGCTTCAGCCGTCTGACACGCAAGCGGGACCTGCGAGTCGGCCAGCGCCCCGTCCGGGGCAGCACTGCCTTYGGAGCGGGGACGGCAGACGGCTCCCCGGCTGCAGTCAGCAGGCACCTTGATGGAGTTCACTCACTTCACTTCAAACCCCTCCAGCAAACACATCCACTCCCCTCTAAATTTCCTCTGCAGCCAATGGAGAAGAGAATTGCTTCTAGGGCACGGTTAATTCCACCAGCAGCTGTACAGCTGAGTCTGTCGGGTCCCTGTTTGTCCCCACTGGCCATAAAGAAGGTGCAGGGAGCTAGCTCAGGTGTGGGCATCACCGCTGTAAGAGCAGGTGAGGTGGGTGCTGCTTTCTGAGTCCCAAAGTGTGGGAACCGAGAGTCTTTGGATGTAACCTTACTCCAGTAACACCACTGGAAATGCTTTCTGTGCATGTATGTAATCCTTTCTGAAATGCAGAAAACCTGCTCTGAACCAGGAAAGCTCCATATGTTGCTATAGCCCTTGCACAGTTTTCCTGCTCCAGAAACTATATTGGAAGAAAAGGCTTTTCTTTAAATTAACAACTGAGTTTCTGCCATCACAGAATGTTTTGGAGCTCTTCCTCCCACAGCATGACACGGGGACACAGCTGACAAACACTGCTAGACCATTGAGTGCAGAGCTAGTCTAAACCTGTCCGGAATATCCAGTGCTGATTCCATACGTTAATTATATGTCATGTAAGAAAGGATTTCCTAAGAGCTTTTTTTAAGTTAAACTGAAGATCTGGATCTTTCCTTTTTTGTGTGTCAAGGAAGTAGATAAACCAGAATGGAAAATCCTGTAACAGCCACAATTCAAATATCAGCATCGTGTATCAGCGTCACATCTTCTCCAGAGTGCCTCCTTTGCCGTGTAATGAACTCCTGTGTTTTAAAACAAATCTTTCTTCAAATGAGCATCCTCAGGCTTAACATGTATTCCTGGTTTCTCTTAATTTATTGCTTATCTTTGAAGGAGTGGAGATCCCAGGGCCCACCTTCTGAGTGCTAATGGCTTTTAGCTGTGATGGGTCATCTTGACAGGTGGGCAGGGAGGAGTGGGGAATGTGCTGGGCAGGCTTTTACGATGTAGCGAGGACGGGTGGTGGCAGGCAGGAATTTGCTGGTGGAGCACCATCAGGGGGTTCCCACACATAGGGAATTTCATGGAGACTCTTAAACCATGGCCAGCTTGCTCTGCTCATTGTGCTCATGGCAGCCATCACTCCATCACCATGCCTCGCATCGCCCATTTTTGGAAAAAGCTACTGAGGAAGTGTACAGACAATCCATCCTAGCAATACCTGATGCTTTTACCTGTCTTATCCCAGTCACAAGCTGCACTGACAGATGACTTCATGATGAATGAAAAACATGTCCTTGATGATTTCCCAATCTTTCAGCTACCAGTTTCCTCATAGAAACAGGCTTAAAAGGACGTGTTCAGCTATGAAGTAGCCATAGGAAAGAAATCAAGTGTTAAGAGAATTAAGATMTCATAATTACAACTACTTGGTACAGAAATGGGGGCTTTAACATGTGCATGTTGACATTGTGGACCTGCAGCTTTAACATTTTCGATTGATTCACCTCAACTTTCTGGAGCATCCCCATGCAGAAAAACCACCTGAAGCGGCAGCATGCCTGCATGAAATCTCTGCTGGCAAAACCCACCCTGAGACTAAGTGCAAAAGAGATGAGACTCAGTGGCTCTGCCTCCAGAAGGTTAGTCTGGCTTAAAGTTACCTTATTGAAATCTCAGCATGGGCAAAGTTAGAGCCCACGGAAGCAAAAAGATCTTTGCTAAGAACCTAACTGAGATGACTGCAGGCATGTGCTAGCAAAGCAGCCTGGTCAGACCTTGCCTGAACACAGAAGTCAGGGCCTCAGCATTAGTGTGGACAGGACCTTAGTGTCAAGTCTTCAGGGATGGTTCTGGGAATGGCTTACAGTCCCCTGAAGCTGTACTGATTTAAAATGGGCTGTGAGGCATTTCCTGATGCTTCATTTATGGAAATGGATGTGGACCACTATTTTGCACCGCAGTTTTTGGGAAATGCCCAGGCTGGCAGGYGGTGACAACTCTCTTACAGGTGCCTGCACTGCAAAACTTCTCCAGCGCACTGTAGAGGTTTCCTAGCAACTTCCTTCCATGGTCTTCGTGCTCAGATTTGTTTTGAGATGTGGGCCATCATAAAACAGTATTTCTGCCTATTTAAACTAGTTTAGTTCTTTTAAGCTGGCGACGCAAGCGCAGTACAGCAGCAGTGTCTAATTTATATCCTTTTCAGCTATTCCCTCCAAAACTAACAGAAACCGGAACCAATGTAGGTGGGTTTCTTGCTTTTTTTTTCACTAACTAGATCATCAGTCCATTGCTCAAATTGCTGAGCAATAGGAAAACTCCAAATCCATCTTTAAAAAAAAAATACACAGGAGCAATGTTTTCTCTGATCTCTGCATCTATTACATTCTTGCTGAGCTCCTCTGGCATATCTGAAACCAACAGATGTTGATCATGTGCTTTGGACAACTCTTTCCAAATACGTGAGAGACATCACATTTTTGAGCCAAAAATGCTCTTAAAAACAAGCAAAACCAAAGTAGCTAAACTGTGCTAACCTTTGCGCGCATGCATGTGTATCCAGTTTAAAATTGGCCATAGGTTTTAAGTCTGTAAATTCACTGATAGCATCCAGGTTTGAATACATTGAAGCATTTATTCAGTATTTTGTACTGGCTCAGACAGTCAGCTTGAAATGACACCCTTAACTAAAAAGGAAGCGAGGGAGCAATTTGGTGAGCGGAGCAAACTTGAAAGAGTTTGGGCGTAAGGGGATGCGGGAGAGAAACCTAGATTATCCCTATCTCCTAGAGCAGTATTGAGACATTATTTGTTACTGAAGTCATTCACTACATAAATACACACTTCTTCAAAGATAGCAGAGGGGAAAAAATTACACCACCACCACCACCCTTTTAGCAACTGGAAAGCGAATGCCAAGTGCCTCAGTGTTTTCCTTGGCACCTGCGCTGCTCTGTGAGCTCTCTCATAGAGAGACATGAGCAACTGAAGTGCAAGAGGAAATGTGGAAGCAAGTCCCCCCGTGCTGCAGCCAGACTCATTCCTGCCCTCAGCAGGATCCGTCCCTGCCTGACGCTGAACAAACCCCATATTCACAGGGCTTGGCATCCCACCTGGGCACGGCTGAGGCACAAACCCAGCCCTTCCAAAACCACCCTACATGAACTCTCTCCTTTTCTCCCCAGGCTTGGCTGCCACCATGACTATTTTAACCCAGCATCAGGCACCTCCATCAGAGATTAGCTGCACTTACACCCTTGTGCATGCTGGGGATTTGCCAGCTCCTGCTGTTTGCCATACTTCACTGCTATAAACCTTTGGATTTCTTGCTCAGCACTAGTGTTTGTACCAATGCGGCTATGTCAGCTGTTGGCATCGGTTGCAGAGAACAGGGCAAACTTCCAGAGCAGATCAGGCCTTGGACTTCTATCAAAACCCATCTGTTCCTGGCTGAGAGTTATTCCCACCACCTTTATAGCTGGGTGGGATAATGAGCTATTGAACCCACAAATTAGCACAACATGGAACTCTTAATAGCCTTCCTCTCCAGAAAGTCAAGACTGCTACCGCATCTTGTGTACACCATCCAGCCCAGCGAGCTAGGAGGACTTCTAGCTGACAGTGTCAATCGTTTTTAAAGTGTTAATGCACTGCTGACATTTGAAAAGCAATTTAATATTTCTCCCATGACAGTCACTTCAAATACTCTGGAAACAACTTGTATGAAACAGCGGACGACAGCCACGATGCTTGTCTTTTCTGAGAYACCCAGGCTGGATTTGGGTACACCTTGTGCTGGGCAGGACTGCGAGGTGAACATCGCAGCAAATACACCTCCTCCATCAACCTAAACCCCCTTGGTAATCAGGTGTGTACAGAAGGGTTAGCCTCACACCTCAGGCCCTGCCACGGGAGCGTTGTAATTAAAGAGCGCGAGGGCTGAAAGGAATTCACGCAGAGCTGCTGTGGTAGCGCTCCCTCCGCAGTGAGCCGCAGCACCACGGGTTAACACTCTGCTGCCTGCCTCCACAAATCTGCATAATGCCTTGCGTTTGGCAGCTCATCTGCATAATTTTAAATGACTCTTTTGTCTCGAAAATAAAATCTAAAACATAGCTTCAAAAATAAGTGGTAGTTATTAACGTTTCATATACTAAGGGTCGGTTAAGTCTATTTGTCTGAACTCGTCAACTGAGGCTGTAAAAATAATTTTAACAGAGCGATGTTGTTTCTTTATTGCAGAGCCTTGGGTATTCTTTCCCGGTGCCATTTTGACTACCCTAAATGAGGTCTAACGTGCTCACCCACCCCACACAGAGGGGCTGAAGCTGGCCTACACGCTCAGACCATCCGGAGGGCTCAGCTGCTCCAGCCTTTGCGAGGGGGGCCCAGCCTGCCCCTCTCATTAAACTGGAGAAACAATACCAGCAGCTCGAGACCAAATCCCTGTCATCTTTATCGGGGATGGGCTCACCTCCAGGCTGTAGATGTGTACCCAGAGGTGTCACACCGGTATGAGCTCAGTGTCCCACCACCCACTGCCACGAGGGATGCAGCTCACCAGAGGATGGATACCTACATTTCGTCAGCTGAATCACACTCCCAGCTCCGCTGACTGTCGTAACTAAGTCTCCACTGACTACAGTGGGAGATTAGACACCTAAATTCAGAGATATTGTCTGGATCTGATGCCCACTCCTGTGAGTCAGTCTTGCGGGCGACCCCTTACCTCTCAGCTCTTCTCTCCCTCATCTTGGGAGACAGATACAAAGCACAGTGTCTTCTACTTGCAGTGATGTGTTTCAGTGTAGGAGAAGGGGCTGTTAGCCTGAACTGGCACTTCAGCATTCTCTAAATCATAGTTTATCAGAGCAGCAGAATAAATCCTAGGAAATAGGAAGCCAAATGGATAAGATATGCATTTAACAGTAAACTCACCTGCCATTATGACTGAAGCCTATCTGAACTCCCATCCCAGTGCCTTACGTACTGTAAACTTCTGTACATTCCTCAGGCAAAGACCTGTAATTTCTGCATTAAAAATTTACAGCATTTCTCAGTGGGACATCCCGAAACAATGCACTTGTGCTCTTGACTTTGCAGTCCCAAAAGCTAGGCGACACCAGAAGACATTTCCCACTCGAAGCCAGCTCCCCCCCGGCAGCGTGCCCGGCAGGCACCCTGCCCAGAGGAGCAGCCAAGGGGCAGGAGGGCTCGCCGCCTGCTCCCCTGCCAGCTGGAAGGCACTGCGTCAGGGAAAGCTTTAGGCAAATCCAGCTGGGTCTAGGCAGCTTGTACAAGCTGTACAGGGAAAAGGACAAGTGTAGGTACGTAATCCTGAGTGAACAGATCTGTCAAATGCTAACAAGTTTCTACCTGGAATGTTTAGTTCAGTTTTTCTTTTGCCCAGTGCTCATAACCCAAATTCAGGTGAACTTTGAAGTTTCCTGCAAGTGATAATATACTGACTGCCCTCCTTCAGACTCTAGTGGCATCACAGTTTTCAATGAAACGTTTCAAAGATGATTTAGGGCCATCTTTTTCTATCTTTGACTTTTGCAATAGCTAAGCCTTTTACTTGACACTTCTGTTAAAAATTATAAAAGGCAGATATGCAGTATTAAACATTTCAGCCCAAATAATTAAAGTCTGATAAATTTACAAACACCCCGGTTTATAGCAGTAGGCAACATTCATTGCAAGTGAAACTACCTGTATGTTCAGTTAGTAGCAAGTAACCCTGTATTTGCAAATCTGCCTGCAGTTTCATGTTAACTACCTACCTGTCTGTATAAATACATGCACCAACACATACGCAGGCATATATGACAGACAAGTGTTGTAATTGCTGTTACTCACAATAAAATGTTCATCCATCAGTTAACTGTGTCCCTTTCCTCTTAAACTGCAATGGAAAAAAACCTTCCAGACTGTTTATTCATATTTTCTTTCCTCCATTAGTTTCACTGAAGCTAAATGTTAACTACCAAAGCAGTTCCCAATACAGGTCTCCGTGTACTGCATCTCCTATTGACCACTGCCCCCACTGCACTTTTTTTTCCTCCCTTTCAGCACTGAAGCTCCATCACCATAAAAATCCTAAAACTTTATTTCATGGGACTCCCATCTGTTAGAGCTGCCTCTCTTCATATGAAGCCAACATCTATTTTTTTTGACATTTAATCACTTCCGCGACTGGTTGTGATGACCCACTGCAATTATGTTCTCAGCTTGGGAATATGCTACAGGGACATGGAGGAACAGTTAAAAAACAGCCGTCCTGTTCATGTAAATGTCCTTAGTCATTTAAGGGGAGAAAAAAAAAAAAAAGAAAAAAGCTCACAAGATTTTTAGCAGAATGGTAAGATCTTTCCTGAAAGCAAAGCCCATCATTTAAAGGTCCAAGAGATGAGAATGTTTTCACTCCTGGAGAGCTGTGTTTGAAACTGTGCCTGCACGCCCGTGACAGGGGCCTCTGGCTGCTGAAACACAGAAAAGCTATTTCAGAAGGGATGGTGAATTTGCAGCCTCTGTGTACGCTCATTCTGCACAGGCCAAATTTCTCCTGAACAGCCACTGTTTATTGCTTCTCAAATGACACAGCCTCTGGTTTGCTTAAAATGCCAGCTGTAAACGGAGGCTGCTTCGGAGCTGTTTCATGCGCAGCTCAGTTTTCTCTCTGTGTGCCTGTGTTATCGTTCAAATCAGCAGTTTGGGCTCGAAACTCGTCTCCCTCTCACCACCCTCTGGTTCACATTGTGGAGCAGCCTGAGAGTATACAACCTGGCCTCCTTTGGGGTGAAACCAAAGGGAAACCTGAGCTCCTAAAGTGCAGCACCATCTCTGGGGAAGCTGTGGATGTTCAGTCCATGAGGCACACCTAGAGCTGGCCAACACAAACCCCCTCAAAATGCAGCACTGCGGATGCTTGGGCACTCAGCACCTGCTGCTTTATGCTACAGTTGACTCCTCTTGAATTTTTTAAATTTTAATAATTTTTCAAGTGGAATTAAAATCAAATGCAAGAAGTATCTACTATTTCTTTCTGTATTATAAATAGCTGTCCATGACAGGTGGCATCTGATGGCAGAAGAACAGCGACTAAAAAGTAGGCTACTACACAGAAAGGTAAATCCTAGCCCCATTGGAGTCCATGGAATAATTCACTTGCTTTTGCCCTGGAAAGTCTCCACTCCTTTCCCTGCCAGAAACAAATTTACTCTGCAATGATTTCAGAAGGTAGTACATGAATCAAGGCCATATAGAACTATTGCTGTGAATGCAGTTCACCCTCACAATTTATAAAGGCGATTTCTTTTCAAAACTGCCACTTTTGAAGGTAAATATGGTTAAGGCAAGAGTAACTAACCCAATCAAATGGAACTAACAGGGAAATAAAACACCTTTTTTGTCCCAGTTAATCATCCAGCCTCCCTTGGCAGCCTGCAGACAGATGAGCAGGAGAAGGCAATTCCACAGGGAACCCAGACAACCTGCTAGGGCCCCATGCCCGCCTTTTAGGTTGCTGAAGTTCAAACAAATTCTGTCTTTTCTTACCAGGAGCTTACAGGAAGCCGCTCTGATGTAAATGAGCACAACTCTGCTTTTCAGCTGCCTGCACAGGAACACCTGCCCAGGTGACACAGCCGACACAAAGCCTCAGAGATACACCCACCACGTACACTGTGCATGCGAGCTCTGCCCACGCTGCCTTCCAGGGACGGTCACACAAGGTAGCTGTCCACAGCCTCTGTTCCCAGGATGTTCAGCTCCTGCACAGTGCGCAGGATGCCTGGTGAGCTCCTCTTGTCAYGCTCAGCTGCATTTGTCAGCAGACAGGTCTGGCCTACACATCATGTAAACTTTGTGGTTGGGCCTGGACAAGAAGAGATGTCCTGGATGCCTAGTCAGAAGGAAGAGGTGTTCAGAAGTGTCTCTGTGGGAGCTGGAAGAGAAGGATGCAAGGAAGGGGCTACAACAAGGGTGAGGAGCAATGTCAAGTGAGAGATCTGCCAAAACAAAATCTCAGTCTGCCTGATCCTGGTGGATCTACAAACTCCACTGAGTACTTGGCAGAGACCTTGCCTCGATCCCAGACATACCGTGCCAACTCCCCTAAACAGAAGAAAGTAACCCTGACTTTTTACTAAAAAAAGGAGAAACAGATGCAGAATCCTAATTTCTAGCCCAGGAGTCCTTCACTGCAGAGCCGGGGAGAGGAAATGCTGAGCAGCTCAGACAAGAAAAGGGAAGGGAGATCAGGTACCTGCAGTATTGTCTGATTTTAGACAGATATATTTCACTCCCTGTGCGGTAGCAAGTGTTATATCAGCAGGCTGTGTGTCAAAGTGTCTAGCTCACCATATTAACTTCTGAACATCTGAGTCTCTTTTGGCCAAATTTTGACACGAGGTTCTGGTCTCAGAGGTCTCTGTTAGCTTAATTGACCCAAGCATCAGAGAGGGGGCAGGAGAATCAATTAGTACTGCAGCTAAGGGAAAGACCACAGCAGAGCTCAACCTTTTTTAGTCGCTGGAGAATCCACAGGGCAGAGAGAAACGGTGTGTGCACTGTTAGACACCGAAGAACCCACTGTAAGAAAAAAATCCATAGGAAACAAGTTTTCATCAGCTCTGAACCTTACTAAGCTACCTGCTCTTTTGTGGCCTTAAACAATGCTTCTTAAAGACCAGCATCATTTTGTGCACAAGACAAATGCTTTTTCTGTTACAGCGACCTCTTCACTTGACAGCCAGGTACAAGTTAGAAAATAAGAGATTATAAACACTTAATACCTGGCATCAAGATGAAGTTTCAGCTGTCATAAATGAGCAATGTATAAAAAAAATCAGGCTATGACAACCTGGGACATGAGCACAACAAAACATAGCCCAGGACAGCAGAAAGCAAATGGCTAGCAGGGCAGTACTCCTCAGCTGGAGTGTTAACTCATTTCTAGTGTTAACTTGCAAACTGTGCAGGTACTTGTGTTGCAAAACACATGGATGTGGTTTAAAAGCTTGATGTTCCCAGCCCCAAACAAACCAGTCTTACGCTATACCTAGACATAGAGAGAGCAAGAGGCAGCGAGGGCCGTGCTTTGCTTCAGTTTATGGCACAAGGTGCTAGAAACAAAATTTCTTTCTTTGCAATGTACTTTGTTGCTCACTATAGGAACTTCTGGTCAGCCTTGGGAATAATCTAGAAGCTGCAGTTTTCTGCATAGCATTCTTGTTGACATTTCCTGGAATGCTGGCCTCATTTCTTCCACAGCAAAATACAATCTTATGCTGCCAGCCTGATGTCATCTCTGTTGACATCTGGAGTTAACAGCCTGGAAAACATGTACTGGGGCTCTTGTTAGCTGCCTGAAGCCTTTACTTCTGCTCAGGGCCCCCTCCCTGACTTCAGCAAGCCCCATCAGCCGCAGGCTCCGCTGCCTGTGGTACACCTGCCAGCATCTGCTTCCACTGTTTACAGAGCAAAGTCCCTTGCAGTCCTCCTACCCTAATTCTCCCATCTCTAGCAGGTCCCCTCCCTTCAGGACTACCAGACTTCTGTGCAAACCACCAGGCCTGCATCTGCCAAGTGAGTTTAGTGAGCGGTCAGGAATAAGTCTGTCCCAGTGCACATTATTCAGAAGCTGTTTCCGATGGGAAAGTTCCTGATCTACTGGAACTGGACATTTGTGGAGCAGGAGGCTGGATGAGATGACCTCCAGAGGTGCCTTCCAACCCATGCGCTTCTACCAGTCTGAAAACTTCAGGAAATGCTCTCATCAAAAGTCAATTTCAGACATGACAGCAATGATCCCACAGGAGTTATTTTATATGGTATTTCCAAGCTGGCAAAAAATCTCGCACAGACAAGTATACCAGCAAGGAACTTGTTCTGCTGGTTGGGTGTTGGTGTATTTATAGCTGCACCTTCATAAGGAAGCTGCTGCTTTATCAGTAGGCCTGAAAATAGCACCATCTATACACCAAGGAGTTGTGCAACACAGGGAACTAAATTTCTTAGGCCAAGACAGAAGTCCTGTCTTAAAGATACATTTTGTAAAGAAAGAAAATCTAGTTTGGTTCTTGATTTTTTTCATGACTTGGTAAATATGGATTTTTAAATACCATTTCAGTATTGGACGTTGTCATCCAACAGACTTAGACAATCCAGAGGACTTCAGAAAAGTCTTTTATTTTGAAGTTCTTAAAAAACAGAAGTTGTAAGAATGAGCTGTTCTACTATCAGAAAGCAATTCTATTTGGAGTCATTTCAGATAATTAAAACATCAAACTCTTCTACCTGCATGGTTATCTTCTAAGAAATGCATCAGTGGACAAGACAGGCATTCAATGCGTTACCACTTACTGGTACTCCAAAAGTCAACCAGCAAGATGCAGCCTTGTGTCCTTGTTAGAGAAGTATGGGTGCTTCTGACACTGCGCTGGAACTTCCACCATGTTACAAACTCCTGTCAGAATAACAACATCATCAGCTGAACACTTGGTTTTGTGTCTTCTCATCTACACTTAGGATTAGTTGCCATTTTAG
The DNA here is from genome assembly GCA_035582835.1 of Phoebastria nigripes. Lineage (NCBI taxonomy): Eukaryota > Metazoa > Chordata > Aves > Procellariiformes > Diomedeidae > Phoebastria > Phoebastria nigripes. The sequence continues at coordinate 110,952 of JAYKAV010000022.1, forward strand.
ACAGCAGTATAAACTCTTAGTGTGAACAAGAGCTGACATTTGCACTACTGAAGTTTATTCTGGCTCCAAGCGCAAGTTCCAGTGGAATCAATTTTTTTTTCATTTTTGCTTATGCTGAGTATTTGCATTGGCACAACCATAGGCAATGGCTAAAACTAGGGTTAAGTCATAATGTAAATAAAGCTACAGAAAAGGATTACTTGGAAATGCCAGCAGCAGACTGCTGAGCCCTAACAGACATGTGCCCCCTTTGGGCTTTTCCAGCTCTTTTCCTGGCTTTTATCTAATAGGTTTCCATAACCCATTAACTTTTAAAGCTTGTGTGTGAAGGGCGGAAGGAAGAGAGTAATGGAAATCTCTTCCTTATGCCTAGCCCCTAAGAGAACTCCACTGAACAAGTCATGTTATTTAGAAATGTAAATGCTTTGGAGAACTAGATCTTGATCCTGAGAGCATACAAGTCTCTGGAGCTTCCCAAACCCTACCAAAAATTCTTGAAAGCATTCCCAAGGATGCAACAAGACCTACTGCAGGAGTTCACGTGGCCCATCTTCCTACAGTTCCATGGAAGAGAGGAATGACTGTCAAAGACAAATATTCAATTTTTGTCTGGAAAAAAATAATCAAATTGAGATGCAAGGTTTTTCAGGTGATTATCAAAACATACGACTGATTCTGATAAAATGACTGAGGTCAAGACAGCTTAGAAGAATCTCCCACTGTAATATACAACATAAATGTTTTCAGGAAAAGCATAAAGACTGATCTTTAAAAAAAAAAAAAAAAGAAAAAGCAGAACAAAACTAACAAACTTTGGTACAATTGCAGAACTAAATAATCCAAAACCTCTTAGCTCTGTCCTAACAGGAAAAAAAAAATATAAATCATGGATCTTCTCATTTTTAAAAGCACAGCTACTGCACTGTCTCACTACCAAACAGAACGACTCCTATTCCATGCCTTGTGTATTTCCAGAAACCTGTTAGGATTTTCCTTACAGGATAAGCTAAATTACTTATTTGTATTCTTGAATTCATTTGAATATCACTGTCACTTGAGAACAGAACATATGGGAAACAGTGAGAATAAGAAACCTGGAACACATCAACTGAATATTTCTTCTCTTTACCACATTTCCTCACGTTAATGGTAGTTGTATTGAAAAAAAAACTTCACAAACTCCCCAAATCTTTGGGCTGCAAGCAGCTACATCAGCTGATTCTTGGATTAGCTCCTTTCAGTTGTACTGGAGAAAGAGACAGGGAAGAAAGGGGAATGGAAGATGGCAAGTTGCAAAATTGCTTAGATTTGATAGTGGAGGAACAAACTGAGATTTCTAGGGTTTATGGTTACACAGCCTCAGAAATGAATTATAACTCACTGAACTAGGTTCTAGAATTTTTTTGTACCGTTATCATGTGATTGCCAGCATTCCTCACATGCTAAAAAATTCCAAGCCGGTTTTCTAAATTTCTGATTTCCTGAAAGTAAGCGAGAGCAGGCTGCAAAAGCAGCAAATTCCAGTAAAACAAAAAACAACAACAACAACAAAAAAAAAAAAAAATCAAAGCTTGGTACAATCCCAGCCAAAGCGTTAGTTTCTATAGAAACAAATGGCTGTTTTATTGACTTTGTTACTCAACTTTCAGCAAATTGAGATGTTAATTTGTTAAAAACAGCTCCATTTGCAAGGTACGCTCTCTTGGAACAGTAAGCCCTGTCCAGACGGAGAGCGCGCAGCCTGGGTGGCATCGAGTGCTTCATCGCCTTGGGAGATAACTTTTTATGCTGATATACCACCAGTCTCCCTGAAACAGGGTGGATAATTCCKGCTGTTGGGAGGGAAGGCTGACCGCGCTACTTGTAACTAGGAATTACAAAGCGAGCAGCCGGCTTTGGAGAGCAGGCGGTGACGGGCGGTGGGTTTCAAGCACACCTTCGGCCACACGTGCACCGGGGCGGGGGAAGCCCTGCTGCATGCCGCCACTCGGGACCCCCCCCCCGGAGACAGGCACGGCCTCACACACCCTCCCCCACTTCCACCCCCGAAACCACCCCGGCAGGCCGCACCCCGCGCCGCTCCCGGCCGAGGGGCCAGTCACAGCCTCCCCCCCGCGCCGGCCGCAGGGGACCCGGCGGGGTCAGCGAGCCGAGGCGCACGCCACTCACGGGGAACGGCTCGACACGCGCCGCCCCAGCGAGCCCCGGGAAGGCGTTCAACGCGCTACAAGGCCGAGGCGCGGCGGGGAAGGCCAGCGGAACAGACCGGTGCGCTGCGGCCTGTGCCCGGAGAGCGCTCCTGGCGCCGCGGCCGGGTCAGCCGCGGCCGGGTCAGCCGCCTCCGACCCGGCCCGGGCCCCCCTCAGCCAAGGGGAAGCGGCAGCGCCGCCGGCCCCGCTCCCGCCGAGGCCCGGCCGCGGAGGGGAGGGGCTCCGTCCGGCGCCTTAGGGAGTCGCGCGCGCACACCACCCTCGCCCCCGCCCGCCCAGGAGCTGGTCTGGCGGGCACGTGGTCTTTTACGTCCCTCGCGCATGACGTCACCGCGCTCCGCGAGGCCTCCCCGACCAATCGGCGGCGCGCTTAGTGAAGGGGCGCCGCGCGGCGGCGCGCGCGCCAGTCAGCGCGAGGCTTACACCGCGGCCGCGCGCCGCCGCCCCGCCCTCCCCGGCGCGGCGCACGGAGGGAGGGAGAAGGGCCCGCTGGAAGTTAAGATGGCGGCGCGTGTGTGAGTGCGGTGCGGGCTGAGCCTCCTCCCGGCGCCGTTGCGGTGGGCTCCTTCTTCCTCGCGCTCGGCGCCGCGGCGGGTGAGCCGAGGACTCCGCCGGCGGCCACGAGCGGCCCCGGGGGAGGGACGGAGGCCGAGCGCCCCCTCCCCCGCCGCCCCCCCCGCCCCCATTGTGTGCCCGGCCCCCGCCCGCCCGCCTCCCTCCGCCGGGGGGGGCAGCGGCGGCGGCGCGGAACATGACCTCGATCCACTTCGTGGTGCACCCGCTGCCGGGCACCGAGGACCAGCTCAATGACCGGTGAGGGGCAGGCCGTGCGGCGGGGGGCGGAGGGGAGGGGCCGGCCTGGCGGGGCTCGGCCCCCTGTGGGTGAGGGGAGGGGCCGGCGGTGGCCGGCCGGAGCGCGGCGCGGCGGGGCGCCCCGGGGGAGCGGGCAGCGCCGGCCGCGGGGGACGTCCCGGCACCCCCCCCGCGCCGTGCCGTGCCGCCGTCCCGCAGCCGCAGCGCGGAGCCGCAGGGCCCCGGCGCTTTCCTCTGGCAGGGGCCGGCGGCGAGCAGCGGTGCGGGCCGCGCCGCACGCACCCGGCCTCTCCGGGCGGCCGCCGCCGTAAACTTTGCCCCCCGAGGGAGCGGGGGTGGGGGGCCGTGACCTTCGCCGCGGCCCCGGCGGGGGCTCCGGCTTGCCAGGGGAGTCCCGGCGTCTGCCCGGGGGTGGGTTCCCGAGGATCCCTGGCCGAGGACGAGGAGGAGCGAGAACGTGTCTATATTAATCAGAGATGGAGCGAGGCAGACAATGCAGATGGGGGATCGCGGTGTGTGTGAGAGAATGACGGGACCGAGGGTAGAGAAGACGTACGCCAGGGATGTTACACGCGCACGTACCGCCGGCGTTCCTCTTCATACATACATTTTTTAAAATAAGAAAGGAGGCCCGATCTCCAGATTACTGATTGTGTGTGGCTTGACTGGGGTGGGAATGAGAGCTAGAACAGAAGCGCAGTCTGCTTGGAAACCTCGTAGCTAACTTTATGTTGGGGGAGGAAAATTGCAGGCTGGGGAGAAACTAGAATGCTTGGGAGAAAATAAGTCCATGAACTGAATTTTCTTCGCTGCTTGATGTGTATTTGACAGCACTCTGGCTGTCAAATATTTCTTCTGTAGCAATTACTAATGATGTGTGTTACAGCTTGTGAATTTTACTTGTGCTCTTTTATATAGAAATTCTTAAGAAACATGTAACTATTCATCTTTAATTTCTTATAAATTTATGTGTGAATAAATCGAGATCTTTAATCATCACTGGATAGAAACCTACATATTTTTTACACTATAGATAAATGTTATTTAATTTTTATAAATAGTATTTCAATATTTATAAATCTTAAAACGTATGGGCTCTTGGTTACATTCTTCTGGTTTTGATCTTACCAGGTTTCAGAGTAGGTCAGGGTCCAGCTCACTTCACTATTGCTTGTAGTTAGGTCACTTTTCCTAGACCAGTCTTTGCTGAGATGCCTCTATTAAAACACAGCTGAGGTTTGAGGGCTTATGATGAGGAAAATAGGTCATTATAAAGATAAAATTTCTGCCGAACTACATCATCCATACCCTTAAACAGGGAAAAGAAACTTCTAATGATAAAATAGGTCCGAAACCTGAAGTGTGTTAGCGTGCAGTGTATTTTTTTTCCCTTAATCTGATAATACATTTTACAGGATCCTGCTTCCTAGGAGGCCTACCCATTCCAAAGGGATTGGTTGGCTTTCTCCACAGTAATACATTCAAATTAGGCATACATCATCTTCCTTTAGAGTGACAAACTGAGAGGTGATGCTGTACTAGGAGTTCTTCCACTTCTTCATTGCACTGTTTTGATTTAATGTAAGATCTAGGACTTTGAACTTGAAAGGACCCCAGTGGTTTTTCTTTTTTTTTTTTTTTTTTAATGTTGATAAGCCCTTAGAAAACATTTAGCATGTAATTATCACACTTTGCTCAGAGTGAGAGAGCTCATCTGTTTTTTCTTTAATGTCACCTGTTTTGTTGACTTATTGATGTTAAATATGATGCCCTTTCAGTCTTCATAATGCTTCCTAATTTTTTTTTAATTTCCTTTTTTTTTCCCCTTCTTACCACAGCAGCAGCTCTTACAACTTCTATTTGATACAGGAAGCTTCATAATGTGTGGTAATTAATATATGGAGAAAGCTGCAGAAGTGCTATTAAGTAGTGACTTACTCTGAAAAATCAAGTGGCTCCTTGATCTGAGCTGCAAGTCATAAATTTCCACTTCATAAATATAATTTTACTAGAAGTGCAGTAGCTGTGTATCAGAACTTGTAATACAGTGAAATCAGAATGATTCATAAATCGGGCTGAGGCACACACATATGTGCTGGAAATGCCAGTTCAATTTTATCAGTAGCATTGCTGCTTATTCCTGTTCTGTCAATATAGATCAGGATGTAGATAGCTTAATAAATTCTCATATACATGCTCATAGAAGTTAGGATCCTGGAACATCTCATATCTCTACGGTGTTTCTTTTCCCTCTCACACTTTATAGGCTTTTTTGAGTCTGTGCTGCAGACAGTGGTCAGTAGCCCAAGTTAGTTTTTTTTTCTGTCTGCATTCTGAATGATAATTGCTTCTCAAAATCTGATTTTGGGACCATAATTCTGCATTGTATGCTTTCATTTGTAGTCTACGTAGAACATGATCAATCGTATTGCTTTCAGTAATGGATCCGTGTTCTGCATCTAAGGAATAATCACATTTTAAAACACAAGGGATTTATCAGTGCAATCCCTGTGTGTTCAGGATACATGACAGTTTTGAATTTTTATAATAAAGTATTTGATACATTATGCTTAATAATCAGCGTAGATGTGTGAAGGGGGTGAAGTGTGTTTGGAAAGCATCCTTCTCCTGAAGTATTGCTCTTAAGCAGTCTCCAAATGTGCTCTTAAGCAGTCTCCAAAATGTGAGGAAGTTGTTTTTTTCAGTTTGGTTTGGTGCAGTTTGTGTCACGTGTTTTACAGTTTTTATTAGATTTTCTGTGTAATTTGTTATCCCTCTTATTCATGCAGCAACTTGGAGAATGGTAAAACACTTTGAAGAGAAAAGGAAAGAGTAACTGTAGAACCACAAATAATTGGGAAGACTCCTGAGCACGCCTACTCATCATCTGAAAGTACTTCTTAACTAGTGTTTTTGAAACTACTAGTTAATATTGTACCTTGATGGTAGTTATTAGACCTCTCTCAAATAAGTTGAAGCAGTGTTGGCTTGTTCATAGTATTCACTCAGATGTCTGGAAGCTAGTTGCACTGAAGAAAGCTCATAGAGGACAAGGTTATATTTAGTTTTGCAGTTGTATTAGGATTCATTTTTGAAATGGATAGTAGGCTAAACTTCTGTTTAGGATGAACTGAGGTAATTCATCTTTTTCCGGTAAGTTTATTTAGGAAGATAGGTAACTTGGAATTTGTCCTCCAAGCAATTTGTTCTCTGCAAACTGAAAATGAAAAGTTTAACAGGAGAAAAATTGGGTATGGCCTGCAGTTTGAGAAACAACTCCATAAAGTATTTGGGTTATAAATAATTAATGGCTTTAATCTTTGAAAAAGAGATGCCCAGCTTCTGTTGCAGTGGGTGTTAGATATATTTTGTTGATTATCTGCCTGTTTCATGTATGTTTTGGGGTTGGAGACTTTGTGGAGGAAGTTTGACACACAATTTCATAGATAAGTCAATCTTAGTAAATTCTTCTTAGTATATTTCTTAATTTTATTTTGGGTTAGGAAGTGGGTATAACCATGACAAATAACCATTTCTCGGCTCTTATGAAATCTCACAGGACCGAGGAAAGTTCGTTTGAAGCTTCAGTGAGTATTTATGTAGAGTCAGTTTTGGGGGAAGAAATGCTCTTATGTGAGTTTGTTTTTCCATAATAATATATTCAATGCCTTTCTCTGTTATTCAAATATTACTTACTTTAGGCCATGCCTGAACTGAAAAATTAACTAGTGTACTTTACATTGCCCGCATTGTTTACACTCCCTGATAATCAATTTCTGTGGAAAAAGTACCTAGCAAGGACATACACAGGCACAGACTAAAAGGGTATCTCATAGCTTAATGAAAACATCATTTCAAGGTAATAGGCAAGTGATCAGTGGATATGTGGGCTGCTACTCGGGCAGATTTTCTTACCCGCCCCTTTGCATTTACTGATGAGCAAATCTGTTAAAAATCCCAAGCAGATGTTGCTGGAAGGAGCTGGTGTAGGGTGTGGTATGATTCTGTGCAGGGAGCCAGCAGGGATGTGGAGCTGGTGTCCTGGCCCCACATGTCTGCGGGAGCCATGCACAGAGAGGGGGAGAGAGCTCCTGATAATACAAGTGTTTGTTTAGCCCTGAACTCCCTCTTCTATGTCCACAGGCGTGCTGGGAGAGTATCTGTCCTCTTGTGGAGAGGAAGGCAGCCCGAGCATGAACTTCCCTGCTGTTACTCACATGTAATCTGCATTGCTGCTCAAAGTTGGGGGAAAGAAGGGATTGACTGACTTGTTCTTAAATAGAAAACCTGCAAGTTGTGTGCAGATAATACAGTGTTTCTTTTAGCTCAAGTGATTTATTTTGGTGTGCTTTAAACCGTTTCCTAATCTACTTTAGCAGAAGTGAAGTTAGCCTGCCTGAAACAGGAATAGATGGTTTAATTACAGGGAAACCATTGCTGATGTAGTACTTTAATTCCCTGAGTTACAGTTGCTTGATGAGACTTGATGAGACGGGAGAAGTGTTGACTTTGTTTTTAGGATTAATTTCTTGAAAGCATAACAAAATTTAAATTGACTTCTTTTAGAAGAGAGTGAGGGAATGGCATGGCTATCATGGCATTATTTTTATCATCAGACTCTTAGTTGGAAATACTTTTTTTAAAATAAAATGTTTTAGCTGCGTCAAAAGGTTTGCACCACCACTGTGGTTATACAGACTATTATAGGATTCATACATGGAGAAGCAGTGCATTAAGATTTGATCTTTTTTCAGTATTGTTATTTAAGGATGATAATTTGGAAAGTTAAGCATCAGACCTTACACATAAGCATCATTTCATACTGGTTGAATGTGAAAGGTTACTTATACACAGGCTAATAGTCTAGGCCTTTTTGGACTTTGCTCTGCCAGGGTCCTCTTCTGGTTACAATTGTTTGCTACGCCCCAGACACTGCTTTGTAGAGAGTATGTATGTAATTGTCTCTGAATGTTCTTGCTGAAACTTTCCTGAGGTGTCGTAAGTCAAAGTAATTGCTCTCTTCTGAAGGGGGGAGGTTTGTTTTCCCTGCTTCTTACCTTGCACTGACTTGAAGTGTTCGATCCCACAGTAAACTGACTTGATTTGCTAAAATGATATAAAGCTAACCCTGGTAAAGTGAAGTAAATACAGTTTTGTGGATTAGGAAGTTGAACTGGTTTATCTCCTGGTTGGGTGAGCATCAGAGTAGATGGATAAAAAAGGAGGGATTTTGAAAAGTGCTGCAGGAGGGAGAGTTGGGAGTGAAGAACGGGGAAGAGGAAGCAGGGTTGAGTTCCTTCCATTTTGAAAGCAGCAAGTTTATTTTGGCTACTGTAATGTGAAACTGTACTGTGAATGCGATCCGGGCTGAGAGTAGTTGTGACCTGTCACAAGGAATTTAGTAAAACAGTAATTGGGGCACAAATGTTGCCTCTTTTTTCCTTCTCAAATTATCTATGAGATTTGAGCGTATTTGTTGTTAGACCAATGATAAAGTAAGATTAATGGAGTAAGATATTAATAGCCATATTTTAAGGTTGGCAATGCAAGTCAGAGCTGTCAGAAAACAACTTTTTTAATTCTAAGAACAGTAAGGTATCAGTCAATGACATTTATGTGCTAATTCTTGGTAGTTAAAATCTATAATCAATAGCATACTTTTAAGGTAATTTTGGTATAGTATGTATTTATTAAATGTTCTAGTTGCCATGTAGGATACTTCTGTAAAAAGATGTTTGTCAAAAATTTGAAATTAAACCATAAAATAGATGTAAAGGGTATGACACACTTTTCTTAAACTATGTAAAGTTTAAGTAGATAACTGTTCAGTACACAATTACATTTACGTGAAAAATTACTTAACACTTGAGAAAAGCAAACAAGGATGTACCTAAGCATGRCAAGCTCTGCAGTGTGTTGTAGCTGCCTTTTTACAGTTATGGCACAGTTAATTGTTCATGACTTAAATGAAATAGATGGTAGTATGTATTTGAAAATTACATAAAGAAGGAGAAGGGGTTTCAAGGTAGCTTTTATTGTAGTGATTACACTAACAGCAATCTAGGTAGTTAAATTTGCAAGATGCTCCCTGTAAAAGCTGCTGTTTTGTCTTTCCCTGCGTCAACTCAACAGCCACTTAGGCAGAAAAAAACCGTATACAAAAACTACTTGTGCTTTTCAGTTGCACAAACATATTTTTTTAAAGCTTGAATTCAGTGAAGTCCACTAAGGATTTGGCTTTTAGTAACAACTTCACATAGAAGACTGCAGTAGTTGGCATCTGTATGTGCCCCAGAGAAAACATGGGGACAAGGCCTACTTGTAGTGGCTAGAGGATTTTAAATTGGGAGGAATGATTAGGAGAAAAAATATTGAAATAAGTGTGCAAATGTAATTTTCAAGGTGCACGTGTATTTTGTCCAAAACTGTAAGCCTGTCAGTTTAAATGAGGATGGTCACAGCACTAGTTAGTCCACTACAGCAATAATTATCCAGGTTTCAGATCTTAATTCTTTTCTCTTTCTGGCATAGAACTATTTTGACAATAAACTCTGTGCTCTACTTCTTAAAGTCTTTCTGTGCTTAAAAAAAAGCAGTCAACCAACACTGCTTCCTTTTCTCTTACCCTTCCCCTCCAAGGAAGATTAACTATTTTGTTTCAATTTAAAGAGCTTTTTGTTACATTTGAGAGAGAACATGTCACCTCACTGATACAAAGGTATGAAGTTTGCCTATTCTAAACACTTCAAATATACTGTAAAACTGAGTAGAAAGGTGTAAGGTGGGTGCACTGGGCATCTACATTTATGTAGAACTGCCAGTTTGGTTCCAATTGAGGAGTGATGTAACCATTGAATTTGCTATCTTTGAAAATGTTGTCTTCCTTTCACAAGTCTCACTGCTACTGCCAGCACTTGTCAGGGGAATTTCTCATGCTAAATATGCTTCACCCTGTCTTTCAGCAAATCTTACTACTGTGCTTTAAAGTACAGTGTGTTTTACAGTACCAATCCATGTTGGTACAGAAAAGTTTGGAATATTTGTTTGCCACCCTTTTGTAACACCCCAGCACGATTATTTTGTTGCAGTTTTAAAAATGATCTTTGACATGTCATCTTATGATTTGTCTCATTGGCTAGTTTTTGTAATCCCAAGTCTGTTGGTGTTATGCCGTAAGATGTCTCTTAGCAATTTCTCAAATTGTTTGCATCCACAATGGAGATGAAATGTATATTTTCTGTAATTTTGTTTTGGACAGCTTTCCTTGATAAAACTGGTTACTACTGTTTATCAAAAAAGGTGCCCCAAAGTAGCTTTGGTTCCTTATGTTTCTGATTTAATTTTACATTATGGTGTTTTATTAAAGAATGCAGAATAAAAAACTTTGCAAACATTCACATGATTACTACTATTTTGGACATTAACTGTGTTGGAACTTCTCACTATCATTGTTGTTTTATTGCCAGCCATGAGGTCTGCCAATTTAATTTGTGACAACAGTAGTGTAACTCAACAGATGAAAGCACGAAGGCTGCTGGAGACGTCAATAATCTTATGAAATTTGTCTTTGGCAACCCCCCCCCCCCACATTCAAGGGGGTGGTTTTTGTTTGTTTGGGTTTTTTGCTTTTTACTCAAGAGTAATCAGTATTGTGGACAGTTGGGAATATCTTGAGTAATCTAGGGTGATTATACCCATGCAGCTGTAGTTTGCCTGTTCATTAGAAAATAGCTCAGAAAGAAACTCTGTGCTCTGTACGCAGGACTTGGTGGTATTACTTTCTGCAGCAGTTTGCCATCATCTCTAGTTAAGCTGGATGCTAATTTTTGTCTTTTTTTTACACTGTGTAGAAGTAGTAGTTGACTAGTTTAAGCCAAGCCTGTGTTAAAATGGCATTTTTAAAATTTGCTTAATCTTTCATTATGCTTCATTCTCTATTCTCCATTAGGTTTCCTCAAACTCTCACCTTTTTCACCTTTGGGATAGATTATCTCTTTATGTAAATAGGTAATTCCGATACAATGAGATGGATCTTGATTTGGATCTCCAGATTCTACTAAAAATTATAATTTCACTGTATAGTTTCCAGTGTGGAGTCTGGCATTGACTTAATATGGACAAATGTTTGTGCTACAGTGTTTTTACCAAAAACTTAGCTGGAAAATAAATACTTACCATGTGAATGCAGTTGAACAAGAGCTGTAGGCCTTACTCTGTTGTCATTTGAAGTCATAGGGGTTTGTCACTTCCGTCAATAAGTGTGGTATCATTTTAATTTCTCATTCATCTTGCAAAATTAATTTTCTTAAATGTGTCTCTCAGTGTTTATTCTTTCATTTATGGTATGAAGTTTTACTGTTCACTATCCAGCCTGAAAATGACCAGAGCTGCATTTTTTTTCTCTTTCTAGTAAATATCAAGAAGTGTTCTTCTAAGGAAGATTTATGGCTTTTAATCCATTTTATATTGTTTTTCCTTTTAATATAACTGAGTTATTGTTGTCTGACCTTTAATGAAGATCTCTTTCTTAGGTTGTTGAAACTCTTTTCTTCAGCTTTGACCACACTTAGTACATTAGTAACAGCAGTTTTCCGTCTCTTTTTCTGTCTTCTTTTTTCTTTTTCCTTTTTCTTTTTCTTTTTTTTTTTTTTTTTTTTTTAAGGTTTTTTTTATGCAATTTGCTGACTTTGGCAAAATGTATCTGTCTCTAGAGCAAGGATTTAAAGGTACTTAATAAAACTTTCCAATGATACAAATCATAGCATCTTGTTGTTGTGGGGCAGATTGGGTAGGCAGAATGTAATCTGGCTGGGATTGCCCTGCTCTTGATGGGAGGGTGTAGGGGGATAACAGGCTGTTTGCTGGAATGGCCAAAGCTTTGTTTCTTTCTCTTGTGTGCAGAATCTGTATCTGGCAAGATTGTTACCTGAAACAGTATGGCCATAGGCAAAATCTGAAGCAGGAGGTACACAATGTGCTGCTTCATGAGTTCTTGTAGAGGAACCAAAATACTAGTTACGCTGAGGGGAAGCACCTGGAGTTTTGTGGCTGTGGTACAGACAGATGGAAAAGAGAGAATCTGTTTTTCGGCAATGCAAAAAGGTATTGTGATGGGCTATGCACCTCAAAAGCTGGGGTTTCTTTTGAGTTATTTTGCCTGCAGTGTGCGTCTGACAAAGTGATTTGGCTGCTCGTTTTTCTGGCACAGTGCTTGCTCTCTACTCCCTATGCCAGGTCTCATTCCGTTCCTATCTAAATCAAAGATGCAGTGTCTGAGAGGAAGGTTATGAAGATGTATGTTTAGTAGAAGACAGTGCAGTGTGAGGAGGGGAGTTCATGGTATTTAAAAGGCAGTTTTTAACAAGTTTGAAAAAGTGACAGGCAGATAATACTGTGATATCAGAGTTTTTGTTGAAGACCAAGCCTTGGAATTGGAGGAATTGGCAAGTAAAGGACTGGACATGCTAAATGATCTTTCCCTATTGCTAAAACTAATTCAGCACGTGAATAAGCAAGCTGGACTTTATTGAAAAGCAATTAGAATTCAGTGTCTTGTTTGTGCTTTGTTTTTAATAAAATCACTTGTACAAAATATGCTGTTGCTTTCCTCCAGCCAAGACACAAAGTATTTAGTAACATGACAGTTCTTACTTTTTAAAATATTTTTGTAGCATTTGAATGCTCTAATCAAAGGCCATTTTCCAACTTTGGACATAGTGGTCATGACTTCCAAAAGCTTAGAGCAAGAACGAAAGGGGAAATGGTGGAAAGATTATGATTTGGGTTCCCACAGTAGACTCAGCTGGGACCAGAACCTGGCTTTCCTGGCTTTAAGCTGGTGTGCTGGTAAATACACAACCTCCCTGGTGGCTTGTAATGAGCTCTTGAAGGAGCTTTAACAATCCATCACTATGGGACACAAAAAGGTTTTAAGATTTTACAATGACTGGATTTTTATTTTGATAACATTTTTTTTTAGTGGAATCACGACAGCAAACACTCTAACAGTAAAAAATAGGATTTTTTTCCCTTTGTCTAAATGTGGTCTTGTTAAGTTTCACTCGTCCTAGTCAAACAAGTGTACAGCTTCCTAGCTACATTTTGGTAGGTAGCATTCATATGTTGCTCAAAATAGTAATACTGGCTCATGTTATTTCATGTGAGTATTTTTCAAGTATCCGTGAAGATAACTGTGGGGTTCTAAATTCCCATTATCCACATTTTACTATCACGGAAGGATATACTTACTGAAATGATGGATAGCTAAATAGCTTACAGCTTTCATTGTTTTAAGATTCGGAACTCGCACCCAACTGAGTTGATTGATCCAATTGTTTAGCTTTTAGTGGTCTTCTGGCTGAAGAAACASCCTTCTTCTAAATGTTAAACAGAAATTCTTTGCAGCTACAAGGACTTTGTGCAGTTGAACAGAATCTGGGAACACAGAATGATGATTTGATGCATTCTACACCAGAGAACAGATTTCTGTCTTGTATTGCCTGAATCTGCGACCCATATTTTTGGAAGTCTAGTGTCATAGAATAACATCAGATTGAGGCTGACTCATTCTCCAGTAGTGTATTTTTCTTTTTACCACAGAAACACCACTAGGCATTTAGGCAACCTGTAGCTGTAGATCTACTTTTCTACCAAATCCTCTGGATATTGTGCTAAATAATGTATGTAGGTGTGCTGTAACTGCTGTGTGCTAGTCCTGTCAGGATCATACCATTTGTGATTTTTTTCTGTTTGTATTCAGACTTCATTACAACTTTTTTTTAGAAAAGGGCCATGCTGTGTCATAGCTATTTTAGGATTGGGTTTTTGCTTATTTAAAAAACGTGATTGACTTTATATTCCTCTTGAGCTACGTTATGGCTGTGCTTTGCACTGTGGGTTTGTTTTTTTTAATTATTATTCAGAAGGTCATGTTTTCAGTGTCACTTAAATGATAAATCTGAAGAAAGGGTCTAAGTAGATTTTGAACTAGAGGAACCAGTCAGCCAGCCTAGAAATTCATCATTAATCAGAGGCATCTAGTTCTGGCAAACCTAATGCTGCATTTCACAAGTCCTACAGGTGGCTGTCCCCCTGGTCTTGCTGGAGGGATTCTGTTCCTGCTAGAGAAACAGAGTACTTCCATCTGGATATTTTAGTACCCATAAATATTTTTACTCAATGTCTAAATAATACTTCTCAGACACTTCCCTTACTCCTTGGTGTAACTTTTTTCCTAAGCTGCTGCCTTTACAGGGATTCTATAGCAAAACATGAGCTCCTAGCTTTTCAGTGGCAAAAACCATCCTTTTGTTGCCATGCCTCCAAGTCAAATATGTGGAGATCACATCCTGAAAGCAAAAAGCCCTCAGAATCACAGGATGGCTGAGGTTGGAAGGGACCTCTGGAGGTCATCTGGTCCAACTCCTATGCTTAAGCAGGGCCATCTACGGCTGGTTGCTCAGGACCATATTCAGACAGCTTTTGAATAACTCCCAAGGATGGAGACTCCACAACCTCCCTGGGCAACCTGTGCCAGTGCTTGGTCACCCTCACAGTAAAAAAGTGTTTCCTGATGTTCAGACAGAACCTCCTGTGTTTCAGTTTGTGCCCATTTGCCTCTGGTCCTGTCACTGGGCGCCACTGGAAAGAGCCTGGCTCCGTCCTCTTTACGCCCTCCCTTTAGCTGTTTATATATGTTGATAAGATGCCCCCAGAGCCTTCTCTTCCTCAGGCTGAACAGTCCCAGCTCTCTCAGCCTTTCCTCATTTGAGAGATGCTCCAGTCCCGTAATCATCTTTCTGGCCCTTCGCTGGACTCTCTCCAGTATGTCCATGTCTCTCTTGTACTTGGGAGCCCAGAACTGGGCACAGAACTCCAGGTGTGGCCTCACCAGTGCTGAATAAAGGGAAGGATTGCCTGCTGGTAGTACTTTGCCTAATGCAGCCCAGGATACCTTTTGCCTTCTTTGCAGCAACGCATGCTGGCTCGTGTTCAACCTGGTGTCCACCAGGACTCCCAGGTCCTTTTCTGCAGAGCTGCTTTCCAGCTGGGCAGTTCCCAGCATGTGCTGGTGCATGGGGTTGTTCCTCCCCAGGTGCAGGACTTGGCGCCTCCCCTTGAACTTCATGAGGTTGCTGTGCTCTGGATGGCAGCATGATCCTCTGGCATATCAGCCGCTCCTCCCAGTTTGGTGTCATCTGCAAGCTTGCTGAGAGTACGCTCTGCCCCCTTATCCAGATCATTAATGAAGGTGTTGAACAGGACTGAACCTGTTACTGACCCCTGGGGTACACCGCTAGTCGCTGGCCTCCAACTAGGCTTCATGCTGCTGATCACCACCCTCTGGGCCCAGCCGTTGAGACAGTTTTCAGTTCACCTCACTGTCTGTTCATGAATCGATACTTCATGAGCTTCTCTGTGAGGATCTTATGGGATACAGTGTAAAGAGCCTTAACTAAAGTCTGGGTAGACAATATCCACTGCTTTCCCCTCGTTCTCCTATACAGTGATATGAAATCTGCCTTGCTTTCTTAAAACCAAAACTGGAATATATGCTTACCCTCTCTGTAGGGTGAAGAAGATGGGTAAGTCATTTTACCTGCCTATGCAGTAGGTGTTTAATTCTGAATATAGATACTGGTGGGTGTCTAACCTTCTGATGTCGTTGCCACTATCCTGTCTTTGCTAATTTTTCTCGTCCTGCTTTAACCTTGTTGTGGGCTAGCTTATACCTAACTTTAGATATAGGTCATTATCTATATCAGTGTTGTTATATCATGAAATAATAATGGTCTGCTGTAAGGGAATTTACTTTCTGCAATCATTGTATTACCTGCAGACTTTTCAGTGATATTGCAGAAAACTGTTTTCAGGAGATGAATTTGTTTGATGTTTGCCATATTAGCTTTCTACTATAGCTTACTGATTCAGCACAGTGTGTTACCATTGTTCCAGAGAGGACTATTAAACAGTCAGAACTACCTTTATCAAACAAGCTGACAGTTCTTACAAAATAGAAAATAAAGTTTGGGAGCCATATTCTGTAAACCCGTGCTGGTTGATACCATGAAACGTAAGAGCAGCTGTTACAGTCAGACAAGAGGTCCATCTTGTTTTCCTCCTGTTTGTGGCAGTGACCAGTGCTAGATGACAGGGGAAGAGTATTAGAATAGGGCAAACATACAGGGATGCTTTTCTAGCTTCTAACAATTTGCAGCTCAGGGATTTCCTGAGCAGTAGGTGTTGGCTTAGTATGTAATAACCGAATAGTCCTGGTTTATATTTCTTGGAATGGGGAGAGGACATGGTGTAAACCATGGTACACCTGATTACTGACTGAGTGGAGCAGTGACTTTCTTTTTCAGTGATCAGTGTATTATAGTTGAAACATGTCCCACCCCACTGCTGAGTATTATTGGTTACCTTGGAGGCTGTCATTTTGTACTTGCGCTTGGGATTTTTTTTTTTTTTTAATGTGCATTACTTTATATTTTCTTATAAAATAATCTTATTGCCTGCTTTTGTGTGCTACTTAAGCATGTTTTTTAATGTATGCCCCCCACCCCTTACTACCCAGAATGACTTAATATTTAAAGCACACTTTAATCTTCTTCTCCCCTTCTCCACCACCCCACCCCACCCCCCCCATTGATGGAGGTTTTTCACCTTTATTGCTTAATTTATTCGATTAGGAGAAAGGTGTCTGGTACAGCAACTGTGGAAGACTGCCTCTTTGGAAACTGCTTTCTAACGTTTGAAATGGCGATCAGGGGCAGGATCCTTTTGTATGCTGTACTATGGCATGGAAGATAGCTGGATGTGACTTTACAGCAATGACAGCGTCCAGTGTCTGAAATATCCTGGGATCAGGAAACAAAGATAACATACTTGCTTAAGCTTCTCATTGGTGTCCATTTTCTGCATTTCTGAGACTCTGTTTTCATGACACCAATAGACAGGCACAGGAGTTCATTTCCACATGATTCAGGAGAGGCAAGTGTGAGAGGGCTTTGATCTGCAGGCTGTGCAGCTCTGCTGGGCTAAAACCTGTTAATGGGCCACATAGCTGCCTCCCTGGGTCTGGCTTGTTGTGCTCTGAGCACTTCAGGGTCTCAACTGAGGGATGGAGATGAAGGTTATATTTTCTTTTTAAGTGTTGATAGGTATGTTACTCAATACTGTTTTCCAGTGCTTGAGGTTGTTTTTTTTTTCCCTCTTGGATATCTGCTTATTGTTAGCCTTCCCTTGGAAAAGCATTGTATCTGTTCTTGTATACTTCTTTCTGCTCTGGTGCGAACGTGTCGTAAGTTTGTTGGCTTGCAGACTTCATTGACATATTAAGTTGTCTTAGAGAGGCCTGATCACTTAGAAAAATCTACTAGGGCTAAATTAGTTTTATTTTTAACTTCCCTACTCGAAGCTGTTCATCATACCAAGCTAGTGGTTTTTTTTTTTTGGGGGGTGGTGGTGGTGTTTGTTTTTTTGTTTTTGTTTTTTTTTTTTTTTTAAATGTACCTTTCCTTTTCCTCCTCTGCAACTCTTACCATCACCACGTGGTGCTCAAGTGAGGAAAGCTCTTGTGGTGGGGCCCCTGCCTGATGTTTTAACTTTAAAGGGTACAAATAACTTTTTAATGCTAAAAAGGAGCAACTTCAGGAAAAATCCAAGAGAATCTTCTCAATATTGTGTCTGGGACTCTGTAGTGTTACTTGCCAAGTACAGAAAGACTTCCTTCTTTCTGGAGACGTGCAATATGTGAACATTTTATTTTACATCTCTGTGGTTAAATCCTTTGGATTGCTTCACTTAAGTGATTTTTACTGTGTGTTCTTTAAAGACCTAGCTGACATTTAAAAATTTAGTCTAAAGTTGCACAGAAAAATGAAAAATAGCTTTCTTTATATCATTACAGAAAATAATCTCTGAGATGGCAGAATTTGTTTTAGTACTTATAAATAAATGTGCCAGATGTAGCGTTATTTGACCAAAGCTGCAAAATGTCAGATTAGATATTAGCACCTGTAAATACTGTTTCTGTTCAACAGCAAGTAAGTTTTTGAGGGGAAAATTATGTAAATCTTGCTACATGAGATTCCTATTTACAGTGCACTGTGCTTTTCATGTTACTTGCCTGCTTGAGAAGGTCTTGCAGATGTTCACTGAGTGTAGATGATGTAGGTGGTTTTTTTTTTCCTTTTTCTTTATTTTTGTAACTGTTAGTTTCCTAACACACGGTGTGAAGGATGAGCATACATTCATTGAACTATTCTAAAACATTGTAGCCATAAGAAAGTTGTTCTTATGTCTTATGGTTTGTCTGTTGGTCTGTGAACTGTTGCTGGCATGATGGAAATACTTGAGAAGGATGAATATTCCTGCAGGATGACTGGCAAGGTGGGACTGCTGCTGAGTGACTGCTGCAGGGAACTGGACATGGTGAACATGTATTACAGAAGTCTATATGTCTTTAAAAAAACCCATAATTCTCGGGACAGCCTGCCTACTTTAAAACAGAAGATTTCCATTCTTGCAAATTGGGTAAAAGCACAAATTGTAAAGCAGAACTTCGCTTGTGTGGATTTAAGCACTTGTTTAAATAGGGTAAGGTTACTTTAAAATGTACTGAAGTTCAGTATTTCTGTAAAATACTTAGTATTTTGAAATGGGGTTTCTCTGTAGCTCTCTGGCATTTTTGAGCCTAGCTTGGTTTTATAAAGCAAGATGTGGTGGAAGGATGGGTCCTCAGATAAACTTCTTTGGAAATAGAAATGCACTTTGAGAGAAGAAATATCTTGTGATGAATAAAAGCGTCACTTGTGAAGTATGAGCTCCTGTAGTCCTGGAGCCTCTTCAGTTGCGTAGTGTGAGCGCAGTTCCCTTCTATTCTGATCAGTTTGGAGAGGCTAGAAATTGTAGCTGCAAAACTTAAAATCAAAGCAATCCCTGCTTAGCTTGGATGAACTGACTTTGTTTTCCTTGCAACTGTTTTTGGATGAATTTTTATAGGGATATTTAAAGAATGAGTGTCTTAACACAGAAGCCATCATCACTAAACTTTTTGTTTAAAAGTGTGGCGAGCTAGTACATTTCCCCAGAAATCATTTTGTGAGCAAAATACATGTTGCTTCTAACTTTGTCCTTTGAAATAGTTTAATTGCCTTTAATTAGAATTTTTCAAAGCTCAGCCTGTCCAGGCACTCATATCAGAGATTTATTTTACCACAGAAAGGTCTCATTGGAAGTGTTGGCCTTCCTTAATGCGAGAATTGATTAAATCATCTCTGTCTGTACCTCTTCCTCCAGTGCACCATCAGTTGAAATTATTGAATTGTATTGTTAACGTTAACCTGATCTTAAATACGCATTTTGTATTTTTCCCTAAGAGGGTTGGTAGTACAATACCATGCAAATGTGCAAGTAGAAAGGCTTAGATTGCTGCAGGAAATGTTTTTGTAAAATTATTCCGTTTTTATTTGCACAAACATACTCTCCATACAGAATATACAAACACATCTTTCCACTTTACTCTTGTTTTTCTGCTGGTTTAGTTTTGTGACTGGTGTTCACGCAAATGCTGGTGGCAGCACAAGGAGAGGGGAGAAGCGGGCGTGAAACCAGCAGCCTAGCAGGGACGCGGTGCTAGGGAACTACTCCTTTTTCACTGGGTGGTGTTCTCTGTGGAATTCAAGTCCTCATGGATCTCTAAGCTTATTAGGAAGTACTTGGTAATTTTGCTATTACAGCAGTTGCATACAAGATGGTTGGGGGGTGAGAGAGTTTTTACTTTTTTTTTTCTTTCTGTAGGAGAGTTTAGTACTTTCAGCATCGTCACTTATATCCTTCTCTGCTCCCTTCCCTTAAATGTTGACAGCAGCCTCTTTTCAATAATGTTAGATCTCTTTTGACCTATGCTTGTTGCAGATAGACCTACTCTTTTGAGATTGGTGTTACTTGCATACTCAGTGAATCTATTAGTCTTAGCTTTCTGTGCATATTTCTTCCCTATCACTTCTTT
>JAYKAV010000022.1:131014-160861 GCA_035582835.1 Phoebastria nigripes
ATTATGATGATTTTTTACAAATTGAAAAATATCTATTTCTCTGGTAGTGCTCAGGTTTTGTGACACAAAGCTCAGATAAGGAAGCTTTAAATGTTTCTCATAGACTAGTCTAGTAACCGTCTCCAATGAAGCGCTACTTTATTTGCCATCAGTTTTTCATAAAGGCAGTGCAATGAACTTAAAGGTAGGTTTTCCTATTCTATAATTATTACTCATGCTTGCCAAGTGGAGAAATGTTAATGGAAAACTGCTCAAGATTCCTGTGGGAAACTGTTAGGCGATATACTTAAGACATGAAACTTCAGGGACGTTTAACTTGTCATATATTATGCAGCAGATCCCTGCTTGCTTTATAAAACCGTACGGTAAGCTGCTGAGTGTGTGCCATTCATCTTCAGGCTTCATTCCACATTCTCCCACAGTAGTTCCCTCTTGTAGGGTACCTTTCACGCAGATTGCATGTGAAGTTTGTGTTCTCTCTTTCCCTTTTGTGGGTTGTCTTCACAGAATCTTACCTTATCTGTGTATGTACTCTTGGCCTGTGTGAAGCAGTTGTGGCTGGAAATTGGGAGTGTGAAATTGCCTGCTCACAAACCAGCAGTTCGGCTTGGATAGCAAAAGGCGATTCTAAGCACGTTCACTTCCTTCCTGCTGTCCTTTCACTGTGGTCCTTCCTTCTTGTGCTTGAAAGTTATTTCTATCAGTATAAATTATCTTGTTTCTCAAACAGACATAGATCTTTCTTTTCCTTTTTTCCCTCAGGACAAGCGCTTTAGAGTTAAACACTGTTGATAATGTTAAGACTTGGCTGTTTGGACCTCTAATCTCTATTCTTTCTCATGCTCAGGGTTTGCAAGTAAGTGAAGTCTGTTGTCCATAGCAGTCTGTGTGTAGAAACCGAAGCGAAGCAAGTAAAAAGAAAGGGTTTAAAGACATGGATTCAGACAGAGGAAAACAGTGCTGGTGTGCATGTCTTTTTGTTGGGTTTAGAAAGGTGTTGCTGATTAAGAAGGAGATTTGTGGAATGCTAGGATGAGCATGGTACTAAATTTGGGATTTTTTTTTTCTTAATTAGGAAGACGTTGCATTATTTTTACAGGATTCATCTCAGTTTTCTATCTTAATATAATGCGAATATTCTAACTAAAATTGGAAGCTATTTAGGGTTTTTTTCAGATTGCTTGTCATCTTTGGGAAGAAAGGAGCCCAAGTTTTACCTGAAATGCCTACCTGATATTACGAGAGTATCTTTGCTGCCTGGAGAAGATCTTTTCTAAGTGGATTAGAAATTACCTTAGAAATTACTGTGGTGGTTTCCACTTTTGGACACCATACCCTCTAAGCAGGAGTGGTCTGTGGGTTGGCCCTTTTTTGGGTTCTGATCTTCCCTTTGGTGAGGTGCCATGAAGGTGAGATGGAAGTACTTTTGGAAACATTCTTTCCCTTTTAGTAAAGGTGGTGTTTTACATAACTATATATAGTGAATTTTCTCTGGATTGTTTCTTCTACTAGTCAGTTTGTTGTTCATCCCTTTTGACACTGGCTTTTGTGCATCTGTTTTCTTGCCTTTTCTGTTTTGGGGAACTTAATTGTCATATTTTTGGCTCTGATGCGCCACATACTTGGCTTTCCTAGAAAATGATAATCCTGTCTGCTCTGGGGTACTGTATTCAAGCTTATACAAGGAAACACAAGTATCTACAGCTAATTCTCATTGCTTCATCTGCTTATTTTGTGTGTGAAGTTGTAAATGGTGGTAACAAGGCAGGAATAGTGCTTTTTGATAGTGACTTGCAAAACACATAGAAATGCAAGAAAACATGGGTTTTGTGGCAAGACGGTAGGTGGAGGGGTAAAACTCTAAAGCGAAAAACCTCCAAAACAAAAACCTGATTTGAAGCTGGACACCATCCAGTTCTTATACAGACTCCCAACACCAAGTAGTATTTGTATCAAGCTTCATTAAATGTGGTGGTAAGTTGTTCCCATAATGTAAATATGCTGCTTAAGTGGATGTTGTGTACTGTGGAGGATGTCTTTCAAACAACAGTTTCATTTCTTTTTGTTTCAGATTAAGGGAAGTTTCAGAGAAGCTGAACAAATATAATTTAAACAGGTAAGGCATATCACAAGCTGCTGTAAATCATTTAGGAAAGTACAATTTTTCTAACAGCAACAATAAGCAAATGATTGTACTGTAGATATAGCCTTAGAAATCCTCAATACTACTAATACCGAAGTTCAGAAATGCTTCAGATAACACAGTTCTTATATTAGGAAGAAAATGTTATGTTTTCAGTTACAATAAATTATATTATTAAATACCCTCCTTATGAAATGACTCCTTAATTTGAAGTATAACCCCTCTTGTTTATTGCTGATCAAATTAAATGAAAACTCTACCACCTTTTAAGGTTTTGTTCTGTATTTTCTGTGCTTAACGACCATTCATAGTTGCTTCAACTAATGCACATTTAGTCATTCTTGAATGTTTTTATATCGGTAACCATCACTACACATTGTTCCTTCCATATACCACTTGCTTTTTATTTTTTTCAGACTTTAAAAGTTTAAAAATGTTATACATGCTCACTTTTTGTTTTCAGCCACCCCCCTTTGAATGTATTGGAACAAGCCACTATTAAACAGTGTGTGGTGGGACCAAATCATGCTGCATTTCTTCTTGAGGTAAATTACTTAAATCTGCTCAGATAACGAACTTGAAACCATACAGTTAAAATTAATTCTTCTAACATCAAATTGATCAACATTCTTCAGTAACTGAAGACTTGTTTTTGTTTGTATTTTTTTCTGTAACTTGTCTTACATTTCCATTCTGGACACTTGGTTTTCTTGTTTTAAATATAGGATGGTAGAGTCTGCAGGATTGGTTTTTCAGTTCAACCAGACAGATTGGAATTGGGTAAACCTGATAATAATGATGGGTAAGAAATACTTTTTTCATATTAAATCATTCTTTTCAACTGGATAAGCAGCTTGGCTGCTTTTTTTAGTTTTGTTTTTGTTTGTTTGTTTTTAAGCTAGATTGCCTTTGGAATGGGTACTTTGAGTAGATACCTAATGGTTATGGTGATGCAGCCAAACAGCTTAGCTTGACAAACTGGTGTAGGAATAAATAGTAGATCTGATTCTAAAACAAGTGAGACAGGATCTCTTTAACTTCAAGAAACAAACCCCTCCAAAAATAATCCTTATGAAAGAAACTGTGTTAAATTGTTAAGCCTCATGTAGAATCCACTCTGAAAGTGGTCCTGTCTGGAGAGTCTCACTTTCTAGACCTGTTGTCTTCAGTCCAGGTAAGTCCCCCTTAATAGGACTAATGGTTCATATTTGAATGTAAACCACTTCTTAATATCGAAGTAGCATACTCAGGCTCAGGTTTATGGATAGAACACCTGGTGATTACAATTTGTACATATACGCTAACTGAAGACTTAGTGCAGTGGCTAACTCAAATCACTAATTAGCTTAATATGTATTTGCAACTGTGCTATTATGGATTGCCGATGTACCTAAGATCTGTTAGGCATGCTTTCCACTTTCTTATTCCAGTGTACCTCTTAATATACAGTTAGATTAGTTTGGAATATTCCCCAAGGGTGTTGCTTAAGCTGGTATGTTACCAGACTAAGTCCCTGAGAATTTAGACCTGGGATTCCAGGTTTTGTTCTTAACCCATTTGGGATTGTTTTGTGACTGATTTACCATCTTTTACTTTCAGTTCAAAGTTGAGCAGTGGCTCAGGGGCAGGAAGGACATCCAGGCCAGGCAGGACTAGTGACTCCCCATGGTTTCTGTCTGGTTCTGAAACTCTGGGCAGACTGGCAGGCAACACCCTTGGGTAAGTTTTGATAGGATTGAGGCTGCAATCTGTTTGTTCCATATTTCAGTATATGTGTATACACATATATAAATTGTATGCAGTATGTATAAGGGAACGTATAATTACAGCAGTTGTGTAGGTAGGGTATAATAAAAAAAACTTTATTGACTTGCTTAAAATAACAGATATGCAAGTGACCCTTCAGTACCTAGAATATGAAGCGTTCTTCATACATGTGTGAAGAATAACTTAGTTTTGGCTGTGTTGTCTTTTTTTGAATGTTTTTTAGTTCCTTGATTTTGAAAAGCGGTTTTTTAGAGGGACACTATCAATTTAGACCCTCATAGGCTAGTAGCATAAAGTAAAATGAGTGCATTTATGCAGGAAGAATCTTCATTATCTATGTTTGCAGACCTTTATGTGCTCAGTTTTATTGTGCCTTCTTCTCCCCTGCCCCAAGTAATGAGCGGTGTTTTGTTAGTTGGGGTCTTACACACAGTAATAGGAAGGGAACATTTGGAAAAGGTTGTTGCTCAGAACCTTTAAAATTGTACTGTATACTAAATGTACTATATAGATTCAATTTTTTTATCATTAGCTTTAAAATTGATGGTGTCCCTTTATATAGCAATATAAATTAATCTTCATTACATAATCACAGTGAACTCTTCATTATGTGCTTTTGTAAGACATGTTGAACAGTGCTGCTTCCTAAGGTTACTAACCATAGTGAGGAGAGTTGCGTTTACAAACTGTGGTTTCTGCATGTGAATGATTTGTTAAGAGGGAGGAACTACAGCTTTTCCACGAAAGTGAATTTGTTGCTTATGTTACCAAATAAGCTAATTTCGTCTGGGGCTTAGTTGCATGAAAGATAACCCACCCCCTTATTTCCCGCCCCCCCCCCCCCCCCAAACTTTTTGTGAAACCTTTGTGCATCTGAACCTAAAATCCATGTGTTAAACTATAAAGGCAAACTGGTGTTGTCACGTTTAAAAACTTACTGTGGAAAGTGTAAGACTTTTTTCCGTGTTATTTTTACCTGAGCATAACGGGCTAAAACTGTTTGAAGCTATGTGCTTAGGAGACCAACTCTGAAGAGTTCCTAATTTCTTCCCTTGCATGTTTCAGAACTAGGTAGTTGAAAGTCACCGAACTAGTAGAGTAGCAGTAGACACTATAACTGCTCTATTAGATGAAGGGAATACGTAACTTAATAAACTGAGTCTAAAAACATTCAAATTGTGGAGCCCTTAGATTAGATCACTGGATTTGGAAAATTGCTAGCGTGCTAGTGGGCAGTGGAGAGATGTGGAAAACCAGTAGGTGAGTAGAAATGAGCAGAAATATTTCTATTCTATATTAATATTTATTCTAGGTTTAGACAGCTTTAATAGGAATAGTTGTGTCCTTACGATCTTTTTTTTTCCTCTATAACAGGACCAAGTTAGGACACGTGGAATATTTGAATTATTATATGAATATAAATGGTTTTAACTGTTAGATGTCTTAAGTCTGTCATTGATAGTTTATAACTTAAATTAGAAAATGCATCTGTAATAAGTATTAAAATCTAGTACGTAACCTTTTCTTTAAACCCACATCTTCCCTGCTGAGAGTTGAATTGAGAATTGTTGTGTAGGAAGAATTTGACTTCCCCTCAGTCCCCTTCTTCTCCCCTCAGCTCCCTTCCCACCTTTAGAAACAGATTAACTGGCTCGTTTTATTTAAAATGTCACATTCTTCTTTGGTTTGGGTTTAGTTTGGGGTTTTTTTCCATTTTCAGTAGTATCTTTGTTTTTTAGAGCTCTTTTTCTAACTCATGAGACAAGACCTTTCCTAAAGCCATCGTTGAATRGCTTTTTGTCTTGTCATTGTCTGTGTGGTCGCTGGCTAGAATCCTGAAAATGTAGATGTCTGTGACAGGGCCTCGTCTTAGGCAGATACTTGAGTTATTCTGTGATTGCATGGTCTTGTCAGGAGGAAGAAAAAAAAAACAACAACAAAAAAAGAGAAGGATGTTAGTAATCAACTTAAGCCATAAAATGTAAGACAAATATTCTTACTTAATTAGTTTTATAGCTACACGTGGTATACTTTTAACGTGAATTTAGATACTGTTTCAGAGAACATACCTTTTTTCTTGTCTTATTTTAAATGTTTTTCTTTTTCTTGAAAGGAGATTGAGGATTAGGGTGGTTAAGAGCAGGAGAGTTCTGCTGATACTGATTATTAAATAGCAGTAATACCATATCCAATATCCTTTAAGGTAGATTTGTACAACGAAGTTTAGTTAACCTTGAAGAACAAACTAGAGTCTTTTAGCCTTTCATAACAACAGAGTATCTAGTCTTACATCCAGAACAGATTCAGCTGACACAGTTCTGTGGTGTTAAGATTAGTGGAAAGTTGTAATGATGGTGAGTTGTCTATTTCTACAAATCACTGCCTTTTTACTTCCTTGTTTTGACACTGACTCATAGAAATGAAAAAACTGTTCAGTCAGTTTAGGCATGTTTTTGCAATGTATACAGTTGATGTTGATTTCTCCAATAGGAATAGGTCCAGAGTAGAGTATCTCTTGAAAACCATCCATGAGGATCAGAGAACTGTCTAGTGTAAGATTTGTTTTGCAGTAAAGAAGATTACTTGATTTTTCCAGTGTCATCTTAAGCAATTTCTTAATGTAAATCAAGTCTCAGAAATTTTAGAAGACCCATCTGAGTGTAGTGACCTTCTGTCAAAAAGAGTCTACTGACCATGAAGCTGCTGCGTATGTGCTTTTAGAGTAGGAAGTTAACAGCTGAGTGTTAGATGTTATGCTGCTGATACTGTTGCTTTTAGAAACTCTGGGAATTCCACTCTGTGTGCATGTATTTATGTATGTATACATCCACACAACTATATGAGTAGGAAAGAGTGCAACTTCCAGTTGGAGTCCTGTTTTATATTTCTTCTATGTAATTCAGAACTTTATGAATTGCCTGGTGTTCTTGTTCTTACTAGTTTTGAAAGATACTTTCATAGTGTTTGTCTATGAAGTCAATCTGCAGTATTTTTCAGAGACTGTCTACAAGTTATTAATAATAAAACTAAAGACTTACTTCTTGAAGTAGTCCCCAAAGTATGCTGCTATATAAAAAAAAAAAAAATATATAATCTAAATCTTCTAGAAGTCGCTGGAGTTCAGGGGTTGGTGGAAGTGGAGGAGGATCTTCTGGTAGATCATCTGCTGGAGCTCGAGATTCTCGAAGGCAGACCAGAGTTATACGCACAGGACGTGATAGAGGATCTGGACTGCTGGGGAGTCAACCACAACCAGTGATTCCAGCATCAGTCATTCCAGAGGAACTCATTTCACAGGTACGTGAGCTAGAAACTGCTTGTTGCCAAAAACCTGGAGAGCTTCTCATAGCATGTGAACACAAATGTGTTGTAATAGTAGTGCATTTTCTCCAAGGAGTAATGGCATATAATTGAAAAGGTTGACTTTCTCTAGCTGAATTGCTTTTATTCTTAAATGCGTAGTGTGAGTGATAGACTTTTTTTGGATTCTAGAATTTTCATTTCCCAAACTTCCACTAAGACAAGGTATGTGTTTAATCTAGATGAGGAATGTCATGCATTGTTCATGCAGATGTCATGCAGGTGGAAGATGTAGTGAGAAAATCAAATATTTGAGAATCGTATCAAGCATGTGGCTAATAAAGTTAAGTTTCTTGAAGGAGTATAAGGAACGGGGGCAGGTTGACTTTTTTTTTTCTTGTTTGATAAAAGGAGTGATCCGTTTTAAATTTAAATGAAAGACATTAAACATACTTAATCTCTTCAAAGTACTAATAATTTTTCTTCATGGACACCTCTACTTAATTTTTTATAAATGTAACTGATGAATGTTGGGTATAAATTGCTCTGCTTTTGCCTCTTAATGCGCTAAAGCCTGAATAAGCTGATGGACTTTGCATTGTGTCATTAAGTGGAGTTTGTTAAAACAACGTTTTTCTCTGTGTTTGAAGAAAATAATACATTCAAAAGATGTGACTAGTTAATGCATTTTAATTCTTAGTTCAAAACAAGTCGCTGGTCTACATTTGGAATACAGATGTTAGTTGCTAGGCCAAAGATAATCTGCTTGCATGTTTTGAATGGCCTATAGCATGACTGGCACAAGATAGGAGCTAGCAGGCAAGGTATCTACAGACCCACCAGTGACAGACTGGCTTCTAGTTCCTTAGTCTTTTTGAATTCAAAACCCAGTAAAAGCTGGGAGCTTCTGCCTTCACAGAAGCAAAATACCAGAGGTGTTGGTTACTCTGAAGTTAGCCCTGCTTTCAGGAGGTGGTTTGGTTGGATGACCTCCAGCAGTCTCTCTCAACTGTGGAGTGGTGGGGGTTTTTTGACTTCATTGTTCACTTCCAAGTTTTTATGAGAGTGTTTACTGACATCCTTGATACCTTACATGAAATAGAAAAACAGACTAATATCCCTTGGTCCAGACAGTTCCATTCTATAATCTAATATATGGTTTGTTGGTTAAGTCGTAACTTTGCTTCCCTTGCTGTGATCTTTTGCCTTTTTTTTAAAAAAATAGCATACTTTGTCTACCTTTAAAACAGAAATGTCTAAAACATTTTTGGGGTAACTCTAAAGCAGACCAATGGGAAAGATCTTCACAGCTGGTCTATATAACATAGATTCTGCCGTGTCTCAAAAATCTGTAAACTTCTGGCATAGAATGTTACGACAAAAAGTTTACCTTTGTGTGCTGTTAAAAGGTCCCTTTCTTTTTTTGCTTGTCGACAGACCATTTGGTGCCTCATTTTTACTGTGTTATGAAAACATTCAGTACTGGTTTCTTACCTTCTTCGCACAGTTTGTGATCTTCCAGAACTCTGTCATCTTCTCTGGCGTTCAGTAGAGGGTAGTCTGTCTGGAAAAACAAAATGCTCTGAGTCCTACGATTAGTGGAATAGACCAGAATGCTTCTGGTTTTTGTAAATTCATTGCATCTGTTTAACRTTTGGAAAGTTTTTTCTGCATTTGCACTTTGCTAATAAAAATCTAAATGTTGCAGAAACTGCTGATTATAAGCCTTTAGAAACAGAAGGATGAGAAAAACAGAGGAAGTAAGGTGGTTACATATTGAAGGGCCGTGGAAAGAGAAACCAGTGTCAAAAAGACAGGGATTGAGGTGTAGTTTTAGAACAACAGTTGATTGCAAAACTCTGTTGATTGACATAGTAAGTTTAAACACTTTTATAGAAACGTATAGAACATTCCCAAAACCAGATTTTGCTTATCCTTTAACTACAGCATTAAGCATTTCAAGAAGTAGATTCTATGATTCCATTAGGAAATTCAGCACCAAAGTTGGAATTCAGTGGCCTAACTTGAACTGAGAGAAGGTTGACTATTTAGTACAAGATACTGTGAAAAATTTATGTGAGCCTTTGCCTGTATGTACTGTGATAGTCTTTTGGTTTTTATTAGACTTCTTTTAGAATTAAGCATTCTTTTCTTCTGAATGGTGGTTGGTGAGCTGAGAATGACCAGTAAGCAGTTATACTCTGCTCTTACAGGCACAAGTTGTTTTACAAGGAAAGTCCAGAAGTATTATTATTCGGGAACTCCAGCGAACAAATCTTGATGTAAACCTTGCTGTAAATAATTTGTTGAGTCGTGATGATGAAGATGGAGATGATGGGGATGACACAGCAAGTGAATCATATCTTCCTGGAGGTTTGTATTCTGCAACTTTTTATAAGAAAATGCCAACGTATTCTTATTTTTTTGTGTTTAAGCGCTGACAGAGTGCTCCGTGCTGTGCAAGGTATGCAGTGAAGACAGTTCTTGCTTATGGGAGCAAAGTCTAAAGATGCGCAAAACAAAAGATGCACTGGGATGACTTGAGGAGTTAGGTTAGGCATTGAAGAATAACCGTTGACCCTGTTTTTGGGTAGCATGAAAGTTGGTTTTTGGTTTTTTGGTTTGTTTTTTTTTTGTTTTGTGTTTTTTTTTTTTTTTTTTTAGGATCCCAGGGTTTGTAACATCAGCATTACTTACATCTGTATTTTGCTGCTCAACGAGATGCTGAGACTGCTGTGTGGCTTGCTTATAAAAGCTAATTCTAAAACCTTCTAGTGACTTGCATGTTTTTTACTACTAACATATATTCTTAAGATACAGCAGTTTTTAGAGCAAAAATTATACAGCTTTTTTTTAATCAAAATGCCTCAAGTGAGGGCAAAACAGCTTACAGTTGTGACACGTAGATTGAGAATTTATTCTTCATCTCAAGTTCCCCTCATAAATGCTGTAGAATTCTGGCTATACTGGTAAAATGCTGTAATTGAAGTCCAGCTATTTTTGAAATACTGTCTGTCCCATACAATTGCTTTTTATAAAAGACTTTGAGTCTTCTTTTGCATTGGCTAAATAATTTAGGTAATTTTTCTTGCTGAGTAAACGTATTTGAAAACATAGCAGCCAAATCTAATGTTTATGTTAGGTGCACTGCATGAAAAGAACACATCTAAACTCTGACTACATACTAGCTTTTCTTTCTGTGTGTCAAAATGGCATTTTGGTATTTTTCTAATAAATGTTTTTTTTTTCTGCTCATCTGGTTCACCAGGAAGGTTCATGGGCTTCCTCCATCTTTATCTTGTCAATCATGTGATTAGACAAAGGTTTTTTTTTGTTCTGCAGCAAAGACTTTGTATTTCATTTTGCCTTTCTAGTTTTAGTTGCATCTGTCAAGCTTCTTTATTTTGCTGTAGAATCAAGAATCCTCTGGTGAAAGGGGTGAAAAATCTTTAATTTGAGTCTTGTTTTTTAGTGATCAGCATAATAGCGTTAGACAGATGCACTGGAGGAAGTAAATACTCCTAACTCCAGGTATTCAAAGCAGTTCTTACTCTTAAGCATACCTGAATGCATTCCTCCAGAACTGGCCTTCAGAAGATAAATCACTGTTAGTAATCATTTATAGTACGAGTTCCTTTTAACCATACTAACCATCTTTCTACAGTATTAACTGTTCTCTTAGTACCTCTTGAGATCATAAGGATAAGTTAATAGGGACCATCTGACAACCTATGACTGGTAACTTTTATTTGAAGGCGCCTGTGCTACAGTCTGTGAATCTTTTGTATTTGAGATAGGTTAAAGTAGTATGCAGAGTTTCATTGTCCTCGCTAGCTGTCCAGAAAACAATTTTGTCCTTGGCTTAATTTTTAAAGCTTCTTCCCTGTTTAGACTAATCTTTCCTATAAGGGATTGCAACCTCCTAATATTAGTATTTTTTTCCCCTTTTTTCTTTTACCCCGCAGAGAAACTGGGCTAACTCTTCCCCAGTTCTTGTGGGAAAAGACATGGAAGTGACAACTGAAATGAAACTTGATACGTCTTAACTCCAGTCTTCAAAGATGTAATTCACAGTTTGTAGAACATGCTATGCTTTCTCTGTCTTAAGTTATTTCAGTTTTATGGGCAAAAATAAGCTTGTTGCACAGAAATGAATTAATTTGATATCTGAATGTGATCAAAACAGTAGGAAAAGTCTAGCTGAACACTAGTCAGTGCTGTCATGACTCTACTGTTGGTACATCAAATAGTACAAATTACCAGTCGTCGCTTGTGTCACATAACCATGCAGGCTAGTTTTCAGGAAAACCTGATGGCCAGAGAAACTTGGCTATAGCTCTCTGGAAAAATACCAACATTTTGTCCTTCAGAACTATGTAGAACCTTTTTTTAAGTCTTTTGCTCTAGAAACTTTGCACTCGTCTTGCTTTCACTTGTCATCTCGCCTCTGGATGCTCTTTTGAAACTATAACATCAGAGTTCATAAAAGAAAACTGTAGATAACTGATAAATGCTATATGCATTCAATTCTTAGTAAGGTTTTTATAAATGATTCTGAAAGATAAAGAACTTATACTTTTTTTTTCTTTTTTTTAAATTATATCAAATTATGCTTTAAAGCTTTTTGATTTTGTTCCTTCCAAGCACAAAAAAAGCAAATGACAAGACTGCTTTTGCCTCAGGACTTTTGAGGCTCTTGCATTTTGATTAAAAGCATATGCTAATTTTTACTTTCTCCCTTCTGCATGTCTGGTGCTTTGTGGCCCTTAAATTTAGGGGTTACTCCTCTAAGTCTCCCAAGACGGAGAAGCTTTTTTTAAAACACTAGGAGTAATTTATACTTGATTTTAAAAGTAAAAATAAAAATAATAAAAAAGCTAAGATACTTTCCAACCACTGTGAAATTAATAAATTCTTATTTAATACATCATAATTTCATTAATATATTAGTTTTGATAATTCCAGTTAGTATTGTAAAGGTTATGCATCTGAATTTTTTTAAGATAACAAAAAACATGTTTCAGTTCTTCCCGAATTCTTCAAAATGTCTTAAGTGAAGAGTAGAATTTCACTTTTCTGTACAGATTGCTTTCAATAAGTGTCTCTTAGATATTTATTTTTGGACCCTTATGTACTTTGATTTTGACTTCTCTAATGTAGTCCTGTTTCTTTTGTTTTATGATAGTTAGCAGAGAGGAATGTGGGTTCATTTGATACATAACAAGTACATAAGGAAAATAATCAAGGTAAAAACTACATAGAACAAGATAATTTAGCATAGAAAAGACTTGAAGGTCTCTAGATTAATTTTCCAGCTCATATCAAGTTGTATTAGAGGCTTCTTCTGGGCTTTTTCTTCTGTTAATCTTCTGTATAGAGATTCTGTAGAAGTTAAAATATTTTGTTGTTTGTATAGTTCAGATGTGTGCATGTTTGCTCAGTAACTTCTGCATGATATAGTGTGTTCTCGCTAGTGGGACTTGTGAAACACAGGTTTGGCAACATCCAGACTACTTTGGATTTTGGAATTGAGATGAGCTTGTTTAAAAATCCATTTTTTTTTTAAAGAAGAGAAGAGAGACGGGCTGGTATTGCAGCAGTACTTACTGTATTGGCTTGCAGTGAGGGGAGCTGGGAACTGGAGCATAGTGTAGGATCAGTTCAGTGGCTTGCCTTTGGGGAAGACAATTAGGTGTATGGTTTTTTTGTGGTTTTGTTGGTGTGGTTTGGTTTTGTTTTGTTTTATTAAGATGAACTTCAAGTTGGGTAATGTTTTGAATAAATATATCTTATCAAGAAATGAGTTCTGGAGTTCTGTTTGAGTCTGGTTTCCTAGGAAACCAAAATACATGTTTCTCTCCTTTCACTGTCACAGTTTTGCCAATTTAATCCAAACTTGAAAGAGGAGGAGATACTGAAGACATTGAATTCTTGAATATTTCATAAAAATATGCAGCTGAGGGAAGAGAACTTATGATTGCCCCCTTAAGGGAAAAGGTTTAATGCGAGCTCAACTGGAGATCGGAATCAATCTAGGCGATGCCTTCAGTTAGCGAATCCAGTGATAATGCTATGCGTGGAGCTATTGAAAATAAAAATTTTCTCAGTACTTGAATTGCTGCTTATGTGCATACTGAAACTTGTTTTTTTTTTATTGGTGGGGGTTTTTTGTTTGTTTGTTTTTTCTTCTTTCCTCTGCGCTGGATATCTTTTTCCTTCTGATTTTCAATGGTATTTACTAGTGAATCATAGGTACTTTCTTACCTGAATAGGTTGATCAGAATTATGACATCTAAATGTGAAGGGTGCGGTCTGATTCTGGTCTAACACGGCACAAGAGATGAATGATATCATCTCAAGGGATTTTTCTGAAGAGCAGGAAAATAAAGTCATAGAGAATGTTTTTACCCCTGGAGTCTTAAACTGGATGTAGCCTTGCAGTATCTGTGTTTTCACAGCACTAAAAAAATTCCAGTGATGTTTGAAGGGGAGTGGATTTGGCTCCTATCCCTACTGGTTTTAGCACCTTTGTTTGCT
This sequence comes from Phoebastria nigripes, assembly GCA_035582835.1. NCBI lineage: Eukaryota > Metazoa > Chordata > Aves > Procellariiformes > Diomedeidae > Phoebastria > Phoebastria nigripes. Next base: position 144,762 of record JAYKAV010000022.1, read on the forward strand.
GGTATAGAAAATGGAAGAAGGGGGATCTCTTGCAGAAATATTGGAAGAAAATTAAAATCTGATTTGAAGCTGAAATAAGAGGGTAAGAAAAGGCTTCATTTCCTCACTCGTCTTAATGCACATTTAGCCAAAAACCACATAGTTTTGGTTCTTAAGTCTGACGGCTTGAATTTTTACTTTCCTTTTTGGAAACACAGCTAAACTCAAGGTGCCTAACTTGGTGGAAGGTGTGTGTGTGTGTCACAAGTTAGCATGTATTTTCTGTCAAGAGGATTTCTCGCTTAGCTTACCTTAAAAAAACCATATTGTCCATTTTGAACAAGGCTGGAGAGTTCTCTTCTGTACTGGCCAATCCTGTTCCTAAAACAAGATCAAAGTTTTTTTGCAATTTTTGGCTGGATAGTGACCAAAAAAATGAGAACAAGTTGCTAGACTGTAAAGGTTGGAGCTTACCTAGGAAGAGATGGTTGTGGTGGACGTGGGAGGAGGGGAGAGGAGCAGCATGTGAATATTGGGAAATAAGACAGAGTCTCAGATGTGTTTCCACCTCTTAAAGTCTGGTGCTTGCAAGTTTACACTCTTAAGGTGAGGTGTACTGCTGCTTTATCGTTGAGGAAAGCCAGTGGAAAACAGATAAAATAGCAGGCAGGATAAGGCCACTCTGAGTGATCAGAAGTGTTTTAGTAAGACAGACCCTGTTTGCCAAATGTGAATTTTTTTAATGGGATTTCTAAGCAGTCTGTCAAGGATGACTTCCTAAAACGTACTGCATGAACCATTGAGTCCCAAATGGTGTGCTTTTAGAAGCACAGACTACACTTGAGTGGATTACTTATTTAATGCAAAAAGCATTCGTGCAGGTCTTGCTTGCTTTGAAATCCACAGTGCTCACTAGTTACAGCACTGTTTTTCTGGGGATAGCTGGTTGTAGTTGGTATGTGTTACATTTCCTGGAGATGAGAGTTTAGAAATTTAAGGATGAATATTCTGATGTGTAGGGATGTGAAAGTCTCTAACGCTTTCAATATCAATAAGTGGAACAGTTAAGTGAATTAATACTGGCTCCTTTTCAGTTTTTGGATACCCTCTCCTTTGTGTTCCTCCTGCTTCCGCTCCCCCCTGCCCCCCTTCATTCCAGACACTGAGAAAAAGATCCATAATAATCAGTTCCTACTGTTAAGAATGCTTTTATTTAACTTCAAACCTTGATTTCTAGCCACTATTTTGTTTTATGTTTACGATGAGGTAGAGGCTGAGAACTGGATGTGTTGAAATGATAGGTGCTCCTTCTGTGTTTCCTGAAGGGACTCTGTGTGTAGCCTCATGTTAGCTTCACGAGTGGTTTAAGCAGATGAGGTTGTCCTGCTGCCAGAAGGAGCTATCCTGCCATTTCCTTGCACGGTGGTGAGGTTTGTGTGCCTGCGGGGGTTAGCTGAAACCTAATTTGGGGAGCCTGATTTTTCAGTCAGATTTGCTTGAAATTTTGGGGAGGGGCAGAACTGTCTCCTTTGGCAGCAGTAGGGTCCGGTCAGCTTTGCTGCATGTGGTGAGGCACCACCCTTGGGGCTCTGTTTGACTACCCAGTTAAGTCAGTCTGAAGAGTGCTTCCCACCTTAACTTCTATACCCTATGAAGTATTGTTTCAAGCCAGGTGAATGCACTGGTGGTAGATTTAGAAATCCCACCTTGCCCCAAGGAAGCGCCTGCCACAGGGATGAAGGAGGCAAGTAGGACTGTCCTTTCTGTAGCAGCAAGATGGTAGTCAGGTTTAGTTGTCTTGTCAGTCCATATTGCTGGACTTCAATAAATTACATGAATTTTCAGTAGCCTCTTGTGTGTGTGCGTAGTAGCTATAGTTTAGTAAATGGAAGGAAATTGTTTTGTACTTTAACGATGATCAGTACTTCAGAGAAACTCGAGTTTTCTAACATAGAAGCTAGGGCAGTCACAGTATTTAAGTTCATCTTTTTGGTTTTGTTTGTTTGTTTTTTTAACTGCACGGTATTAAAAAATGGTGCTTTTTCCAGATAACTGGAACTGTTGTTCTTAATGTAGCTACCTTTTAAAGCTTTGTACTGAAAGCTGCAAGCTACTAGCCTGTGAATTAAACAAGTACTTGTTCTGAAAGAATGTACGTTCTGAAAGAAACGTTCCTTGGAGGAACGTGCAGTCTTTGACATCAAAGACGTGGCTTTGTGAAGGCCAGCTTTCACCATCAATTCTGTCCTCCCTTAATTCTAGGTCATCTTTGGAGTTCTGCATTACGTGCATGAGTGTGTGTGCACATGTGTGTATATGTATCTATCTTATCCTAGCGCTTTGTTCTTTCAAGTGACAGGCTAAAGTTTGAATTTCTGGGTTACAGAAGAATGTGTTTTGGGCAAGTCTTGTTTGGGAAATGTGGTTAGGTAAGTGACAGAGCAGTTCTTGTAGGGAAACTGGTTTTGTTCACTAGTCCGATAAGCTTGATTGTAAATGTGGTTGCATAGGAGGCACATGAGTTTGCACTGGTGAATCTGAAGAGCAGAAATTCAATTAATAGATAGGATTTTTTTGTTTTGATATTTGTTTAGTTGATGGTCTCTCTAGCTGATGTTTTAAGTAGCTGATTATTCACTTAAGACCCTTGTCTCCTCTTATAGAGGATCTTATGTCTCTTCTGGATGCTGACATACATTCTGCTCACCCAAGTGTCATTATTGATGCTGATGCTATGTTTTCAGAAGATATTAGTTACTTTGGTTATCCATCCTTTCGGCGCTCATCACTTTCCAGGCTAGGCTCATCCAGAGGTAATTTTGCACCTTTTTTCTTTGTAATAAGTAGTTTGCTGTGGAAAAAGCTAGTGATAGTACACACTGGTGGTTTAGATTCTGATTTAATGCGAAAGTAGACTGTGATATGTTGTCAAATATAGAGTAGACAAATAGACTGTTACTCATTATCAAAATTATTAATGAATTCTGAATATTGGCAGGTAAGTTCTGCAAGAACCTTGATAGTCATGTATTTTAAATCTAATTGTTGATCATCGGTGTTGCAAGGTGTTATAAAATTTTTGCATGTTAAGTTTATTTTAAACTGTAAGTACCTACTAATACATAGATTGCATTACAAATATTTAATTTGGCTCAAAAATGAGTAACAATTGATGACATGCAGCATTCTTAATTCCTGCCCCCCCCCCCCTTTCTTTTGGGTTGCTCTTTGTTCACTGTTCTTCACATTTCCTTAATTGTTCCATGACAGAAGTTACCTTTATGGAATGAGGAACTTTAGATACTAAGGAGGGAGAAGAAATCTAAATTTTACTTTTTGGAAGCATTTTTATAGTTGGATAAGGAGAACTATTGGCAGCTGATTAAAAAAAACTCCTTGAGCAGTGTTAAGGCGTTTTACTTTTTTTTTTTTTTTTTTTTTTTTTCTCCTCCCCAAAACATACCAACTTAAAAGATTTATAACAGACCATGCAGCAATTTCCTATCTTTTTGAAGCTGTTGTGCAAACGCCTAGAGTATTTCCAAACTGTTAATCCAACCTCTGCTGTGATTGTTTGTTTAGTACAGTTTTGTTGCCTTTCATGAACATGTTTTAGTATATTAATTGCTGAACACGTAAGTTCCTGTTACAAAATTATTAGTCAGGGGTCAGTGTGATGTTTGCTAGAAAATCAGTACTTTATGAAATATATCTGTAAGACAAGCTGTCGTGTTTGGCTTATGTAAAAACTTTCCCATTTGTCTAATATAGCAAAAGACCCAAGACTTGGCATAACTTGTTGAAACTATGATATAATAATGTGGTCATCTCATACATGTAATTCCAGTTGATTTTTGTGAGCATAAGTGAAGTACTTAATAGGTTAAATGCATTATGTGCATGTACAAATATTCAGCATCTGACATAACTCCTTCTAAATTCCTCCTTTTTTTTCCTTTCCTAAGGTTATTCTATATAAGACGTTACCACGAATTTTATAATCCTTATTTTCCATGCATAGTTGACTCTTGGAAAGTTAGTTTGATTACCTGATTTAAAAAATTTATCTGCATGAGCGAACTGCAGAGTACTGGCTTTAGACAGTTTGTAGGCCAATTGGAGGGGAAGCATTTTGGTAAGGAACATTTTCCTACAAGGATCCTTTTTAAAACTTGTCTGACTCTTGAAAAGTTTTCATTTGATCTACTCAAAACAGATACACTTTAATTTATTAAATCCAGTCCTATGGAATATTGCTTTAAACAAAAGGGGTTGGATTATCAAACATGTATTCAAGAGCTTTTTTTAATGCTTGCTTTCTTTAACCTTTTCAAATTACTGTTTTTTCGGGAAAGTTGTTATGAAACTCTCTAATAAATACTCTCTTTTGGTTTGCATAAAGATATCTAACAGACTATATAGACTTAGATTTTTTTTGTTGTTGTTGTTACTACATTGATAAAACAATACTACAAAACTCTGCATATTGTACTATAAAACTTTAAATTGCAATGTTAAATGTATTTGGCCTCATGATGTGAGTGAAAATGCTTTAGGGTTTTTTTTATAGTGCACAAAACTGTAAGACTTCTTTATTTCTAGCTTATTTTTATGTTTAATAATTCTAAAGTACATATGCTTGAAAGGGTTAATATATTGAATGTTGCATGTCAGGACTTTATTTTTAATCTGTGTGAGTAGATTTAACTGCTGTTAGTTGCATCCTGAAGGGTCTTTACTAGAGAGTGGCTTACTTTTATCCCACTGGTGTGACCCAATTGCATACCAGTTCTCCTTCTTCCCTTAGAGAGAGACTCTGAGCTGTTGCGTGAACGTGAGTCCGTTTTACGTTTGCGTGAACGAAGGTGGCTTGATGGAGCCTCATTTGATAATGAAAGAGGCTCTACAAGTAAGGAAGGGGAACCAAACCTGGACAAGAAGAATACACCTGTTCAAAGTCCTGTTTCTTTAGGAGAAGACTTGCAGTGGTGGCCAGATAAGGTATTGAAATTTTTTTACTATTTTATTTGCATGCTGTGCAATAGATCTGTTTATTTTTTCCACATAAATACTCTGTGTTTCCTTTTTGAATATCACATCTCAGTTTATGTGAGATAATGTAATAAAGCATATTCTTTATTATGCATAAATAAATAACTAGTTACACCCTTATAGCTGCGCTTCTGTTATTACTGTTTTAATTTTATTCTCCATGTTTTTTGAAGGCACTGCTGTAGATCATAAGGTTTGGGTTTTTTCTTTTTTTTGTTCTTCTTTTACTTAGGTGCTCAAAGCATTTAATAGGCGATAGGAAATTCATGAAACAATTTAAACTATCCTTCATCAAGGAAACCTTTTTCTGATTAGCATTATTATTCCCAGAGATACTTTCAGTTGGAGTGGATCAGGCTTTTAAGCAACAACGGTGAAAGTTGACATTTATTTGCAGTTGTGTTTTGAGTTGACCAACAACTTGAATGAGTATTGGTTGCTCCTTCAGAATCCTTTTGGCTTTGATTAACTGGTTTTCTTTGTAACCCTAATTCCATTTTCAAGACAAGAAGTAATTCCCACATGAGATAAGAATAATGGGAACACCAGCTATATGTTGCTAACTGGGTTTCTATAGTCATTTTCTTTATGAATTACCTAGATGCTTGGGGAAATGACTTTAAAAACCAAACGAAACCCAAACCAACCAAAGAAACCAAAAAACTTCCCAGGAATGGAAATGATAATTATGTTTATTAGACCAAATTCTATGGACTTGGGGTGTCTTTCTAATGTTCCCTTTTCTGTCTGTCCGCGGTATCTGTGAGGTTGCTATTTTGATATGTCATGCTTGCTTTTTCTATGTGTCTGTTTTTTCCTTTCAGACTAAATATAGAGAGCTTGAAGAGGGAGGTGAATTTAGAGGCTTATTTCTGCTTACAGCAGCTCACCTTTAGCTGCTATCATCTTCATTTAGGCATTCAAACTGAGAAATGAAGATACCTAAAAAGAATGTTTATCTAATAGTTGTTCTCCCAACCAGACCTTTTATGTCTAAAGTGTGATTTTATTTTTTTCAGCCAGTAACATTGAACTTCTGTTTCAGTGAAAATTGGCAGCTTTTGTCCCCCTTGCTTTGTCATAATGGTAGAATGAGAGAGTCATCTAGCTTGGGTAGAGAGAGATTTCAGAGGTTTTAACATCAAAGAATAAATGTAGTTTAGATTTGGAATACTAACTTACCTTTTTTATTTCCAGTGCTGTGTTTTGGTAACATTATTATGGCCATTATTACTGTTGTGGTTTTTGTTTTGTTCTGTTTTTTTACTACTTCAGGAATGTTTTTCCTGTTAACCCCATTCTTCTCTCTGGCCCTGAAACTTAGTTACTAAATTGGTTGGGTTTTTTTCCCTGGATGGGTTTTTTGTTATTTGCAAACTCAGCAGATCCTGCCCTAGGGCAATTATTGCAGTCTTTTATTGGGCATCTTTTATGGAATTAACTTGCTGTGATATCTAATTGCATGCTTGTTCAATTTAAATATACTGAACCTCTTCCAAGATACCTGTTTGCGTAGGCACTCATATAAACCCTAGCTTCCAGTTAAATGAAGGTGTCTTACTGGAAAGGCGTTTCATCTTTATCCAAAAGCAGTTAAACTTTTCATCCTGTCCTCCAGCTGAACATTCATGAGAAATTGTTCTGCATCTTTCTTGCTATAGCCCCACTCTGAAGTTTTGTTGGTGGTATTTTCCAACAGAAATTCTTCAAGGTGAATCCTGAGGGAGATGATTTAGCTGAGAGGCCAGTTCAGATGTTTCTTCCATTTTGAAAATTGGAAAGGAGATCTTGAAATGTTAATGGAAAAGACAGTGAGCTAGGGGAGAGATTAAAGTACCTGAGGAATCGCTACAAAATAACCAATCTTGTTTGCAAATATTTTTCCTTCATTTTTCATTATTTTGACGTTTAGCATTTCAGATGGAACTGTAGTAGTCCATGATGAGGATGGTTAACTTGTGTTTATGGGAGGTAAAGTACCAACCTGAGAAACTTTTGGAAAGCTGATAGTGTTCCCAAATGCATCAATTTCACCCACAATCTGAGACTAATGATGTTGAGACATGTTGCATAGGTACTGAGTTTTCTCTACCAAATAAGTGAAATCAACTGCTCAAGAATTCAAGTCAATGAGTGAATTCTTCTGATAGTACTATAGTCCAGCAAGATTTGAACTGTTAGTCTACATTGCCACGTATCAACATTGTGCCATGCATATCAGAGCCACTCTGTAGTATGGCAAGTATGGCCATTTTTTTCCTGCTAGAATGTAGTTAGGTGCAAGATGAGCCTTTAGTTTGTTCAAGTAGGTATATTCTGTTTAGCTATTGAGATATTAAGATTTTGTCAGCAATCTGCATCATCTTCAAGTATGTAATTTCTCTGGTCTGAAGTCAGAATTTGTAGTTGAACACATAAGACACTGGTTACAGAACCAGAGCTGTCATGTTGTTCATGCATCTTTGTGCTGTTAGTCTTTTGAATGGCCTCATGGAGGTGTACGTAGCACTTAGATCACAACTGCTAACATTTTGATGGAAGGGAGGGAAAAATTTTGAATGGCAGGTCTCTTTGGTGTTGAGACCTAGTATAAAACTGTTTGTTTATAAAATGTTGTAAAACATATTAGCAAGATTAAAAGTCATAATATGATACTGTCTTGGAGCAAAAATTAATTGCTTTCCATACTTAACTTTGAGGCATTAGGCCAGATAACTTCTGAAGATTAATTTATGCTGATGAAGTAGAGATGCATCTCATTAGACTACAGTAGGTTCTGATGGCAGTTCTTTCTCAGAATATGCAATATTTATTCGATGGCAAGTATTAATCATGACACAGATTAGCATTCGTGCTACTTCTGTGCTGTGTTGGTAGATGCCCTCCAGAGCAAAATAATTCTTTTATGATATAACTAACTCTAGATTCTGTTATTGGGGTATAAAAAAGAATTGCTTGTGATTGCTTTTGTCCACTCCTGCTGCCTTCTTTCTCTTCTTTCCCAAAATATTGGTAAACATTTTGAGCTGTTGGTAAGAGATGTGCTGAATCCCCTGTTATTCAAGGACACAGTCACACCTTTTGAAATGTGCACTTCTGGGCATGAAAATAGTAAAAAAATAGTGTGAATCCAGATTTATGAAACTAAAAATGTTTCCACTTGTAAACTTCCGTAGCTGAAAGAAAAGTCTCTTAAGGGACATATAAATGTGCTGGATGGTGGGCTTTTTTTAGTGGTCTGGCAAGAGTTCAGTTTCCCACCAGATGGTTGAATTGCTTAAATGTGGTATATTGTAATCTAAGAGAGGCAGCTAAAGATACTGATCTGGGAGATAATTACTACAGAGAAGACTAGTTATCATGTACCTGTCTTATAGATTTGTAGCTGTAGAAGACAGCATTTGATTTTATACTAGTTTTAAGTTGTTTTTTCATTTTTTAAAAGCTGTATTCTCCCTTAAGTGGAAGGGAACTTTTAGTTGTTACTAGTAAAGAAGTTTAGTAAGAACGTGGTTGTCCTATAGCAGCACTTGCTGAGGGGCAGCAAATGGACAGGCCTTACAAATGTTTCTCAGTAAACAGAAGTAAATGTTTTGTGAAATCACTCGAATTCACAGGTCTGTAGTTTGAGATTTGTTTCAATGCAGGGGGGAACAGGAACTTGGAAAAAGTGAAGTTGTAACTGTTGGCGTCGTTGCTGCAACATTGATACCCAACCAAATCTAAGAGGGGGGAAAATAGGCCTGTGAGATCCCGATGAGGTACGGGATGAAGCAATTGAGCAAAGCGGTGCTGCCTAAGTAGTAGAAAGGTGCCGTATGAGTTTTGGTAAAATGTTAAAAAGGAGAAAAGGGTGTGTGGGKGTGTGTGTGTGTGTAATAATCCATAATTAGAAGCTTTTCCAGCATATCAGGTCATAATGATGCATTAATGTGACATATAGCATGCAGGTTTGTTGTTTTTTTTTTTTTTTAAACTCGATCTTGTTTGCAGTTATTTACCTTCAGAAGTGAAAGATAAGAATTATTTAATTGATGAAGCAGTGACTTTGATAATTGATTTCTTGGGTAGTTGGAAGATGCCATGGATACTCATCATGAGTATACTTCGGAATGGAATAATGGAATTATGTTGGTTTTCTGTTCATTTCAAAAAGCCAGAATTTTAGAGGGGAAACTTTTTTTTTAAATGTCAGAAGTCAAGAGATCTTCCCATCTTTAATTCTATGAGCAGTGTTGTGTTCTTAAAATATTGTGGAAGCTCTAATAAACTGACCAAGTTAATTGCCATGTATATGTTATTGCTAAACTTCAGGAAAATAATATCTATTTCTTTCTTCCCTTGCTCTGTTGGAAGCAATAATGCTTTTTTTTGTGTGTGTGTGTGTTTGAGGGCATGCTGAGCTTGAGACAAGCTGGATATATCTTTATTTTCAAGTTCAACATTCATGGGAACTCTGAAAAAAACTTAACAGTTACAGGTTAATTTTTTTCATTTATGTATTTTTTTTATATATATATTTATAATATTGCTGTCTTAGACTTCATATTTCTGTATTTGTAGGATGGAACGAAGTTTATTTCTATCGGAGCTCTGTACTCTGAGCTCGTGGCTGTTAGCAGTAAAGGAGAACTCTATCAATGGAAGTGGAGTGAATCAGAGCCTTACAGAAATGCACAGGTACTGCACATCTTTAAATGTTTGCCTTCAGAATGATTTATATGCTTTGAATATCTAAAATATTTTTTTGTTTCCAAAGAATCCTTCGCTACATCATCCACGAGCCATGTTCTTGGGATTAACCAATGAAAAGATAGTGCTTCTTTCTGCAAATAGTATTAGAGCAACTGTTGCCACTGAAAATAACAAGGTATGAGATGTGTGCTGGTTGCTGAATTTGAAAAAGCTGTTTTTTTCAGTTACTTGCAGTATAATATAGAGAAGTTGATTCTTCATCTTCGTCAGTAGTAGAAAGTACTTAATTCGTTTGTTCATTCCACTTCTTTTCCTCTATATGGATGTAAAAACAAAATAGAAACCCAACTGGTATTTGTAAAAATGCAAAAAGGTTAAAAAAAAAATCTTGCAGATTTACAGCTGAAACAGTGAAAAGATACCTGTTTTACCTGATTATCTGAAATACTTGACTTTTTGGTGTTACAGCAGGAACTGATACTGGTTTATGAATAGAGAAGCTTGTTGATGTTATATATTTACTAGAAAAACTGAAGGCATTGAAGCTTTCAGTGCTATAAAGTTAGTTATCTAAATATGCTTTTCTGCCCAGTTAAGAGTGAACTTGAAACTGATTTGGTAAAGTATATGCACTTGTTGAAGTATTTTTATGACACCTCTCTGTATTTTTTTTTTTTTTTACCTTTTTTTGTTTTGTTGGGGACTGGAAATAGAGGGGGAAAAAAAAATCCTGAAAAGCTCTTGTCTGGGGAAGGAAAAGGTGGTAGGGGATAAAATCCCAGAGAGAATTATTGTTTGTTTTTTGTTTTGTTGTGTGTTTGTTTTTTTGTTTTGTTTTTGTTTTGTTTTGTTTTGTTTTTTGGGGTTTTTTTTTGGGTTTTTTTGTTTGTTTGTTTGTTTTTGTTTTTTTTTTGTTTTTTCTTTCAAAACCACTAAATAGTACATTAAAGGTGCAACTGAGGTGCAACTTTTCTTTTTCTTTTTTTCTTTTTCTTTTTTTCCCCTACCTTCTCTGTTCCTTTCTTCCCTTCTCCCTTAGGTTGCTACGTGGGTAGATGAAACTTTAAGCTCCGTAGCTTCTAAATTAGAACATACTGCACAGACATACTCGGAGCTTCAGGGAGAACGGATTGTTTCTTTACATTGTTGTGCTCTTTATACGTGTGCTCAACTAGAGAACAACTTGTATTGGTGGTAAGTAAATGCTGTGCTTATGTACAACAGCGTAGATCCACTGGATGTCTTCGTGTCCTTGGCTCTGAGAAGCGTTGCAAAAGTACTGAACCATAATTGTTCTGAGTTCTGTAACTCTGCACTTGAGCTTAGGTTCCCTTTTTAAAGTATATTTATTCTCCTCTTTAATGCCTAAAGCTTTTGATCCAATTATAGTATCTTTAAGAGAATAAGTTTATTCTTTTAGGAGATGTGTATAAATGCTTTAGCATTCAGATATATCAGTACTACATAGTATCAGAGAATAAACTTCTTTGTGCCTTTCAGGCCTTTTTCAGATTATAAATGTGGAACAAACTTACCCACGTATGAGGTCCACATTCTTCTGTCAGGCTCCGTTAGAAAATTTGGTCCTTTAGTTTGTGGTCCAAATCTTAAAGAAGGGAGAAATAACATCAGATGCTCCCTCTGGAGCTGCTTGTTAAAATATAACACTTTTTTAAACATTGTAAAATATGAAATGTTAGTTAAAATATTTTAACTAACAATGTGATAATGAAGAAGCCTATGTTTTAAAAAAAAAAAAAAACAAACAACAAACCCCCAAACCCTCAAAAACAACACTCCCAAAAGAGCTCTGTAATGAATTTCTAATTTGAGTGAATTCATTGAATATTACTAATGCATTGTCAGTATGCATTATTTTTGTCAGTGTGTTAGGAGGCGTTGCATTACATATCATGCCCAAAGCTCAAGTAGCTTTTAGGCATGGATGAGTTAAATACTTGATGATGAGTTGGAAATCAGAGCATTGAAAATTGATTCTATGAAACAGCTTTCTCATTAAATTCTAATAACTCTCTGGAAAATTTTTAAGTAGAATTGTAGCTAGGCTTGTAAACTTAAACACAGATGTATTTTATTCTAACTTCTAGTCCCAAATCTCAAAATTAGACCTCTCTGGTTCTTGGCCCTTTCATTATGTCACAGCTGACATACCTCACTTAAAGTAATTACTCTTAGTATAGAAACTAATAAGCCATAACATTGGAAATACCTGGCTATTAGAACCTGCTGTCTTTACTGCTTTTAGAATAGTTGGTGCAATATATAAAAAGACTTACTAGCATTTATATGTAATCTTTGAAAACAATTTATTTATTAACCAACATGTCCTTTCTGGGAGGGGTTAAATGTCAGCAGTGGTGATTTTATGTTAATCAGATTGATGTAGACAGAAGCTTCTGTTATTATTGATATCCTTAGTTACAATGGTCTTGGTACACTAGACAGGATTTCAATTTCCAGTGTTGCACAGGGCTGATGCTTTTCATGTTTTACTTAACATGAAGGAGGCTTTCAAATAAAAGCATCTAACTCTATAACCCACTGACTAAAACATGAAGTATCAAAATAATAAGCATGCTTAACTGTGTACATACACATTATTTTCAGCTAAACTGAGTGGATCCAATTACAAAAGAAGTGTCCTTTTTTCCCCTCTTGCAGCTTAGGTCTGTCATAAGAGTCCTAGACTCCTTCAGCCATGTCCCCAGAGAGAAAATGAGGCTTTTAGAATTTAAAAACAAAAAAGCTTATCCTGTTCCCCAATGACTGCAAATTCTGGAAATTATCACTGGTTGTGGGAAAGATATCCTCAAGTTCAGAAGGGACAACCCGCAAGTTGAAAGCTGTGACTGGAGCGTACCATCTGTGACAGAGGTCTTACAGCATTTTGGACTAGAAGGAAAGCCATTTGGCAGTGACATATCTTACGTGCTCTCTCTCTTCCTCCTCCTCCTAATAAATTAGCCAGTTGAGATGAATTTGGAAAGTGTGGGTGAATATAGAAAAAGATGTCATTTCTACAGTGCTTTGAGACTTTGGAGAAGGTGGCACAGAGACTTGTATGTTTGATCATGACTACATTAAGCAGAAGGAATAAACTGTTCAAAGTTATAAACAAAGCATTTCTTTCATAGCCTTTTTTTAAATAATACGTGTTTTTCCACAGGGGTGTAGTTCCTTTCAGCCAAAGGAAGAAAATGCTAGAAAAAGCCAGAGCAAAAAATAAAAAGCCGAAGTCTAGTGCTGGTATCTCCTCTATGCCAAACATAACTGTTGGAACCCAGGCAAGTGCAACTGTCACAAGTGGCATTTTTACAGTGCTATACGATGAGCTTACAGCCTGCTCTTAAAAAACAAGGCAAAACAAATTAGGTTCTAGTCTTGTTATGCACAAAAGTTGTATCAATAATATGGAATTAAAATAGTATGTTTTAATTATATGACTGTAAATTGATGTGTTCTGTTAGTGTTGTTATTGTTTTACAAGTACGATTATTGCTGCAAACATGGTGGTACAAGCTGTACTCATACAAAATACTTCTGTTTTAACTTACATACTGATTCTGTATTTTGAGAGAAAGTAAGTATAGAAATACGATTCTCAATAGAGCACATAGCTTTGTAAATGATTTGGCATTTAAGTGCAGTGGGATAGGCCTTTGGTTTGAAGCATTTACCAAAAAGTTTAATAGCTGATACAGAGGTGTAGTATTCTTTTTGTGATTAGTATTAGAACTAGTATGAGACAAAACAGCTCCTTCCCAGGGAGCACATTTCTTTTGGTTCCCAATCCATTCTAATCAACTCTGGGATGAGTCTTTGTTATTGGATGAATTGTTCCTTTTGTGGTTGAGCATCTAAATACTATATATTAAACAGTTGCACTGTTAAAGCTGTTGCTTTCAGCTGTGAATTGCACAACAGCCTCTTTTTTTCCTAGCAAAGTGCATAGTACATCATGCTGACTTTCCTCTTCATCTAGTTCCATAAGTTTTCTTATTTTTTGAATACTACATATGTCACCAAGAAAATGCATGCATATATGATTTCCCTCAGTATAATCCATTGTTCTCATAGAAATAAATATTTCTATCTGTAGGTGTGTTTAAGAAATAACCCCCTCTATCATGCTGGAGCAGTTGCTTTTTCAATCAGTGCTGGAATTCCTAAAGTGGGTGTGTTAATGGAATCTGTTTGGAACATGAATGACAGCTGTCGATTTCAGCTTCGGTCACCCGAGAGCTTGAAAAACATGGAGAAAGCTAGCAAAACTACTGAGGCAAAGTAAGTGTTGAACAGACACACATACACACAGAACATTTATTTGATATTCTCTTGAATTGGTGATTGATTAAAAACTGAAAAGAAGGAAGGTCAGGTTTTTATCAGTTTGAACATTTCTCCTTCTTTATAAGATTCTAGCTTTCTTGTAAACTCTGCTAAATGTGCAGAAATGCTCGCTGCAGGAAAGGCATTTCAGTTGTGTGAAACCACTGTGGAAATGTGAAATGCAGAAGGAATATTAAATGAAGACTTTCCTGCAGTGTTTCATAAAGTTTCCAAGATTTTATATTTGAATAACTGAAAATGGTTTTGTTATGGAACTAACTGTTTTCAGGCCCTTCTTCACGGCATTGAGAGACCTGTTTCAACCCCTCCATAGTTTCAAAAAAAATCATTGGGTTGACAATTGCCATTTAAATATTTCTTAAAACAGATTTAAACCATTTCAAGAAAAGCTTGAAAAAGTCTAGCAATTCTAGAGTTTCAAGTTACTGTATAAAGCTAATAATTCTTCCTGTCTTCAAATGAAGCACATCTAAGGATATTTATTTTCTGTAATGTTTTATCTATGCTCAGTTAATGTTATAAAGCTAATCCCTGATAAAGCGGCATAGCACCATTCCCAAAATTAGATGTATAGCCTTGTCAGTTAGGATGGTTGTTGGCAAGTATGGAGTTACTTCATTAAAGTATTATTGAAGGAACATGGCTGGGACACACTGATACTTTGTCCATTGTCATGGAAAAGATTCCACCTTTTTCTTTCTTCATTCTAAGTAACACCTTTTATTCTAGACCTGAAAGTAAACAGGAACCAGTGAAAACTGAGATGGGTCCTCCACCATCCCCAGCTTCCACTTGTAGTGATGCATCTTCAATAGCAAGCAGTGCATCAATGCCATATAGTAAGTAATGTGTAGCTCATAGTAACACAAAGTATTTGTGTAGATAAGAAGTTTTCATAAAAGGCAGTTCTACAAAGATTCTGTACTAATTTCAGAATCCTTTTCGGTCGTTCAGTCTGAACTGCAATATATGTAAAGGCTTTTGTAATAGACTTTAGATAATAAGTGAATTGTCAGTGTTAAATTTAAATGTATTAGTATAAGCAGTGACTACCTGATGTAAGGTGTATCTAAGCAAGCATAACACTTAGTTCTCAGAATCAAAAGTATCAAAAGGAGGTGATCAAGAGGAAGTCTGAAGGTAAAGTTGTTTATGTTTAATTGCAATGTGATAGTGAGTTTCTTTACAGCCCACAAGTTGAACTTGTTTTGGAAAATTCCTTTTAAGATTAAGCTGTTCTTGCACACCTTGCCTTGCAGGTGAACTTAAGTTCGTAAAGCAGTAGTTCATCATCTGTTACATACAATGTCTAAAACTAGACATTCTTTACTAACATAGAAAAGCAGTGAGAGAAGTTTTATGGTACAAGTTGTACTTAAAAACCTAAAGGGCTGCATCAGAATTCATGTAACTGACCTCTTAAGCATTTTTTTCTCCATTTAAACCCATACATTTATAAAGGGTTAATTACAACTCCATCATTTGAAGAAATCTTCTCTCTGCTCATGTTTCTTCTAATTGTTCACATACTGCAGTTTTAAGAAGCGTTCACCTAGAGAATCAAGCGGCCTCATTCAGTGACCAAGAATCTCGTATGCTCAGATCTGCAGTACTAATTAATTTTACTAGTAGAGTCTTTCGCTACTGATTTCTTCTCTTTTGCAGTTCTTTCAACTGTAGTTTTTCACTGACTATAACTTTGCTTGGGATTTTGAACTAGTGTTTGAAGTTAACTTCACAGTTAGCTTCTTACTTTGAATATGTTGATAATATTAATTACACTATATACTCAATTCAGGAGATTAAAAGTTCTTGTCAGTGTTAATTTAGCCACGTTACATATTTAAATTTGATCCTGAGTGTATCATAGAATCATAGAATCATTAAGGTTGGAGAAGACCTCTAAGATCATCAAGTCCAACCGTCAACCCAACACCACCATGCCCACTAAACCATGTCCCTAAGCGCCTCATCTACACGTCTTTTAAATACCTCCAGGGATG